>WEKY01061362.1:181194-224159 GCA_013390045.1 Picathartes gymnocephalus | reverse complement strand
ATCCCATCCCATCCCATCCCATTATCCCACCCCATGCCATCCCATCCCATTATCCCATGCCATCCCATCCCATTATCCCATCCCATCCCATCCCATTATCCCATCCCATTATCCCATTATCCCATCCCATCCCAGCACTGGTGGCTGCTGGAGCTGCCCAGGCGGGGGGAAGGGAGGGGATGGATCATTGCTGCTGCCGGCTGTGCCCAGCACAAACATTCCCAGCTTTCCCCGTGCAGGGCTCAGCTCTGCTCACACACCCGGAGCTCTTTGGGGCTGAGACAGGGAGAGAAATGAAGGATTCTGAACCCCCCGGGGCTGCAGCTGCCCCGGGCAGGGCTTGGGAGGGGCAGCGGATGGTGCAGAGCTGAGCCCTTCGCTGAGCAAATCTCCCTCCAAAGCTCCTTCCCAAGCATTCCAGGGGAATGGAATTCAGCAGCGCTGGGCGATCTCTGAGCTTCACAGCAGCAGTGCCCTCAGCAGGTCCCTCCCCACCGGCAGAACACAAAGGCAGGAGTTTCTTGCCCAGAAAAAGCTCCGGCTCCCTGCGAGCCGGGCGTGCGGAGCGCTGCGTTAACAGCACCATCTGGTGACGCGATGCGCGCAGATTTTGAGGGATGAACAGTTAAATTGGCGGATTCCTGGCAGGATGATGCATGAATGACACGCCGTGGTCGCACAGGGGGTGTGGGTGGTTATCCAGAGCTCTCCATGCTTCCCACCCCATCTCTGAACTACCTGCACCTGCCGGGGGCTTGAGCTGCTGGAAGCTCAGGCTGGCAGAGGATCTGCCTTCCTTTGGGAAGCAGAATTCACCCCGAGCTCGGGCCCTGCTGCCAGCCCTGGTGGCTGCAACGTCTCCTTCCTCTGGGAACATTTAGTGCAAACAGAGAAGATAAAGAACTTACATTTTGGATAGCCTGGAGACACAAACTCCGGGAGGAAACAGGAGATTTTTCATCTCGTTCTGCAGACAACAGCAAACCCGCTGTCAGATCCAGGGCACAGACCGTATCGCTGTGCCCAGTGGCAGGACTGCACCAAACATGGCTCCAAACGAAAATTCCAAATGAATGGGGGTTCGAGCCACTTTCAGAGCTCTCCCTTTCCTGACAGGAGAGTGATCTGAAACAGATCCACTCTGCCACACAGATCCCATTGTCCACAGCACAGCCCAACGGTGCCCAAATGGTTTGGGCAGGAAGCCCTTAAAGCTCATCCAGTGCCAGCCCTGCCCTGGGCAGGGACACCTCCCACTGTCCCAGGGTGCTCCAAGCCCTGTCCAGCCTGGCCTTGGACACTTCCTGGAGAAAATTTACTCTGCTCTACCAGGCACAGAGGTTCCCAGCCCATGAGGACTCACTCTGGAGAAAAGGCTGGGACAGCCCCATATTCCCACAGAGGTGGAAATCTAAAGACAAGATTTCCAAACACTTCTGAGCAATTTTTCCACCACAGAAGGCTTTTGGTTTTGTCTCTGATATACAAGACAGAAAAAAAAAAAAAAAAAAAAAAAGATACTCTCACCAAGGCAGTCACTGAGTCACTGGACAGGTTTATTTGGGGTGGCTCATCCTGCCCAGCCTCAGAGGCCTCTGGCAGGGCCTGAGGGAGGGCAGGGGCTGAGCTGCACAAACACAGCAAGTTCTGCCCCTGAGCAGTTCTGGGGGTGCAAAAAGGGCCAGTCAGCAGAGCACAGAATCCCAAAATTGTTTGGTTTTTAAGGAACCTTAAAGCTCATCCCACCCCACCCCCTGCCATGGGCAGGGACACCTTCCACTATCCCAGGGTGCTCCAAGCCCTGTCCAAGCTGGCCCTGGGCACTGCCAGGGATGGAGGAAGAACATCAGTGCCAGGATGAGGCAGCAGACACAGCCCTGCACCCTCTGCCTGTTCCTGGGTGAGGAGGCCCCCAGCAGCCTCAGCCACTGTGGCCCTGCTCATCTCTGATGTGTTAATGAGAGGCGCAGGAATTTATATTCCTGGTTTAAAACCCTGCTAATTTAGCAAACATTATCCCTGTTCCTAAGCATTAACCCAGGTGGAGATCAGCCAGCACTGGGCTGCAGCCCATGGAGAGCAGTGGAAGGTAATTTGGCAAAGAGCAGTTTGCTCAGCCTTAAATGCTTTGTTCTGCTCCATCTGCTCCACCAACCCTGAGCAAAGGACTCGGGAACAGCCAGGAATGCAGCTCAGCCCCTGTGAGCCTGTTCAGGCACTGGAGTGATCCACAGAGCTCACATGGGGAGGGAGATTAATAAAGGGAAGGAAAGCCAGTGCTCTGGAGAAGATCCAGACTCATCATCTCAACCCTCAGACAGCAGTAACTCCGAAATCATCTGTGTCTACAGAGATATCCACAGCCCTGGAAGTGTCCAAGGTCAGGTTGGATGGGGCTTAAAGCAGCCTGGGATAGTGGGAGGTGTCCCTGCCATGGCAGGAGGTGGGACTGGATGAGCTTTAAAGTCTCTCCCAACCCAAACCATTCTGGGATTCTGTAAAAGATGTCAGTTCTACAGCGGCAGCAAGGGGTTGAACAGTTTAGCAGCTGTTTCTAATCCTTGGTAGAATTTTGGGATGGGATTTTTCAGCCTGGGCTGAAATGAAAATTGGCATCTGGAGTGCAGCACTGTGTGATGGGGTGAACGGCTCGGTGTCACTGGAGCAAGCCAGGAGGATTAATTAAAGCCAGGAGAATTAAACCCAGGGCATTAAGAGAAAAAAATCTCCAAGCAAGCCTGAGCGGAGTCAAACAGAGGAGCTGCAAATGCCAGACGCCAGTCCAGCCACAAAGGCCAACACCAAGCACCCAAAGAGCCGGAGCAGACGGGCTGGCAGGGCTGCAGCTGATGGACTGGTGGAGCTGGGAGTGCTCTGGGCTCAGCCAGGCAGCACCTGGCAGACAGAAACAAAATGCCCTCTGAGACCTCCTGGCTGCTCCTCTGGCAGCTCCAGGGGAGGCAGAGCAGGGCCCTGAGTCACCCACGGGTGCCCAGCAGAGCAGAGCCAGCAGCAGCTCAGGGTTTGGGCTGGAAGTGCAATGGTTCAGGTGCAAACCACTGCTCCTCTGTGCAGGGAGCAGAGCCCAGGACGGGCAGCAGTGAATGCAGGTGTTCTTTGTTTTAGCAAGAACTGAAGCTTCAGTGAAGCTCACTGAACCTTCTCCTAGAACTCTGCTCTCCTCAAGGAGCCTCTGTGACGCTCAACCACCACAGGCACTCAAAGGATAAACAAACAGAGAGTGGAAAATTCGAGTTTGCTGTGAGCCACAGCCTGGAGGGAGCTACAGGCACTAAACAGACCTGCCTGGATCAGAGCCCTCACCTGGCGTTGGGAGGTTCAGACATTCCAGGTTACCAGAGCTCTCCCTCACTGGCTGCAGAAAAATTATTCCCAGGCAATTTTAGCTGCGGTGCAAACTCACTCCCCTTCCTTCTCGCAGTGCTCGGCTGGGGCACGGCAGGAGCTGCAGTCATTCCATGATTCCTGTCAAAAGCAGCCAGACAAGTCCCCTCTTCAGCTGCAGAGCTGCAGCCACAGCCCGGGACCTGCAGAGCTCCGTTCTGCCTTCGGCTCTGAGCAGGGAAGGCAGGACACTGCTCCAGCAGCAACATCACACGACAGATGGGATTTGCCAGTGGTGGGGAGCAGTTTGAGGCACATCCACCACACTGCAGCTCCAGGTGAGGGAACACCTGGAATTCCAGGCGTGCAGATTTTCACTGCGTGCAAAAGGTCCAGAGACCTCCAGAGCCTTGTGTTTCATGCCCAGGTGTAGATAAATGTGACAAATCATTTTCTGCCACCTCAGCTGGGCTCACCTGGGCTCCTGCAGCCCAAATTTCACCCCATTTCCACACTGCAGGTGTTGTCAGAAAAGTCTTTTGCCAGGTGTGGATCCGTATCTGATGATGCGCAAGAAAGAAACTCAAATTGAAAGAATGATTTTTCTAATTTAATAGAAATAACCAACCAAAATGGGTTCCAAACAATGCTTTAAATGGAGCTAATACAACTTCTACAGCACATTCCAGAGCACTTAACAAGAAATATTTACAGGCAGCTAAAGTATTAAAATAACCAGGGAAAGAAAAATTTGGTTTTTAATTACACACCAGCAAAAAAACCACAGGAACAGAACAATTTAAAACAATAACTTTAAAAAAAAAAAGTTAAATAGGATGATTCAGATAATACAATATCACAGAAACAGCACAGGTTGGTTTTTTTGAAGAATCATATTAAAAGATGAGGCAAGTTTATTATGTGCAAAATGAGCCAGTTCCAGTACTGGAAGCAGGAAATAATTGAAGAATCAAAGAATGCCATGATTTAACCCTTCCAGGAGAACGTTTACATGTGAAACAAGCTTTGCACTGCACATATCTGTATAGGATTATTTACATGTGTCCTGATGTTCTGAGCCTAAAAATCCCCCATTGCAGATGAGCACAGAGGTGCCAGGGGAGCTCACTCCAGACTGGATCCTGCCAAAGTCCAGCTGACAAAATATTTCAGTACCTCTCTTTGTAGAAATCCCATCAGTTCTGAAGAGAGCAGCCTCGAGCTGTGATTTCACTCAACAGAAAAGGCCCAAACTGCATTGCATACATTTTATAATAAAGATTCCCAAATTAATGGCAATTTTGGAAAGCTGATCCAATCCTGATACGTTAGAGGGCACAGAAAGCATGATCCCCATAAGCCAAGTGGAAGCAGATGGAAGAGTTACTGTACACACACTCTGAGAAAACAAAATAAATCACCATACCCAAAGATACAATCCGTATGTGCCATCTACGTAAACTGTGGCATTTACATTTTTATTTTTAAAAAGTACCTCCGTTATTTGCTCAAACAGCTACTTCTTAAAAAAATATGGGACTTTCCCCAATTTTTAAAAATAAAATGCCACACTCTATATTGTCAGGAGCTGCTGCACACTTTGTTTTTAAAAGCTAGGCTTGGTGATTTGCATACAAACTTCCCTATAAAATCATTATCCAAAGGAAAGATTCCTGTCATGCTGACAGGCAGCTGACAAAGCAGTTTTATTGCTTTTTCTGAGGAAGAGAGTGAGAAAAACATGGAAAAGCCAAGTGGGAAAAGCCAATTTCCAGTACACCACACACAGAGCTTCAAAATACTGTTGCAATAACCCAAACTTTTCCAGGTCAGCCAAAACCAGGCGATAAAACAGAAATTTGGGCTCGTTTTAAGGACTTCTCCTCCAGTGGCTTGAAGAAATGTTTGCTCCAGCATAACGAGGGTGACAGTGAAGTGTCACAGTGACATCCCACACGCAGGAACAAGCACTACACTGAACTGAGCATTTCTGTTTGCAGAAGTTGGGGAAACCCCCTTCTCTGGATAAGAACTCTGCCTTATAGTGCTCTAGGCCACTTAATTCCAGGGCACAGCTCAAAAAGCCCTGAGCTGGTTTAGCTGTTGAATTCCCACTAACCACCAGGAATTCCAGGGCAGGAAACCTGCTGAGGTCATGCAGCAGCTCACGCCGGGCACTCGGCACTCTCATCTCAAAAGCAAATTGCCTTTTCCTTCTTCGGATTAACTTAAAACTTCAGGGGCAACAAAAATTCTCAGCCACAATGGAAACATGAGTTTTTGGGAGTGTTTTAAATGAGAGCAGATTTGCACCAAGTGCCAGGCTCCTGCCACCCCGTGGGATCAGAGTTTTACAGGATTTCCTGATGGAAGCTGTGCTCTGATTCCCCAGGTCAAACCACTCACACTCTGCACACCCAGCAGCTGGCACAGAGAAGATGCCCAGAGAATTAGTGGCTCATTAATAAACACCCAGTAATTTGCTCCTGAATGAGTTACAAACAGCGAGGCACCAAAAATTGTTTCCACTGAGCAAACCCTGCCCAGTTCTGTGATGAACACCCAGACTACAGGATCAGGGAAGGGATTAGCAAGAGTTTATCTACCCTTTCAAATAGAACTTTGCTGCTTTCAAAACAATTGAAAAAAACTGAATTGCTGCTTTGGGACTTCAAAAATGAAGAAGAAGAAGAGGAGAATGTTTTGTTTCCTTCTATAAAAGAAACACTTGAGATTTCTTGCACACATTTAGAATTCCACATAATCCTACTGAGCACTGGGAATAGATGGGAGGAGCAGTTCTGAGGTTCACTGGGGTCTCTGCCAGGGAAGAGCTTGGGCTCAGCAGGGTCCAGCTCAGCTGCACTCCTGGTGTGCAGAAACTGCTGAGCACGAGCTGGACAAATTCTCCACCTCAAAGGAGAGGCTGTCCCAAAACACTGGGAACTGCTCTGGGGTCTGGGGGGGAGCAGAGGGTCCTGTTCCTGCAGCAGCCAGGGAGGAAGAGCCTCCCTGGAGGGTTTGGGGTGAGTCCTTCCCACTTTGCCCTGCAGGGATCCCCCTGAGCTCCATCTGGGATCCCCCCGTGCCCATCCCGTGCCCTGGCTCAGCCCCAGGGGTCTCTGCAGGATCCAATCCCCAGCTCAAAAGGTGAGGCCTGAAGGTTCCAGAAGCACCATAAAAACAGGAGCCCCGAGTGAAGAGAGTTCACAGAATCTTATTTTCATGATAATTTTAATAATATTCCTTTTGCAAAATGAAGCTGAGAAACTAGAAATGCATAAATAGGCAATACACAGAGCCATGAAATGATCCCTTGTCACTACCAGAGTCCTATTCACACATCAGCCTTCCCACAGGCAAAGTTGTTGCTCTTTGTCAATATAATATGTTGAAGTGGAATTCCTTTTCCTTTCACATACAAATTGATAAAAAATAAACTTAAAACAGCACTGTTAATGTTTGAGAAATTAAAAAACCCCAACCAGTTTGAGTTTGAAGTGTTAACATTTGAGTAAAGAAGTGAGCTGGAAGTTACAAACATCTTCAGTCCCCTCATTTATTGCAAGAGAGGGAGAATCCCAAGGTACACAGACCTGGTTCTTATGAAAGAAACCAAATCTGCAGTGATTTGCATAAAAACTGCTGAGAGCATTTCTCAATTTGATATTGTGCTAAAGTATTTCCCTTTACCATTATGGTAAAGCGTGTACAGTGTCACAGGAACTGCCAGGCTGAGCACACCAAACCCCCAGGGATCTCCCACAGAATTGCTGGATCCACACAAATTATGGCAAGTGAGTCTGCCATCTCGAGCTCATTGGTTACATGAATTCTTTGACTTCCTTTAACAAGATCAATATGAAGGCCAGAAATTGTATTTGTTATTTCCAGTACTGACTTGTGCCAGTAAAGAAAAACAGCTCCTCAAGCTGTAACTCCTTGTGATTGCATGATTTCTAACCAGGAATGCTGGGATGGAGGCAGTGCAAAGGGAAGGCACTGCAGAGGTGCCTCAGGGAGGGAATTGGGAAATTGTTCTGTTCTCACTCTTTGACCAGAAACCACTCAAGCCAAACCCTGTGCAAGTGCTTTGTTCAATGCATGGACAGGCAACCCAAACTGACTGATTCCAACCTTTCTGCACATTTCACTCACAAGCTGCTTCTGAAGAAAGTTCTGAGAAGTACTCTAAGAAAAATAAGACAGAACCTCAAAATGAATGCAATGTTAGAAATAGCATATATTACAAATCTTTTCTTGATAAGAACAATCAATAAGAATACATATTAGCTTAAAAACAGTTCAGCAAATGTTGCTGACCTGCAAGAAATCTCAATTCACTATTTACAAATAAGACAAAGTGAATACAGGAAATTTTACACATTTGGTAGTTAATAGGTTATTGTTTGCCGAGTGGTCTATTAGAAACTGATATTTAGGAAGACTGGAAAAACACCCCAACAAGTTATTACCTCTTCAGTCTATATTTAAAGTACAGAAAACTAGAGAATGAATACTGGAGAGAACATTCTGCCTCGTCAGGGGGTCAGGGACAGGTGACAACGCTGAGACTTCTGCCATGGATGCCATTAAAATGTTCTGGGTACAGGACTTTAATTAAATACACCTTGTCCTACTGAAAGGGATTGGAGCCACCAGCTTAGCCTTTCATCTGCCAAAAACTCACATTCCTGCACTCGCCCATTCAGAACAGTTTAATGATTTTTCTTTCTCTTTCCTTTTGCTATACAAAAAATGGAGTAAAAGCAAAATGTCAACAATTGGATCGACACAGAAGATCAGTTATTCACAATCCTGCTTCAATGAGATGATGAAAGCAACGGCCAACACACACTTGAGTGGACACAGGGGATCTGAGGAGCTTTGCTCACAGTTTACACTGCAGTGTAAATGCCAGATACAGTCACTGAGTGGGTCCAGTCCTGCAGCACGTGTCACTACACAGTCTTAGCTGTACATGGAACATCTCCTATCAAATCTGCTTCTCTTCAGTGTTCCTCCACCTCTGTCTGCGAGACCAGGATGAGTGTGTCCCCTCCATCGGGAAAAGAAAGAATATAGCAAGTAATCAAGGAAAAATAAAAATACAAACCACCAAAAATTTACAATACAGGTTTTTTTCCCCATTTGATGCGAATGTTTTTCTGTACAAGTGTTTTTTGTTATCTAATACTGTTTAAAAAGCTATCAGCTTCTTCAAGATGGCCACTGTAGGCATGATAATATTCCAGGAACACTTAAATAACAGTTTTTACAATAAATTTTAGGTCCATATCATTAGATTACTTTATATGCACTGGTCTCTCATCTGATTTTAGGCGTTTCCTACGTGGTTGTATAAAATCTTCATCGGAGTCCTCAGTTATTTCACCATCATCCTCTTCCTGCTCAAATTCAGGCAAAGGCTGGAAGGTCCTGTCTGAGTAGATCTCTGTAAGTTTATCTTCAAAGTACAATGCAACTGCCTTCCCTGCCTGTGCTACTTCTGAATCAGCCTGTGGATGAAAGAAGACAGGAATATTCACCTGTTGGAAATGCACATCCCTTCACCAAGTGTGCATGGTCTGAAACGCTTACCTTCAAATTAATCTCTTGTGTTTCTGCATAAACTTGAACAACTTTCATCATCTAAAAAGGATACCAGAGTCAAAAAAAATGAAATTATAATCCCTTCCAAAGTTACGAGATCGCACAGGATTGGATGACTAAAGTCAGCCATAACAACGACACAGTTTGTTATGGTTTGTTAGCTTTAGTTCCCAAACTCAGGCAGCAGGTTTAAAACAGTCTTAGGTGGTAAATAAACCTTCAACAGAACACACAACTTTTGTACAAGTAAGTGGCTCCCAGCCATTTTCTACTCATGACTGCTTTCTTCTCAATAAACTGGAGTTGCCTGGACAGGATTGTGGGAAAGTCTCCTTTGGAGGGAAGTGCTCCAGGAGATTGCTTTCCTGGGGATTACCCCACTTGGATTTCTGCTTTGGAAAAGCATTTGGCTTAGAGGCACTCGACATGATGCTGCTGTGAGAGGTCAGAGTGACTCAACTTTTGCCATGAGCCAGGCAAGCTGAAATACGTTTTTTCTTTTTAAAAAAAGTAAGAAAAAATCACCACATCCCTCAGTCCTTCCTCCCTTGTTTAACTCTGGTCTCTAAGAGCTGCAGCATGTTTTCCTCTACAGTGGATGCTTCATTAATTCCCTTGATTGAGAAGTTCACGTAATTACAACTCCTTCCCCAGTGCTCATGAACCTCCCCTAATGCAGGGACATAAAGGAGTCAGGGCTGTCAAAGTCCCAAATGTTTGTGAGCAGCTCCAGCATCACATCATTGACCCTGAGTTTTCCTAGTGAGGTTTTAACTGGAGCTTTGTGCAGTTCCTTCCGTTTCCTTCTGCACGGGGCCAGAAATGCAGCCCAAACACTGCAAGTTCAGGTTACATTTTACACAGAAGTAAGAAATATTGGCTGCTTTCTGCATTTCTAAGATCAGAAGAAAGCCATTCCCCGTGATGCTTTTTGTCATCCTTGCTTTAAAGCATCTCTAAGATCAGGAACCCTCTTAGCTCCTACTCTGTTTCAGCACAGTATCACCTTTTTTTTTTTTTTGATATTCAGATTATTTTTTCCATTGCTCCACTAGCAATAACACTGAGGTCATTTATCCTCCCAAGTCGTATTTTACATGTAAGGGATATTTCATTATCAGATGGGATCACTGCAAAATTAGTAAAAAATATGACCCCATACCCAAGTTATCCACTGAAAACTGATTTTTGTGAGAGCCCAACTACCCCAGATTTAAAGCAGGAAGGTTCATAAAAGCCATAATGGCCACAAAGCTTTGCTGGATTCTTCCTGTGTGAGGTATTAAAACCAGAGTATCTTCAAAGAGGCAGATTTTTCCCCAGTAGAGGAAGTTTCTCAGTGGATACTACCATGTTCCATGAGTGTAGAACAATTACCTGGGCAGCTTGAGACACTTTTAAGGACTCTTTGGTTGTCTTTATGGCACTTCCTGAGCACTTCCGCAATCAATTCCACGCACAGTAACCAGGTCACCCTGCTCTTCACTCACAGATACCACTGAATGCATTTTACAAGTTCCCTCTGCTCTCCCAATTTAGCTAAAAATGAGAAGTAATTCTGCAATTGCCTTGAGTTTTGCTTGGGTTTTAAGTGTCTGATTCAGCATCTGCTCCAAAAGCAGAAGTTACAGCTGGAAGCAGAGCCTTTCACTGGAGAAGCTGCACAACCAGGTTGAAATAAATCTCCATCTCAAATGACAGATGGTGCTCAGATTGGAAGTTAACATACTTCATTAAACCTTTCACAGTTCTTGAAGATCAACCGGACATCAGCCACGAAGTCCTCGGGGGTCTGGTAGTGTTGGGAATGCTTCTTCTGCAGTTTCTTCTTCACCGTGGATAAATCCATTGGTTTCTTTATGATTTTATAGTAGTTTGGTATCTGTAAAAAACCAACAGTGATTTATCACTGAATGGCTACAGAGTACACAGCTGAATTTCTACTCGAAGATACCAATCCCTTAATCTCATCACACACTTCAGACAGAACAGCAAAGGAGAACAATTTCCTTTCCTCAAACTGTCAAAAAAATTCTTTATAAGGGTATGGAGTGACAGGACAAGGGGGATTGGTTTTAAATTGAAGGAGGGTAGATTTAGATGGGATATTGGGGAGAAATCCTTCCCTGTGAGGGTAGGGAGCCCCAGCACAGGGTGCCCAGAGCAGCTGTGGCTGCCCCTGGATCCCTGCAAGTGTCCAAGGCCAGGCTGGATGGAATTTGGAGCACCCTGGGACAGTGGAAGGTGTCCCTGCCATGGCAGGGGTGGCACTGGATGATTATTAAGGTCCCTTCCAACATAACCCAGTCTGGGATTCTGGGATGCTTTCTAACCTTCAGTGTCTCTCACAGCACAGCAAAGCTTTCCATTACAGTTACTTCTTTTAAGCTGAAAACAAAAGAGTCACAGCAGTTTCTTCCCTCCTCTCATTCAAAAGTTTGTCCAAAAAGAAACAAAAAGCCCTCCTAAAGCATTTTGACATTCATGGGTATCCTGAGACATCTTGTTCCAATTCAATAACTGCTAATTGGAAGTATTTTTAAATATCTGTTTTTGAGTCTGGGAGTGAAGCATCTGCCTGGAGAAGCTCCAGGATCAGCTGCTTTCCCTCTCAGCCCCATGAAATTCTGGATGACTGCCAGAACTTTTAGACTGATCAAGGGAGACATGCTCCTCGTGAAAGCAGTCAGCTCCTTCCCAAACTCAACTCCAGACTCTCAGGGCTGTCACAGCAAACATAAATCATAAGCTGTTTTTCAGGAGACTCACCGAGGCTGGGACTGGCTCCTGGAACTCAATGCTCAGCTCATGGCAGTACAGGTAAAGCAGGAGGCGTTCACATTTCTTATAAAGAAATAAACAGGGTCAGATTACTATTCTTAATTTATCCCTAGCCCAGAAATTCATACCTCCCTACTTTAAACAGGCTTGTTCTTTAACAGTACTAGAAAATTTACATGCAACCCCCACAACTTAATTAAAAAAGGTGTAGTTCTTAGGAGGGCAGAATTGAGAGGCAGAACCCCATTTACTGTTCACAAATTTCCTCTTTGTTTTCTCCCCCAAACCAAAAGCCTAGGGCTAAAGTCAAGCATGGAGAGACATGCTAATATACTGCAAATGAAAAAATAAAATACCAACTACAACCACTTCTACTGCCTCTGTCCAATCACAACCACATGTAACAGGACAGGACTGAGCTGCAGACTTTTCCCCACAAGACAAAATTGAGCAATCTGAAAGCAAAGCCCAAGTGTTTCTATAAATTCCCTGTTGAAATATTTTTCCTTGCTTTGCTTGTAATTCCTTTAGAGGAATTTGATTTGATAATACTCTTAACACTACACAGAGGCTGACTGATAAAGCCAAAAACAATTCTGATGGTCAAGGTCAACACAATTCCCCAAGAATGCACCTGAATATTCTCCCAGCATCTCTCACAGAGTGCACTTAAACACCCCAAACTTACAGAACTATTTTATGAAGGTGATACCAATGCTAAATGCAAAGGACTTTTAATCAAGTGCATGGTAAATGATGCATTTAAATACAGAATATGTGCTGATGCTAAAATTTAGCCACGTAGTGGTTTCACGTCGCCTCCTCACACCAGCAATTACAGTCCCAGTGCACTGGGGCACTCCCACAGTCACCAACTCCTGGAGATGTGGCCACAGCAGTAAAAATCTCATTAATCATTTTGGGTTGTTTTGCAAAGCCATAACTACATTTAATTTGCTTCAGCCAAAGCAAAGCCATCTCCAGACATTGTGGGGTAGCTGATGTGAGGAAGCACTTTTTCCTGCGGGTTTGAGACCCACCCTTTGGTCCACAGGACTCAGGCCTTGTGCTGTCTTCCCCTTCTTGCTGTGCTGGGAATTGTCACAATCATATTCCACCTCAGGTTTGCTCAGGTCTCTGCAGAATGTACATATCCACTCTCCACTAAAGAGAAAAACACAATTATTTCAGACATCCAGGGATAAATTCTCATCAGTGATGACTACTAAGAGTTTTTACTCACTCTTACAGATTCACATTCTACTGCAGTGGACATGGATACCCAAAGCTAAGGAATAACTCTCAATGCTCATAATAATTCTGCCACTCAAGGCCATTTTTCCTGCGCTCATATAATGTTTTAATACTCTATAACACCTTTCTCACCTTGCCTTAAAATGAACTTTACACAACAAAATCATTGTGAAACTTTACACAAACAGATAAACAGAACGAGATTCTGTTATCAGATAAACACTGACCAACTACACACAAACAATTTAGGCAAGGCCTTGGAAATGTCACATTTTTGCAGTATAAGAAACCACCCAGAACAAGCTGTTTTTGGAGGCAACAGCAGTTGGGGTTGTGTGCACAACCTCAGCCCACTCCACACTGCCGCTGCCGGTACCTGGGGAAGCTGAGGAGTGTGGGGACGTGGCAGGTGAGGTGGAACACCTTGGGGCACTTCTCACAGCACAGCAGGTCCCCCCCGTTCTGGCACACAGCACACCAGTCCTCGTTGGGGTCGTCATCCTTGTTGTTCCCTTCTCCTGCCCCCCGGGCCGAGCGGTGCATGAGGCTCCGCACGGGCGACTTCCCGTTCACCAGGCTGTGCCCAGACTGCCTGCAGCTCTCACTCAGATCTCCTGGCTCTGTCTTCACGTGGTTTTCCAGGCTTCCCAATGCCTCCAGTTCACTCTCCAGGTGTAAGCTGGTGGACAGTGGTGGTGTCAAGCTGCTCTCAGGGCTGCTGAGCTGGAATGAAAGCAGCACGTGGAAAATCAGAGCTGATTTTACAGCAACATCTTCCTGCCTGTGCTGGAATTCAAAAGCCTCCCACCATTCAAAGGTACCACACTCACATCCCAAAAGCCATGGGAAATCATTAGGAAGAGCTGAGTTACACACAGTATTGAAAACTGCTTTTTCACATGTCCTTTCTTTGAAGAACACGCTCATTTCTTCTGATATATAACAGGATAAATGATGTAACAAGACAAAAACACTGATAAATACAAACTTAATGACAAATCCATTGTCATTTGGAAAAATCCTCAATTCCACCACCCTGCTCCCTGTACACAATCCTGTTCAATCCAGCATAGTTGGGAAACACTGAAAAATATTCATTTGCTAATTATTTGATTTATACTTTAGTCTAAGAACTTTTGACTGACTGGAGGATTTGTGAATGCAATTACCTATGTGGGAAAGTCCACTATCAATGGGTGACTCATAGCTTTTATTAATTAGGGATTAAAAGCAGCAAATACACTGTATTACACTTCATTTCAACATTAAAGATAAAATTTACATTACAGATCACCCTGTGCCTGGCAGAGCACTGCCAGGGAGAAAATACCTCTTAGAATGAAGCTGTAGAGTAAAATTGGTCTTTTTTTTCCCTTTCCAAACTGTTAAACATGCTGCCAGGAAAACCACAACACACTGGGCATAAACTAACTTTACCATGCAAGCACTCCTTCTGCCATCCTCTGTTTTTTCCTGCTTTACTGTTCCTGAGAAACTGCAGATCTCTTCCTCTGTGCCTGGCTCTTGCTTTACTTTCACTTGGTCAGCCTTGAAGCCAATGCCAGTTTTGTCAGCAGTCCTGCCCGAGGAGCCACAGCTGCAAAGACATCAGCACATAAAAAAGAGGATAAATCATCAGGGAAAAAGAAATTCAGGCAACTGTTTCCCAAACAAAGACAAAGGGTGTCAGAAGATTTACAACAGCTCCGGTTTGCAAGACAAGAGGAGAATCATAGTGAAGGAAAGAAAATTTAAAATATAAATCTTCATGTAAGCACTCCTCCATTCCTAGGTCACAGTTATGTCAAAAAGCACGATTTGCCAACTGCCAATTCTGGTTTTGAATTCCCCATGTCTGATTTTTTCTAGCCTGACAGTGTTAATGCGACACTCACCTTCCTCTGCTGCCTGTGCTGGAGGTGCTGGGGGGCCTCACAGGAGTGTGGGAGTTGGATAAACCTGCAAAGAAGCAGCACAGAAGTTGATTTGGTACAAGTTTACATTCACTGACTAGTGCTGAGTAACCCCAGAAGTGCTGCAGGAATATCCTAATTTAATAAGTCACCTAGGTCAGCTGTTCTCTCAGTCTTTGGATCACAACGAAGTCTAGCATATCACAATAAACAAAAAAGTGACAACACACAGTTCTTAGAGTCCCAGTAATTATTTCACCTAATCCAAACAATGCTAAAGCCTTCAGACAATTACATCCTCAAATTTTATGCACTCAGAGCCACCAATGAAGTCAAAAAAGCAGCCTCTGCATGGTTTGCATGCAGATTTTGAGAAACACAGGAAGCCCCATGGCTGCACCCATTCATTCACAGGACCTTACAAGTCTTGTAGAGAAAACCAAGAGAAACACCAAGTCCCAGAATGGTTGGGGTGAGAAGGGAACTTCAAAATCATCCAGTCCCACCCCTGCCATGGGCAGGGACACCTCCCACTGTCCCAGGCTGCTCCAAGCCCCATCCAGCCTGGCCTTGGGCACTGCCAGGGATCCAGGGGCAGCCCCAGCTGCTCTGGGCACCCTGTGCCAGGGGCTCCTCACCCTCATGGGGAAGGATTTCTTCCTATTGACTGAAACCATCTTGTTACTTATAGAAATAGACATTTCCAGTGTTTAAATAACTCAAAATTAGGTACTGGTTCATATGCATAAGAAAAACTCTACCATTAATTAGTTCTACTCAGAATGACCCTGACAATGTCTCCACATGGATCTGGAACACTGCATCCATGTGCTGGCAGTTTGTTACTACAAAGACATTTCTGAAAGATGGTAAAATTTAAATTTCCAGAAGGATCTATTTCTGAGCAAAACAAATTTTAAATAAAACATCACTTCCCTTCTGGTAGGAAATGGTAGGCAATTATTTTCAACTTAAATACCAGAAATACCCATCACTTTCTGGAATCTCTAGAAAAACCCATCAGATTTACCTGATGACCCTGGAGAGAGAGCTGAAGGTCCTGGGGAGGGATTCATGGTGCTTGTAGGCTGTGGGGGGAGGTGGCTGCCTGTGATGTATCTACTTAGCAGATTATCTAAACTACTGGAACCAGCATCTTCCAGCTAAGGAGGAAAAACAAAAATCTGAATCAGAGAGGTCTAATTCAACTTTTATACCAGTTCCACACCTTTAAACTGTGATCAGTATCTTTACTGGAATTGTTCCCTCTCCCTTCACGCAAATATTTTTATCAGGTTCATGCAGAGATCAGGCTTTCAAATCAGAAATTTAGACTAAGGTTTTTCAAAAGCTCCTAAATCTGAGTTTTTCCAGTATGGTCCTGGGCTGCAGTTACTCAAGGTCACTGCAAACTTTCTGGTTCCCAGCTGCTCAGTGTGCTGGTCACACACATGCTGTTGTGTTAGTCATGAACTACCAGATTACTGAGGTTGCAAAAGTCATTCCGTAATTAAGATATTAAGGGAAGCCATAATCTTGCTTTTCCTTAAAGTGATAGGAAGTCTCCCACTCACTTTTCAAACAGATTTTAGTACCTGTTAAACCCAAGGAAACAGGGACCCTGTTGCTATAGCTGCTTAAAGCCATGAACTGCAAGACAATTGCAATAACGTGTTTGAAACACGCTTTGTTTCAAGTGGGTTTTAATGACTGTGCCAGCAGCTTGAATGACAAATACTTCCTATCCACTAAATCCAACTAAAATCCATAACAGCTATTACAAGAACAGGTAACATAAAAAGAAGAGTATCTGAATAGAATTCTGCATTTTCAGTGCACCTGGAAGTTTCATGGTAATGCTTTGGACTATCCCACAATTTCTAACTTGGTGTCTGATGAGCTTCACACACTCACAGCTGAACCAGCCCCAGGCACTGACATTGGTATTTTGTTCTAAAGCCTCAGCACTGCAGATTGCTCACACTGAGATGGGGTTCCTCCTGCCCTACCATTCTCACATGAGCAGTGACCTGCAGCCTCCTGAGAACACTGAACATACCAGCCCTGAACATTTAAGGGTTGCAAAGTCACAGCTGGTATTTCAGACCATCTTGGGTGAAATCTACTTTTGGTTCCTGTATCGTGACCAAATCTCCTGTATTTTACATGGCCATTTCAATGCAAAGGCCTTGTTCTCAGGATGAAGCCATCATCCTCCTCCCCTCCCAAACACTCCTGCAGAAAACACATTGCTTTCACTTTCTTTTCCTCCACGTGTACATTACATTGTGCTTTTCACCTCTCCAAATGAGCTCAACTTCAAAATCTACCTCAGCTTGCGCCCCTCTCTGTGGGACAATGGGACATGTCCCCTCTGTGCTTCCTGTTCCTTCTAGGAACATCAAAGAGAAACTCCAGGCAGCTTTAACCCTGAATAAATCACCATTGAGGGCACTCAAAATACATCACTATTAATTATTCTACTGATATCTTCCCATAAAATGGTCTTATGGAGGAAAGGAAGTGAACAGAGTACTTGGGATTAATTAAAGTCTCAATTTTACTACAGGACACATTAAATATTGATTAATCTAAAGGTTACCAGGTGGAGCAGCTCAGCCCTATGTGGAGAAAACAGTCACATGCCTAAGAGAAGAAGACGTTAATTCTACAACTTTAAATTATAATTACACCATTCCATGGACAAGCCCCGGTACCCAATTAATAAAATAATAATAATTAATAAAACCAGAGAGAAAGAGGAGCAGCTGAGTGGCGGGGGAGCAGCACTGACCTGGATGGGAGGGATGTCGGGCAGGGAGGGGAGGTTCTCCGGGTTGGTGACGGACGGGATGAGCTCGATGGCCGACACGGACGGGCTGGTGGGGCCGCGGTTGGCGCTGGCCATGGTGGCCGTGGTGGGGCTGGTGGGGTTGATGGTGGTGTTGTGCACGGAGACCACCGGGAAGGGCCCCGCGTGGCCGGGGTTGGAGTGCTGGGGAGACACAGAGACACCGGGCTGGGTCACCGGGACGCCGCGGCTCTCAGCGCAACACTGCCCCAGGGAGAGACCTCAACCCAACCGGGGCACAACTCTCACAGCTAACACAGCACCTGCCAGCACTGAGGGCAGAGCAGCTGCTCCTCTTCTTCACTTGGAAAGGAAAAAATACTTTGTGTGGCTAGATATTAAATAGACAGCACTTCTTCCACCAAATTATTTCCTATATAGTTGTGTTTCCTTGAAGAAATGACTTCCTCCAAAGATAGCTTTAGAGTTTATATGTCTGTCTAATTTTGTTTTTAAAGATAAAAGCAACCGTTTCAAGTACTATAAAATCACTTTTGGTGTTTCAGTCATGTTAACATTCATTGTCAAGGATTTTTATTCTTAATGGCATGCAAAGCTCTGCATCAATGCTTCAGGTGTGAATTTAAAAACACTTCAGCAGCTGATTCAATCAAAACCCCTCAAACATCACTTTGAACTTCATTACTCCTCACTATTCTCTAATAAGCCTCTGAATGTTCTTTTTGCTGAATGCCACTGAAAAGTGCAAAAGGAAATGTTTTGCTTCCCAGAACTAAACTGCAATACAAACATTAGATTTCATTTTCACCCCTAAGGTTTGAATTTCCTTACGTTCAGCAAAACTGTCACAGCACAGTAATGCAACATGGAATAGAAGCATATAAATGTGTGTAGCTGTGAGCTACAGGGGACAGATAAACACATTTACAGCTGGAGGTACCATCTACTGGAATGAAAGTCTGGCACAATGGCACAAATGAAGCGTGTACACAGGATATACTTGTCTTTGAAGGTGAGGTTGCATCATGGAGTATTGAGGTCCATTGTGGCGTGGGATTCCTGGTATACGAGCAGCATTCTGAGCCATTCTCATCTGATGTGCTTGGAAAGCCCCACAGTTCATGTTACCCCTCTGCATGGTCTGCATGCTGATCAACCTGGGAGGCTGCAAGGGTTTGGGTTTTTAAAATTTGTGCTTTTAACATGGAGAAAAGAAGCCCATCTCTTTCCACAGTAGTAGTAACATAACATCAAGCAAAGCCAATAGATGTCACATTAAACTATCTCAAATCTCAAAAAGATTTTAGTTTATCAATTGCTTTGTAAGTTTAGATTTGACAGGGCAATTTTAAATCTCAGTGTTATGGTGAAAAAAGGTGAAAGAAGGTGAAATGAGAACATGTAAGGGACTCACCTGCTGCTGCAGGACTTGGGGGCTGCTCTGCCTGGGCACAGATGCAGATGGCTGGGCCATCCTCATCTGCTGCAGCTGCTGGTGTTTTTGGGCATACACTTGCTGCTGCATGTGCTGCAGTCGAAGCTGGGCCAGATTGATTTGTCCTGGAGCTTTGTTGACGTGGTTTGTTCCTGGAGGAGTTTGCCCAACCACTACATTGGGAGTGTAACTAGGGGTTGGTTTATTTTCAATGACCAGGTTACCTATAAAAACAAAACAAAAGAAGAAATCAACAGTTTGATCTCATCATCCTCCAAAGGTTGGTATACATGGAATATTCAGACGTTTCTAATGCAGTTTCCTCAGAGCAATTAAAGCTCGGCATTTCCTCTTTAAGTCTTCAAAAACCATACACAAGAAAAGCAAAAAAGAACTCAGACTACAAGAACGAACTGCAAAATTAAAAACATGATCTGTGAGGGAAGAGTGAAAGAACTGGAACTGCACAGCCTAAAAGCCACAACAGACAGCAATGACTTCTCTGTGTTCACAAGAAATGAACAAGACGAGAAATAAAACACAAAACAAACACACTGAGCATAAAGCTTCTCTGCCTGAAGAGCAAAGCCTGGGGAGAGATATTTGAGTGTCCCATCACTGAGTGACTTAGAACAGGTTCTACAAACATGACACAAAACACTGCTACAAGCAAGTCCTGCCCTGCTCCAGTGTCATGGACCGTGTTGCCTCTCAAGGTAACTCTGGTCCTATTTTTATATGGAAAAGGCAAAATGTTGATTTTTGACTGTGAATGTATACTCAGTGGAATCTGCACATCCCTTTTTGTTAAGGCTGACAGTCTCCTTTCTGTTTCCTGTCTGCCCCAGAGAATAAACATCCTTGGTTGAAGATAGGAACACTGCAACCTGGATGATGGACTCAGAGCAAGAAAGAAGTGAGTACACACAGAAGCTGATATTTTGACCAGATTTTCTATGAGATTTTTATCCAACAGAGAAGTTCACAAGCAGGTGCTAACAGGTACCTCTGTCTCACTGTGCTCTGCCCACTATGCTCTCATTCAAAACCTGTGCTTTGCAAACTCTGAGTGATTGTATTTAATATACTGGAAATTGCACAGGTTGCCCAGAGCAGCTGTGGCTGCCCCTGGATCCCTGGAAGTGTCCAAGGCCAGGTTGGACAGGGCTTGGAGCAACCTGGGATAGTGGAAGGTGTCCCTGCCCATGGCAGGCAGTGCAATGAGATGACTTTTAAGGTTCCTGTCGACTCAAACCACTCTGTGATTCTGTGATTAGGGTCATTCCTAGAACCACTCCCACTGGAAAACAAAACCCACTTAGAGTAAGTTTTGCTAATAGAAAGAACAGAGCAGATAATGAGGATAAGCAGGACTGGATGGGTTATGCCAGCAGAGTTTTTGACCCATTAAGACACGTATGGCACTGCACTCACTCCTGTTGGATGAACACTCCCAATCCAACAGAGTTTTCCCTGTATCACAGAATAAACAAACCCAGTTTCCTCACCCAAATTGACGACATTCTTGGCCCAGAAGGTGGGGTCACAATGGAAGCGGATCGCTCCGTTGGCAGCTGGGACAGGATCACAGCGTGCCTTCAGAATGTGCCGCAGCTGGAATGTTATCTGGGAGAAAACAAATCCACTCTCTTGGTGACCAAGAAATAAAAAATGAGAAATGACAAGCTTGCGTTTGCCCAGAGAGTTTAGGCCATGGAACAACAGCAAGGACTGGCAGCAGCAAGTTTGGTTCACAGCCTGGGAACTCCTCAATTCATCAGGAAAATCCCACATTGGACTTCTTTGCTCTGAGGACTACAGAGCAGCACTGTTACACCACAACATGATTGCAATGACTTCCACTGAAACACTGAGGTGCCTTCACAGAGCTTGACCCCATTCCTTCTACACTAACACTCCCTAAACCCTTATGGCAAAGAGTGAATTGTTGCACAATTTCTTGGCTCTGTTGTAAGATCTGAAGTTGAAGACATGGCGCCACAATGGGCCATGATGGTGGTGATGAAGGACCCACAGGGCAGAACTGGGTGTATCCCCTGGATGACCAACATTTGACCTCATTTGTGTCTTAATCTAACTCTGGGTACTGTCGATTCCCCTGCCCCACTGTGTTTGGGGCTCAGGACACGCTCCCAGATTGGGACAGGAATTTGGTGCCAGAATGATGGTTTCGGATCATGGTGGTGAGCACAGCCCTGGGCCTGCAGGTGAACGATCTGCACGTGCAGAACTGGATGTATTTATGTCAATAAAAGTGAATTATCGTTTTGGTTACCAACACTTGACTTTGTGTCTTATCTCACTCTGGGTATATTGGAACTTTTCCCCTCTCTGGACACAGGGACTGGGACAGAACTGCACAGCCAGGTCTGTGCAGCCACACGAGGAATGGCACTGAGGGCACTTTGTTCTGCTGGAGAAGAGGGGCCTGAGGTCAGACCTCACTGGGGGCTGCAGCTTCTTCCTCAGGAGCAGCAGAGGGGCAGCTCTGATCTCTGCTCTGGCAGCAGGGACAGGACCCAGGGAAGGGCTGGAGCTGTGTTTAGGTTGTATCTCAGGGAAAGGTTCTTCCCCAGGAGGGTGCTGGGCACTGCCCAGGCTCCCCAGGGAATGGGCACGGCCCCGAGACTGCCAGAGCTCCCAGGGATGCCCAGGGTGGGATTCTGGGGGGTCTGTGCAGGGCAGGGGTTGGACTGCATGATCTTTGTGGCTGAGTTCCCTCCAGCCCAGGGTGTTCCCTGATGCCCAGCCCCAGGATGCCCCTCACCAGCCGCTTGCTGTAGAGCAGGGCAGTGCTGCTGCCACTGGCGATTGCCCAATTAGTGAAGTTCATCACGTGCTTCACTTGTCGTGACAGACCAGTGATGTCATTCTGCTGCTGTATCAACTTCATCTGTCTCTCCTTTGTTACATTCTGCAAAGAAACAGAAACTTCATTACAATGGGGCTTTCAGATTTAGGAGGAAAATGCAAACTGCTGTCAGGCTTTGGATCAAAAGGAAAACATCCCAAGAAAATTTTAACAAAAGCTAGGTGAACAAGAAAAGCCAAAATTTACATAATTTCAAATTATTTCTTTTACTCATGATCAGGTTACTACTTTTTTCTTCCAGGAACACTTGATTTCCTTGACAAGAAATTGTTCCTTAACCAGGAAAAATCTATTGTAATTCATCTGATCTTAAATTTTTCATGGCAGGCTGGCCAAATGCACTGAACTAACTTCTTACAATGGATTTCCTCTCTTCAGATAAAACAGGTAACAATAAGTTAAATTTTCATGGATTTTAATAAAAGTCAGAGTGTAATTATTCAGAATGTGCAGTCTGGAAAGGATGCTTGAACTCATGGTGTCCTTTATTATGCTGCATTATACAACTTTAAATACCAGCATTCCACCTTCAAGTACAAATACATGAGACTGCTGTGTCTGTTCTTACATGAAAAGCCATTTGAGGAAACTATTACATCATACACACCTTAGAATTATGTTATAATACAGAAACATGACAAACAGAACATGAAAAGGAGATTTTTCAACACTCCTTTACCATGAGCCTGATTTTGAATACGAGGCATAGACACAAAACTGAAGGAGCCACGGGCTCTAATGAGAGGAGAAACAAGAGATTTAACTCCACCACACCACTCAGAGGCAGTATCAGTACCACAACACCTGCAGTCACACCTAACAAATCATTTTCCAACGTGTGAGCCCTCAAAAGGGGACTGGAAGCTGAACACCACCATTACTTTTTATTTTAAGTGTACCTCAAGGTGCTGTAGGAGAGATTTTCCCTTTTTATTGATTTCATTGATGAGGGTGAATATAGCCACTTTGATTTCCTGTTCTACTCGTTTGTTGGTTTCATGTACTTCTTTTATCCTAAAAAAACAAAACCAATGGACTGTCAGTCACCTTAAACTTCACTGCCAAACACAAATTCACAACTTTACGTCAAATAATTGACACAGTCCTTGTAGTTTACACTATATAGAGAAATACAGAGAAATAACCAGCCACAACCATGTGTGTCTGCATGTACATTTATATATTTATATCCACATCATGTCTCTCAATATGAAAAATGTATATCTGATGCCTCAAACTTTTAACATAATTTATATTACCAAGAGAAGAAATCAATCCTGAATTTCAAATTAATTCCTCCCCATAACAAAAAAATTGTTACAGACCTGTAATTACTACACAATAAAGACACAAACATTTCACTAATGATGTGCTGGATATTAGCTTATCCTCTTATGCTTTACTACTACTAGCTGTCAGATTTGTATACCCTCTTCATCACTGCCATTTTTCCTCAGTTTTAGTGTATTTTCAGCTTCTTCAGACTCAAGCAAATCATCTTGAGCTCTGTCCACAGAATTTGAAATACAGAGTTCGTTAAGCTCATGGAAATTCTGGATTGATCTGATCCTATACGGCCTTAATCTAACAAGATCACATTGGAGCAGAATTCTTTGCCATGAGCCAATGTAAAGACTTAAGTTGTGCTTTTTTGAAGAGCTTTTTTATTGCCAGATCAAGGATCTGATGTCACTCAGCCACAGCACCAACACTCTGTCTGACGATGAACACTGCTGGGGTCAAAGCCCTTTAGGGCTCCTTGGACACACGTGCCTTTTCACAACAGCACAACCTGGTCTCCTACTCCAAAAACCACCCAACCAACCCTTCATTAAGTCCATGGCATCCACCCTTGGCTTTGGCACCCAACAATTATCCCAGCAGAGCTGTTTCTTCAACATTTTCATGATCCAGACAATGGCAATTTCGTACCATCTGCCAACACTGACAAGACTGTAATACCTTTTTTTTTCCATTCCCTGAAGTTTTTAGGATGATGGATTTTGTGTCCTACACACCAATAAAGTAATGGAATGAATTGTCACAGGCCCCACCTGCACCAGCCATTTGGCTCAGCACAAAGATCTTTACACAACTCAATCCCATGCTGCGGAAATTTACTGAAGCCAGAAACTCTTGGGCAAACAGATCCCACCATTACAATGTGTTACTCATATGTGCATCACCCACTCCTGGCCTGGAATTCTTATCAGAGAATGTTTTGTGACATTTCTTGAGCTTTCAGTTCAATTATTTCCTATGTGACTGTGCTTCTGTCTCTTCAAGCATGCAAAAATTCTATGCTTCACAGTGGTGGTGTGTTTTGGGACCTTTCAAAGACTTCCATGCCAAATCAGCACATAAAAATATCAATTTTCATTGCTTCCCTCTTCACACATTTGCCTCTGTCAAGCTGTATATTTTTCCCTTACACTGCCTTTTTTTTTTTTTTAAACATAGATGGCACCACAAGGAGTTAAAAATTTGCATCAGAACTTCTCCTTCTATCTTCGGTGCACATCCTCGTGCACATCCTCCTGCCCTCGCCCTCGTACTTTCCACCCCCAGCTGATGTGTCATTCTGCAAATGACCTAAAAGCTGCAGAAGGCTCAGAAAACCACCGAGAACCACAGTGGAATTCCCTGAGCTGCAGCACAACCACGTCACCCAAGTGGGTGAAAAGCCAGCAGAGATCACGTGCTCCCTCTGCCTCTATATTCAGTATTTAACGTGACGCTGAATTTCAGATAACCCTGGAAATCTTAAGTGAAGCTAGCTAAAAAAAAACCAATCAAAACCCCACAACCAACCATGATTTCCTATTCAAATTCACACCAAGGTTTTGTTACACAGACGTCAGAGGCCTTCAGATGAAATGTAAAAATATTTTAATATTTCAACCTTTCTGCCACCTGGAGCTAACTCAGAAGAAACTACAGGATGGGTTTCCTTACCTCTTTTATTCCTTTCTTTCTCCCCCATCCCCAAAGTGTAATAAGTGTGTCACATCTTTGGTTCTACTCAAAAGTTGCCACTAAAGACATAACCTTTAACATTTGTTTCTTGTAACAACCTCCAAGAGATACACAGTCTTGTATGGGCAAATAAACATTATGAAAAGTAATTAAGATATAGAATTAACTCCAATGTGTTATTCTGCTCCCATCACTCATCTTACTGTGATTCATTAAAAAGGCAAGGCAATAGCTGATCATTTTGGGGAACTCACCTATTTTGAACTTGGGCAGCTGCAAAATTTACATAATTCTTCTTCTCAAGAAGTTTGGCCAGCAGGTTCTCAATTGCACCCTTCTGGTTCTGAAAAGCTTCTTCCAGGAACTGGTACCTTTTCAACAGGCAAGAGGAGACACTGATTACCAAGGAGCAGTGGGCTGGAACTCGGAGCTCCCAGTTCAGGTGCAAAGCCATGACATTTTGAAAAAATATGACAAAACACTGAGAAAAATCAGACTCTCTGCATTCTGACCAGTGTGCAAAATGCTGAAGTGCTGATAAAGTCCTTGGTACTGGCCAGGAGATTGAACCTCTGTGGGAAATTACCAATTCCAACCACACAGGGATGCACTGCCTCATTTCCCAGGATAGCAGAATAGCTCAAGGAGAAACCAGGAACCTCAGAGTTTGGTGAGGAAAATGCACCAACAGCTTAAACACACAGCAAAGGATACCAAAACCCAACCCCTTGAACTATCCCAAATTTCCCAGTTTTTCAGCTGAGATGACACTATTCATATTTGACTATTAGTTTAATCTGAATAAAATTCTCCTATTAAAAAACTTCAAGTTTTTTCCACCTGTGATACTCCCAAGTGAAGAATATTCCCTTCCAAGGTCTTTGACTAAACAGCTGCTACCAAAGGTACCTTCCACCACTTCATCTGAAAAGAGGGTAAGTACCAACACAGAGAGAAAATAACAGGATTAGGTGCCTTTTCCTAAAATATTGGAATTATCAGTGCAACAGAAACAAAATGCCTCTGAATTAAGCAGCTGATCAACTGTTCAAAATCCAGGACTCCTAACAGTCACTTGCTAAGTCTTGTCTTTGCAATAAATAAACTTCAAGTTTCTGAAATGTAATCTGTTAACAACAGGGAAAATTCTTGAGTCCCAGAGCACCTTGGCAGTGTTTTCCCAATACTGAAATTGGCAAAAAATTCCTGCAATTAATGAAGCATTCTATAGGCTGCATTAGAAACAACTTACACCATCTCCCAAAGAAAATGAAAAAGCAAGTGCTGCCTTCTGTCACAATCTAGAACATTACAATCCAACAGGAAAAGACTGTCTGAATTGTTATCAAACTTACAGTAGCACAGTTTTTTTTATTTAAATGACTCACAATCATGATAACAGGGACTCAGACATAATTCATAACAAAGACAACTCTGCTCCTCTTAATTCAGTCTGTACCAGCAACAGACAAGTCTGAACTCCAAGAGTTCAGATTCTTCAGCCTCAGTGTTGAATTTTGCTTTTTCTAAGAACAGTGTGAAGTTCTTGCAGACAGACAGTAGCCCAGGATTTTAGATACTATAATACAAAAAAAAGTAGCATTCCTAAAGCCCAAAGACAGCAAAATTTGAAATGTTTGGGAGCTGCTGATTTTCTGAAATTATTTTCATTAAGTTCAAAATCGTATTTCCACTTGAAGGAGAAATGAAAAATCTACAGTCAGCTTGTACTGCTGAAATTTTGCTGTAGCTCTTGCTACAGCCAAAATACTTTTCTTTTTTCAGTATTGTACTTCCAGCTTCCCAAGTGTGTGGACTGAAAAATACCCAAATTAGAGGTATCACACAGCATTAGGCTGTTAAAAGAATTGTCAACTTCCTACAGAACCACCAGCAATCCCTGCCCAGAGCAGGGGATGGAATGGATGATCTTTAAGGGCCCTTCCAACCTCAAACCATTCTGGAATTCTATGACTGAAACTCTGAACACTGCACCATGGAGCTACTGAAATGGAGGTTCACCCTCCTTTGGTGCAAACTATTAGGATTTCAGGTAGGAAGAAAACAGGGGATTAAAATAAATTCTTTTTCGTCTTGGCATGGTTCTCCATAAAATCTCAGCTGTACTTCAGGCAGACAAAGCAGTGCCTTAATCATCTGTAATTCACACCTGCACACAGAACCATGTGGAAATGATATTCTGCAAAAAAAAGCACACTAATAGCAAAGAATTCTCCTTCTGGAAGAGCACAGGTAAGTACAACAAGATCCATCTGTTAATCCATTAGCAACATGCACAAAACAGATGCAAAGAAACCAACCAGAGCAGGTGAGTGCATATATCCCAGGAGAGCACCCTTTGTGACAAGGGAGTCATCCAGGATATTTAGGATCAAGCCTATGAAAGAACAGAGCAGGAAAGAACAACCTCAGGTTGTTAACATATTAATAACACTAATTTCAAAAGTAAAAGTTCTGCACAGGCTGCTGTAGCAGTCTGAGAATAATCACTACTCTGAGAAAAACAACACTAAATTCAATATTGCACCTTAACAGAGAAGAGTTAAGGAAAAGCAGTGGTGCAGTGGTTGATAAAAATGTATTATTCCCACATTCTCTACTATAACACTGAAAAATATTTGTTCAGACCTTCAAACAACTACATGACAGAGCTGCTAAAGAGCAGGAAGTTGGAATGTGTCTTAAAGGGGTTCCAACTCTTTTCCAGCAGAGACAAACCCAGCATTTCTTTATAACTGGAATGAGGCAACTCTTAACCAACTAAATCCAAACCATTTTTCCCCTCTGCACTAGAAGAATATATTAATGTAAGAGGCAAAATTTAGACTTTCCTTTACAAAATTCCCCTAAAGACTGTTGCACAATCAAATATGCTCTTTCAGAAAATTACCTCACCATGACTCACTCTATCACTTTTGCTTCTTTTTCAGCACCAAGTGTTCAGGGCTGCAGGAGTTTCCATTGAAGTCCTGAACAGAGTCACAGCAAATTAATACCTGCCAGGCAAATTAACACCTGAATCACACCAAACCTCCTCAGCCCATCTTAAGTTTGAATCTGATCCTAAGAGACTTGACAAAGCTCAACCAACTGAGGACATTTCCATCCCTCCACACAGGTTCTCCCTTGCAAAGGATGATGGTTCCAGTCCAACAAAGAGTAAATGCAGCAGAATTTCCAACACAACTGGGTCACATTAACGCCACTTCATCCTCTGAGACAGCAAACCACAGCAGGTAAGTCAGGGGAATATTTGTACCTGTGTTCTTTGTGCTCCAGTAACTGACAGTCTCTGCATGTCAGCCTGTCACAGGTTTCACAGAAAAGTTTTAACTGCTCTTGTTTGTGGACAGGGCAGAAAACAGGACGTTGACCAGATGCTCCCACGGCCTCTGTTTTTAAAAATAAACCGTTTGTGCATTTAAAAATAAAATTCAGACAATCTGAAGAGCAAAACAAGTAACTTTCAGTAACAACCAAGGACTTGCAAAGGAACCTCTAGATCTGTTCTCACACTGAAGTTCCTGTCAGTACATCAGGTCAGGGGCTGGACTAGATGATCTCAGAGGTCTTTCCCAACCTTCATGATTCTGTGATTTACAGTGCCAGTGGTTAATAGCTGTTTTCATTTTATTCATTCAAGGAGAAGGAGAAATTCCTCTTTTCTCACAAGCACCCAAAAGGCCCTGTAAGACTGCACACAAACACCAGCACGGTGTATATGTGTTTATAAAGATTTAATTCCATACAATTTCACCTCTGGCACACTGAAGGATGGGTCAAACATCTCAAACCTTTTTACTTTTCACCTCATAGGTTTTCTAGGTTATCCCTTCAAACCCTTACACACCTCATTTAGTCAAAGACAACTGAAGTGGGAACTGCAAAGCAAATGTTGCCTGTCTTAAGAGTTACTTAAACCCCCAAATAACAAATAATGTCAAAAAATAGATCTGGGTTTACTAAAAAAGTGCTGCACAGTGCTCTGAAGATATTTTGAGCTTAGCAAAGAGGAAAGCAGCCTCTGGAAGGTACAGCAGGTAGGGTTTAAAACATGAACACTTCCCTCACTCTCTGTTTCTGAAGCTGATTATATCATGCAAGTTATCGTAAAGAAAGAGCTGATGAACCTACACCTGCCATTCACTGAGAGAAATTTAAAGTCTCAGGGCACACTTTTGAGTCTAAGAAGAAAAAAAAAAACAATGACCAGCCCTTCCCCACAACTACAATAAATAAAATTTCAGATAGAAAGTTTATTTTATTGAAACAGTCACTTTTCAGTCCCTTCCCAGCAGATTATCAAAGGAGAAGCTGAACGGTAATGTCTCACTGAGAGTCACAATTTAGTACTCCTTGTAAAAACATCAGTAATTTTTTCTTGGTCCCTATAATTTGATTGAATTTAAGGGTTTCTCATCTATGAGGTTTAATACATTTAATCTTAAATGGGTAATATTTTGTATTAAAAATGTTCATCAAGACATAAAGAGAAACCTCTCCAAAATGAGGTTTACTTGGTAGAGCAAATGAAGTAAGATCATTGTCTAAAAGAACTAAGCTCAACAGCAAACTTTTTAACTATTAAACAGTTTTGAGAAAGAAAAGAAGTGTTTGTTCCTTTGAAAGGATACAACAAAACAATTACGAAGATCTTAACTGATTTTAAATGGACAGAGAGAGCAAAGTGTCGAGATCTCTCTTCCTCAATATGATCATTCTTCAGATACGACCAGATTGTGGAGATCCTGCAGGTCTTTAAATCAGAACTTTTAATCCATTTACAAACAGAATTTTCTAAGTTAAAATCCACATCCCCTGGACCTGTTCTGAGGTGATTTTCCACATTACCTCAACAGGCTACAAATGATTTATGATCAAACAACAGTTTAAGAATTTACTTCTAATAAGGCTGAACATCTAAACAAACCCTACACACACTTCACATGTTAAATTTGCTCACTGATTAAACCTAAAATAGATTCAAATTCTACATTTACTCAGCAATATCAATACAAAGTAACATCACATATTGGAGGTAACTATAAACTTATATATACATTTCTACAGGGAGAACTCTAACTGCTTCTTATAACAAAATACAGCAAAATGTATAATTTAATTTCCTTGGACAATGGATAAGATTATCAATATGTCACTGCTCTCCAGATTTCAACCCCTCCTTTTAGTTACTAGTTCTACTAAATAGATTATTAAGAATGGCTCTAAATGCTTTCCAAAGGTACTGGACATCAAACTGCACAAAGCATCACTGTTTTAAATTTAGTTTTTCCTCTATTTTTACAGCTACTAATTTTGCACTGGTAATTTTTTTACTGTACTTTTCCCAAATCCTGGGCGGAAAAACACACAGCTGGTTGTTACCTCCACCATCCTCCCCCTCTCTTTTAACATACAAAGAGAGAAGACTCTGAGTGACAGGACAAAGTGATACCCAACACTCACCTGAAGACACATCCTCTTTTTTCCTGATCATGTGGTCTTTAGTAAACTTGACTCTCTGGTGAGCTTCTATGCAGGTCTTACACAGCCACTCCCCACACTCCACACAGAAACCCACAGCACTGGCATTGTCCTCACAGCTGGTGCACACCTGCAGGGGAAAGGCATCATTATCGTCCTGGGGAGCACTGACAGCCCAGAGAGCAGAGCAGGGCTGGGGAAAACACACAGAAGCCACCAGAACTGTCCTGGGGAGCACTGACAGGATCAGAGAGCAGAGGAGAGGTGGGGAAAAGACACAAAAGCCACCAGAACTGTCCTGGGGAGCACTGACAGGATCAGAGAGCAGAGGAGAAGTGGGGAAAAGACACAAAAGCCACCAGAACTGTCCTGGGGAGCACTGACAGGATCAGAGAGCAGAAATGGGTTGGGGAAAAGGCACCAGAATCATCCTGAGGAGCAGTGACAGGAGCAGAGAGTACAGGACAGGTAGGGAAAAGGCATCAGAATCATCCTGGGGAGCACTGACAGTCCAAGAAATCAGAGGTGGGTTGGGGAAAAGCCACCAGAATGGTCCTGGGGAGCACTGACAGCCCAGAGAGCAGAGCAGGGTTGGGGAAAAGGCACCAGAATCATCCTGGGGAGCACTGATGTCCCAGAAATCAGAGGCTGGGGGAGGCAGGATGGTCCCTACCTGTTCTGACTTCTCATCAGAGCTGCTGGGGGTCTCTGAGGTGTCCTTCACAAAGTAGTTGTCCACCAGGTCGATCTGGCGGCACTCCTGGCGGCAGATCGGGCACCGGATCACCCCCACTGCAAAACACAGCAAGCCACGCTCTCAGGGCACCAAAACTCACAGAGCAGAGGCACAAAACACACTCCTTGTTTCACCTGGGTAAAGGATTCCACAGCTGACATTGCCATTAAAAACCAGCACAGGTTTCACCCCAAAATACACTCCCTCAACTAAACCCAACAAACCCCCACAAACCTCTACAGAAAAGGATCCCTCACCTACTTGTGATAAGTTCTGCATCATACTCAGTTTTTCCTACTTATTTCTTCCCAAAACGTCCTATATTTTTAGCCCCATTTAGCCCAAGTCATTTGTTGTCCCCAAGCAAATATTTAGCTTTTCCCCCTGCTCATTTTAGATTACAAAACTCAAGACACTTGTTAGTTATTTTTTAGAACAGTCTGTGGTCCAGCCTGGCTCAAGACGGGCATTCAGAAGGGTGTGCCCAGAGAGCTGGGGTGACTTCAGTGATGTTCCTGAAAATGCCATGGCAGTAGCGTGTCCCAGGGTTCTCCCAGCTACAGCACAGGAAGATTTCTAATATAATCCATTTCCATGAGGTCAGGGAGGCAGATGAAGCAATGAAATACCAGCACCCTGCTTTGTTATCCTTTGCAATCACTAAATTAGAGTTTGAAATCCTCAGCAGAGCTGCAAAGAAGTTACTACACGAACCAAACTGACATTTAAAGATGTCTATGAACAACCTTCCTAAGGGTTTGAAAACCTATTTATAACTTAGGTAGTGGCTCACACTTCACAGAAGCGTCATTTGATCTTAAATCAAATTCCTATACAATTTATGAGAAGATATTCTTCAAGAAGCTTTCCAAGCCATTGGGTATCTTTGTACACTGAAAAAACGTTAAGAAGTGTAATTAAATGATGCTCAGCTCCTTTGTGGATATTCAATTAGGACAGTTGGACTTATTTCAGGGAGATTAATTACATTAGTAGTGGAGTAGCAGTGATTTTTTCAAGTGCTAAAATTAATGATGGCTTCAGAACACAGGAGATTCACTGCAGAGCAACAATAATCCAGCTGAAAATTCCTGTATCACCAAACCAAACACATCTCAAGAGCAGGATGTGAAAAATAACCAGTACTGCAGCAGCTACACATACAAGAGCTTTCACACACACAGTGAAACCTTCCCCCTTTGCAGAACTTTGAGGCTTTCTTACAATTGAGAGACAAAATTCTTTAGGGAATACCAGCTGAAAGCCATTCAGCAGCCGATGTGTACCTACTTACAGAACAAAAATCTCAGCTATTTACCATGTAAACTACTCCATCCAAACCAAACCAAGTCCAAACTCAATTTTTCGTGCTGTCTTGGGTCAAATACACAAAATATTTCAAGGAAACAACAAAACAGAAGAAGCTCGAGATCTGTAATCTCTAGACAGCTGCAAGTCAAATCCTACAGATGAAAACTCTTTCTTGTAAGGCAACTTTTGGGTTGGTTTTAAAGTAGCCAAACCAATGAAAGCTTGAATAAAATCAAGCCTTTTGATCCAAGTGAGAGCCCACAGGCTGGATTCTGGCCAGGGGTAATTCCACCTTGTCCCAGTCAGAGAGGATACAGGGATGGGCAGTCCTAGGTCCTGCTCTCAGTGTCCAGCCCTCAAATTTTGCACCTCCACATTCAAATAAAACCTGCACACGAAGCGCCCCAGTGTTCTGCACACACCTCAAGAGATCACAACCCAAAGACAAGGCCTTGCAATTCTCATTTAGCACATTACACTCCATTTTCACATCTCAACACCTTTTACTTCCAACAGTAACTTTCCAATAGTATATGAACCACTAAAAATCTCATATCCTGGTCTTTGAATCTAATATAAAACAAATTACTGCAGCACCATTTGTATTAGAAACCAAATATGCAGAAAAGCTAGAGATGTGGCTAATTTGTGAGGCAGGAGGGAAAAGTAGAGAAAATCACACTGAAATAGCATTTACATAGAAAAAGAAATCCTTAGCTGTCAAAACTTGAGATAATTTGTAAACTAACAAAGTTTATCACAAACATTTAGTGAGAATGCATTTTAGGAGAAACTAAGGCTCAAATATTTATATAACTTCAGAGAAAAACAGGGTTTCACTCTCAGTTTCAATAAAAAAAAAAAAACTTATATAAATATAAAAGTTTCAGCCTATTTACACTCCGGAAGAACTTACTATGTTGTTTTTCTGCATCAAACAAATCAAACACATTAGTCCTGGTACAAACATTCCCACTGTAACTCCGTTTTCCAACAAGCATTAGCACACAGTAAAAATTACTGTTTAAAGATCAATCTTATTTTTTAAATCACAGCTGAATTAGAATAAGACACATTCATACAAATTATGAAGGTCAGACTGGTTCATGATCTCCCTCAATCCTAATTATTACCATCAAGATTTCCTACGTCCTCAGAGATGGCTTCATATGATTTTTGAGCTGTACATCGGTGCTCCAGAGGTCAAGAGCAGCACTGAAGCAAAGAGCTGAGAAAAGGGAAGTTTCTCTCAGGAAGTTCTGACCACACCACGTGAAACCCTGCACTGAGGGTCTGAAACACTCTGGCAGCAGCTCCTTTGTGCCTCACAGAACAGTCACTAAAATCCTGCCCTCAGCACTAACTACAGGAGCACAGTTATGCTTCAGGTCCTGAAAAAAGAACAACTCAGCACCCTACAAACTTCAGCAGCCACCCACAGATGCTCCTGTGGATATCAGTACTTCCATGCAGAAATCCAGGGAGAATCATCCTTTGGACCTAAAAGGCCACAGGAAATGATGAACTATCTCACAAGAGCTGCAGGTGACAGGACTGGGCTTTCAAGCTTCTTCTGTTGTATTTTAGGGGACCCCCACTGTCCGTTTTTCCAGCTGTTTCTATCACACACCTCAAGTGTGTAAGATCTGTAACAGCCACGAGCACAAATACTCATTCCCCTCTTCCACAGCACTCAACAGACACAGCTCTGTGCACCAAATCTCCCCTTCCCTTATATCCTATTCCCAATTGATGATGCAGTTCAGAGCAGATTCTGCTTTTGGTCCCACACTTCTGCAGAACAGCAAAAATATTTCCAATCATAAACATTCCCTATCCCCCACCTGCTGCGACACACAACACTCAGCCCAAATGGAGTTTTGTTTTTCCTTTCACCCTGCCTCAGGCTGACTGAAGGGAGAAGCAGGAATCATTTCCTACCTGGAAATTTGGATTGGGAGTCTCCACTCCAGCAGCAGGAAAAGCCTGGCATTGCCAATCCTGCTCAAAGGGAGGTGGGTTTTACCCTCTCACCTGGGCCCCTCCTCCCTGCCAGAGCTTCCCAGCCTGTGATTCAGGGAGGAAAGTGGCTCCCAGATTCCTTGTGCCACACCGCCATGGAATCTCCTGAGACAGACAGAGCCATTCAGGAGCTGAGGACCAACACAAAACACTGCCACAAACACAGGAATGTGGCCAGGGATGGATCCATAGTAACTACAGGAACCTGCCCCGGGAGCAGCTCCCCAGCACATGGATGGGATCTGGGACAGAGCAGAGCCCAGCCCGATGGAAATGGGAATTCTGGCACATCCCAAGAATGATCCTTGTCCTGGGAAGGGCTGGGACAGAGCAGAGCCCAGCCCGATGGAAATGGGAATTCTGGCACATCCCAAGAATGATCCTTGTCCTGGGAAGGGCTGGGACAGAGCAGAGCCCAGCCCGATGGAAATGGGAATTCTGGCACATCCCAAGAATGATCCCTGTCCTGGGAAGGGCTGCCCCTGCCCCAGTGGGAGCCCAGGTCATTGCAGGGCAGGATGTGATGGTGACACCAAGGACACAACAAGAACCCTCCTGGAGGCCCCAGCTCTGCTGGCAGCTTCTGCCAAGGCCAGGACCTGCCCTTCCCACCAAGGCAGCCCAGGAACAGCCCGGGAGAAGGCTTTGCCCCAGCAGGGAGATGCCAGCCCAGAGTTCACTGCACGTGTTGAACCATCCGTTGTTCAGCTGCAGGCACAGCTCCTTACATTGCACATCAGACCTTCTGATTTCTCACAGACTAAGAACACTCATGAGAGCAGCATCTCTGTAATCCTTTTAACTGCTTACGGTGTAGGTAAAGCACTGAACTAGCCCACAGACATCAAAGCATGTCAGAAAGAACAAAACTGAAGTAGACTGAAGAGGAAAGTTGATTTTGTTTTCCCAAAACCCGAAAGGCTGCTAAAAACCCTGCATGAGAATCCAGCAGCAAATCACAATGGAACATTGCAAAAAACTTCAGATTTAAAGCAGAAGATGCTTTTAATCCTCCACTCTCAACTCGCACCTAAAGCTGCAACACAACTCTTCTTCTCACCTGTAACTCAGAATTCTGAGAATACCTTTTATGTATTTAACATTTCCCTAGGGTAACTATGTTCCTCTGAATGCATCTCAAAACAGGCAACTTTTTCAACAGGTTTCATCTTGAACCAGTTTCAGCAAGAAAAATATTAAAAGCCTGCTCAGAATTGCTTTCTCCAGGCTGACATATCAAAACCAACAATACTAAAATACTCCCAAATTTCAAGGATGCTTATGACCTGCAGAGATGGAAGGGGAAAGGTTGATTCTCTGTATCTCCAGTCTTGTAGGATCAAACCAGAAACACGCTCCAGTGAAAGCTCATGTCAAGTCTTTGCCTACTGTCCCCACTCCAGCCTGATATTCAGGAATCAGTGTGTGTTCAACTCAAACCCATTGCTTTTGCACAAGAAAAATACTGGAATTTTCTGAATCTTCTTTGCTCCCTCCCTACCCACCCTTCAAGGCTCCCTGAGCCAGTCAGAACTAACCTGTTCCCACACCAACCCACCAACAGCCATCCTCTCGATCTGGTTTTGTAGTTTTTGTTTACAAACACTACAGAAGCCTCCTGGCAGCCTCCAGCCCTTGGGTTAGAGAAGGGGGAGGTGGGGTAAAAGGAAAGGGGAACACACAAGGAGCCATGGAAACTCAATTACTGGCTAAAACCACCACAGGAGCTAAAGCAAAATAAGGAACTTTTATAAAGAAGCTCCAGACTGAGAGCTCACAACAATTCACTTGTTGGCTTCAAGTCCAAGCTGACTTTAATCAACTTAAAGTAAACACATCACAGACCAACCCAACCCCACTGAAACCTCACACAGAACAAAATGCAGTAATGGAATAATTAAGAGTTATTGATCTGAATGAAGATGGCATGGATCTGATGAGATCACGGACGTGAACAAGGGAGGGCACAGCATGCACATGATGTACGTGATTCAAAAATCACTTTGCACCTCAACAGCACCCAATGGATCCTCTCCATCACTGGGACATCATAGGGAGTCTTTCCAGCAGTTCAAATTTAAAAATTTAAAGTTTATTCAAATATTGATGCCAAACACTTATGTTCCTAAACAACTCTACTTACATACTAAAATTCCTATTTTCATAAATCCAATTTCTTTAACATCTGATCTGTAGCACAAAAATCTTTACCAAATTTTCAGTTGCTTCATAACATTCTGGGTACTGTAAAAACTGTAAAAACACGAGGATAAAAACTGTAAAAACACGAGGATAAAGAAGTAACTTTGACCTCACTTAATACCTTAAAATAAAATGTTTAAAGTGTGTTATGGACAACAAGTTGAACAGGAGTGTCACAATCCACTTAAAAAGCAGATTTTGCGACGGTTCGTTAACCCGACCTCGAAGTGCAAAAGTCACAAGAGAAATTCAACTTCAAAGCAAAATAATACACTTTTATTCAAATACTCAACTCAAATGTGATAGAAGGGAAAGAAAAAGAAATAAAGAATAAAGAATCAGGAAAGAGGGTAAAGAGGAATGTAGCTACCAACAAAGGGATGCATCCTCGTAGACTGCAGCCAGTAGAGTGGTCCTGCAGCTAACAGATGTGTCTTCCTTCGCTGGGGAGATCTCCAAAATCCCGGTGGATTAGGGGTCTGGTTTATAGTCCTTCTAAAAGCCAGGGAGGGACCTGCTGGTCAAGCAGGTGGGGAATAGCCATCGTTCACAGACTGGCACAGGTACAGCTGGAGTTATTGTTCTGAGATGGGAACAGGTACAAGCTCTTCTTGCCCCTGCAGTGAGCTGTGTTTGCTCTTACAGCACGAGTGCAGTCTTCTGTATCTTACAGCAAGAGTCATTGCTCCTTAACCTGTTCTCAGTCCAGCAAAACACACCTGCACAACGACGTTCTGGCAAACATCCCGCTTCAGCAAGGCCGAGCCAAACCCCCCTGTACACAGAGTCCAAGGTTTCAGGGATTTAAATCGGAATTTCAGTGTTTCAGTCTCTGTCCCTGAGACAGCCGTGAGACAAAAAATGAGGGATTTTCCGACAGTCTTTCACAAGGAGTCAACAGCACATCCTTCACAAAAGAGAGCAGTGCGTCCCAGGCTGCACTAGCAGGATAAGGACAGCCATCCCTCCTCCTGCTTGGCACTCCAGGAGACCACACTGGGCCAGTACAGGGCTCCCAGTACGGGACAGGCTCACAAACTGGGGCAAACCCAGCAGTGACGACAGGAGTGCCCAGGGCTGGAGCACACACGGTGTGAGCAGAGACCTCAGCACTGCCTGAGGGCAGGGGCAGAGCCAGAGGTGCACAGCAAAGGGAGCGACAGGGCAAACAGGAATAAAGGCATTTCTATTCCCCACGGTCCAAGCAGGATGGTCCAAGCCCGCTCATCCCCGCAGGGAGCCCGCACACGGCCCAGGCTCCCCGGGAAGCTCCCGTCACCTCCTCTCACCAGACCGGCTCTGGGCCGGGGTGGGGCCAGACACACCTGGCCCTGGCACTCCACGTGATGCCCCACTCCAGCCACACTTGTGCCAAAGAAGGGCTTCACGTTCTGCTGATCCGTGCGAGACATCAATGAGCACAAGGCTAAAACTCTATCACATCATCCCCTGACAATCAGCCTCCCAAAACCCAGTTTCTGTCGAGCAAGCAGCATCACTTGAGACATCTGGTTCCACACACAGCCTTGGGTTGGGTTGCAGAGCGATTCCCCTCACAGAGGCACTAAGTGACTGTAAGATAATTCAAGTCCTGGCAGATGTTTACATTGTTACAACGACAATGAAACTTCCCAGTTCAGGAAATATTTGCAAGCACTTGTGCAATCCAGTAACTCCAGCTTCCGTTCTGGGTTCAGACTTGGCAGGGAATGAACCCTCAGGAATGAATCTCTGCCAAGTCCCATTTATTGGGTGAGAACACCAATAGTAGTTACTCCATGTGCATAATATTTATTTCTCTCAGCGCTGCAAGGGTCCAAGCATGTTTCTGCTTGGAAAATACATCAAAACCCTGCTCTAATTTCAGTGATTAGACCTTGAAACAAACCCTCACAGGTCAAGGGAGCAACACAATCAGATTGAAATCTGTCAGAATCAAAATACATTAAAAAAAGGTTTCCAGGTCCACTCCTAACTCAACTTTTTGTTTTTTGAACAATTCTTGACTATACTGCAATTATCACACACTGAACTCACAATACATTATATTTAATAAGCAAAAAATTTACAGCTGCTGCAGATATTAATTCTTATAAAAATAACACATGCCTTAATGTTCTCAGATGAAAATATTTTATAATACACTATTAATTTAGACTGAAATTTAAGTTTCACAGCAAGCTTTTTAGTAAGTCCAGAATATGAACTGAACATTTTCCAGGACTCATGCTGGGCTCCAGCATGTATTCATGAGCCTCACTTATTAACAAAAGAGAAAAGTAAAGAATCAAGAGAATTCAGGTGATGTCTACTCACACCCAGTTCAACAAAACTTCAGATGCTGCATTTAAACTGCTTAAACAGCCTTATTTGATGCAGGAATTTTCATTCTTCTAGACTGAAAATACAGTAACTACCACCAAACTCAGTGTAAAGGACCTGTCACATCCTCATACACATCAGACCTTTTATGTCCCCCTTACACAGCAATTACAAAATCTAATTAAAAAACTTAAGGTGTGATTAATACAACACAGCAACCCTGGGGACAGGAGCTGAATTCAGCACATCAAACCAATTTCTGGTGCTTCACATCACAGCTCTGGGTAGTAAATGTGTTGTTCCTCAGGTTACACACACAACCAGCTGTGGAGGTTTTTCAGCTCGCTTGGTTTTTCAGCCCAATCATAACTGTGACATTCCCAAGGAGCTGGGAGAGCCCCACGCCGTCTCTACTGAGATAATCTTCTTAAGAGAGATTGTAAATATCTCATCCAGGCAGTGAAACCACAAAACAACCTCTCCTCCAGGAGCAGGAGTAGCAGTGACTGCAGGAAAAGTTATTTTACAGTATCTGTTACAGTCTGCAATCACTAACTTAGAAATAAGCTTTTTTTATTTTTTGGAATACTGTGATATAAATACAGGCAGGCATTTTCTTGTACCCTATTGAACCTGAAAGGAGGAGTCCAGTTGGACAGCTGAAACACCACTAAGAAATCATCTATCCACCAAATAAAATCCACATTCCCATAACCAATTAAGACATTAAACTGCATATGAGATACTACTTTCCATGGTAAACAAATGCATATGTTTTAAATATATAAAACAAGAGTCTTCTATTTCTTCCCTACATAAATGTAATGAGCAGCAAAATAAACCTCTTTCACCAGCAAAACAGGTATGAACCCATCAAACACTTGTCTCTAATACAGCAAACCACAACTTCAGGTAATTCTTTTAAGTTTTAGTCATGGTTTCTCAAACTTTTAGGAATTGAGATGATTCTTCTGTCTTCTTTAGCAGAGGCTCTGAAGGAACCTGGGAGGAGCAGAAACACTGATCCAGACCCAACATCTCTGTCTCCAGCATCCTCACTGCTCTCTCCAGGAGGGCAGATGGAGTTTCAGCAGGAAAGGTGCTGTCACTCAGCAGTGCTCGTGGGTACCAACCTCACACTCCATTTCCACAGCTCTTACCCAATAAATACACATATCTACTATTTTAGGTCCTGACAACTCTCATGGAGCAAACTCTGAAAGTAATTAAGAAAGCAAAGAGGAAAATATCACTTGGAATTCTCTTATCTATGTGAAGAGATGCTGAAAGATAGCAGGCACACAATCCAGCAGTGACAGCCTGCAGCGAAGCGTAACCTGCCTCAGGTACCACTTCTCTTTAATTCTTCCTTCATGGAAAAGCACCTGCTCGTGGTGCAGGAGAGTTGAGAAGCAGCAGAAGTGGAAGTTACACTTCACACTTTGTGACTACCAGAACAGGGAAGGAACCTGCATGACTAAGCACTGTGGTGCTTCTCTGGAGGCTCAGAATGTCCATTTTCTATCTGATTTACTGGTTACCATCTCCCACGCCACTCAACTCATTCCACTCTCAGGGTGAAGAGACAGCTGCCCACAAAAATGCCTCTGCTGGTCTATGGCCCATCCTCAGCTGAGCTGCTGCCAGTTCCTGTGCTCGTGCAGGCTGAGGTGGATCCACAGCTGGATCCACAGGGGGATCACACAGCCCTACAGGACACTCCCACAACAGCTGGGGTTGGGAGGGACCTCTGCAGATCACCCAGTCCAACCCCCTGCCAAGGCAGAGTCACCTGGAACAGGTGACACAGGAATGTGTCCAGGTGAGTTTGGGATGTGTCCGGAGAGGGAGACTCCACGACTCCCTGGGCAGCTGTTCCAGTGCTCTGCCACCCTCCACGGGAAGAATGTCTTCCTCACTGAGGTGGAACTTTTTGTGTTATAATTTATGGCCATTGCTGCTTGTCCTGTCCCTGGGCACCACTCAAAAGAGCCTGACACCATACTCTGACACCCCCTGGAAATATTTGTACAGATCGATGGGATCCCCTCTCAGCCTTGTCTCCAGACTAACCAGGCTCAGCCCCGCAGCCTCTCCTCACAAGAAAGATGCTCCAGTCCCCTGCACCTCGCTCACATCATCTAGAACTTTTTACTGCAACAATCCAAAGATGAACTACACCAATGCACACCAACAAGCACTCTTAAAATGTGTACAACAAGAAGTGATATTCCAGTTTATACACCATGGTCCCCACACCTGTGTCCTACAGACACAGCAGGACTCAGATAATCCTGCTAACTGCTAATAAAATAAACCCTGCTTCCCAAGTTCTGTGTATGTCACTGGCATATCACTGCCCTGTGAGGGTGGGGAGCCCCTGGCACAGGATGCCCAGAGAAGCTGTGGCTGCTCCACCCCTGGCAGTGTCCAAGGCCAGGCTGGACAGGGCTTGGAGCAACCTGGGCTCCAAGTGGAAGGTGTCCCTGCCCATGGCAGGGGTGGGACTGGGTGAGCTTTAATTCCCCTCCAAACCAAATCACTCTTTGATATAATACAAAATGTAGAATCTGGAATTTAAAAACACGGATCACAAGACCATCTGAGTGCTCTACTGAGTGCACTGTCAAACTATATTTAATACATCATCTTTTTAAAATCAATAAACTTTCTAAGAGCACACCCTAGATGAACTTCTGAACAGTCTAGATGAAAAGAAAATCACTACCAAGCCAGGTTAATTCCATCACTGGGGAACACAGGAAAGGTTTGAGTGCAAAGGTGTCACCAAACAAGGTCTCCCTGACCACAGAGCCCATTTAGGACCTGCAAAACCACTTACTAGGGCCCTACTTTGGTCTGTACACCACAGCACGTGAGTCACCCCATCTAAATCTCCAGCAGCTTTTAAATTCCATCCCTGAACATATATCAGAAAAGAAAAGTCAAACTCAAGCCGTGATTCTGATAAGAACATGTGGAAGGAGCAGTGCACTCCTGTTCCCTGGCACAAGTTGTGTACAGGCAGAGCCCCCGGGCACAGCTGACAAACAGCACTGCAAGGTTTTATCTCAGTGCCCAGGAACGCAGGTGCAGTGCACACAGCGCTCCCTCGGCAGGTAATCCTGCAACAACAGTGAACCTGTTGAATTTATCAGACACGTTTTACCCCAGTGCTGCAGAACAGAGCAGCTGCCCATCCCCTTCCTGACTCGCCTCCCCTGTGTCACCCCCGAGAGCCACAACAAAACAGACAGGAGAGAATGACAGAACATTTGGGGGTGGAAAGGGCCTTTAAAGGTCATTAGTCCAACCCCCCTGCCACGAGCAGGGACATCTTAGACCCGAGCAGGTTGCTCAGAGCCTGGTCCAGCCTGACACTGAATGTTCCCACCACCTCCCTGAGCAACTTTTTCCGCTGTTTTAACACCCTCATGGTAAACATTTCTTTCTTACACTTAATCTAAACCGATCCTTCTCCAGTTTAAAATCATTACTCCCCCGTCCTATTGCAAGAGGTGCTGCTAAAAAGTCTGTCCCCATTTTTATTACAGACTCCCTTTAGGCACCGGAAGGGGCTTTAGGGTCTCCCTGGAGCTTCTCTTCTCCAGGCTGAACAATCCCAACCCCCTCATCCTTCCCGCACAGCAGAGCTGCTCCATCTCTCTGACCAACTCGGTGCCCGCTCCAACAGGTCCGTGTCCCTCCTTCCTGCGCTGGAAATCCCCAGGACGCGATCCACTCTCCTAATCCCCACAGCTCCCCAGGCTCCGGCCGCCCCTGCCCCCCCGCAGCACCGGGCGGGCCGGCAGCGATCGGAGCCGCAGCAGCCCCGCGCTCCCGGA
>WEKY01061362.1:127673-180859 GCA_013390045.1 Picathartes gymnocephalus | reverse complement strand
GCCGCCGCCGCCCGTCGCGGCCTCTGCGGCCGCGTCCCCGCCGCCGCCGCCTCCTTTGTTTTCCGCCATGTTTCCTCCTTTGAACCCGACCCCGCTCCGCGCACGCTCCGCGTCACCGCGTCACCGGGCGGGACCGGGCGGGACCGGCGCCGCGCACGCGCGCGCGCTCCCGAGGCAACGACGCGGCCGGGAGGTCTGGCCGTGACGTCACGAGGGCGGGGCTATGGACGGTCACTGCGTCCAGGGGTGAAATTCTATTGGGCGGTGGTAGCCACCTCCCAGCCAATGGGTGGTGGCAGCAGGGGAATGGCCACGCCCCCCGGGAACTCCCCCGGGAACGCGCGCCGGGAACGGGAACGGGGATGGGGAACTGAGCACCGGGAATAGGGAACAGAGCATTGAGCTCGGGACTACCCCATCGGGATGGGGAATAGCGCACCAGGAATAGGGAACTGAGCACCGCGCTGGGGAATAACGCACAGGGACTGGGAATGCCCCATCGGGAAGGGGAATAACATACTGGGCTGGGGAATAACGCACCGGGACGGGGAATAACCCATCCGACTGGGGAATACCTCATCAAGAAGGGGAATAAAGCACCGGGGATGGGGAATAACGCACCGGGAATAGGGAACTGAGCACCGTGCTGGGGAATAACGCACAGGGACTGGGAATGCCCCATCGGGAAGGGGAATAACACACTGGGCTGGAGAATAACGCACCGGGACGGGGAATAACCCATCGGGCTGGGGAATACCCCATCAAGAAGGGGAATAAAGCACCGGGGATGGGGAATAACCCATTGGGCTGCAGAATATCCCGTCGGGAAGGGGAATAACGCACTAGGTTGGGGAATAACCCGTCCGGACAGGAAATGACACACACGGGCTGGGAAATAACCCATGGGGCAGGGGAATAACGCATCAGGAAGGGGAATAACCCACCAGGACGGGGAACAACGCACGAAGATGGAGAATAACTATCGGGATAAGGAATGGGGCAGCGGGATAGGGAATAAATCACGATAATGGGAAATAACGCACGAGAATACAGAATAATGGACCAGGATGGTGAATAGAGGGAGCAAAGCACTGGGATGGGGAATAATGCACCAGGAAGGGGAATAATGGACCAGGACGGGGAAAAACACACACACCAGGATGGGGAATGGGGCATTGGGATGAGGAATAACCCATCAGGACAGGGAATAATGCACTGGGATGGGGTATACCCATGGGGAAGGGGAACGGGGCACCAGGATGGGGAATAATGCACAGGAAGAGGGATAATGGACCAGGATGGAGAACACGGCACCAGGGACAGGGACCAGCACTCCTGGATTGGGAATAACACACTGGGATGGTGAACAGAGCAGTGGGATGGGGAATGGCACACTGGGACAGGAGAAAGGGCACCAGGCCATGGAGCAGTGCATCGGGATGGGAGTCGGTGCATGGGGACAGGGAACAGGACATTGGGAAGAGGAGGATTGGGAATAATGCCCTGGGATGAAGAACAGTGCAGGAGGTGGCACTGGAGCCCTCTCTGTGGGCACTGCATGGCCCCAGCACTGCAGAGAGACTTCCCCACCCCAAATTCCAGTTTTCCCCCACTGCCTCTGCAGGGGATTCAGGGGATCCACATGCCCCGGCCACCTCCTCCACAGCTCCCGGGCTTTGGACATGAAGCAGAAACCAGATAAATAGCAAAACAAGATTTATTAAAGGTGCAGGAGAAAACAAAACAACATGAAGCTTTTTTTAAGAGCTCCTACTTTAGGTACATAGAAAGTGAAACAATTCACAGTACATTTAATGGTGCCTATAATACACTTCAACAGGATGTTTTGAGTCCACCCTACCTCCTCCTAGAATTTAAAACAAGGAAAAGAAACTGGAAATATCCTTTTACCACCTCACACAACTGCAACTAGAGGTGTCTACAGACACAGCATCTCCAAAGCATCTGGTTTGTAGTTTTGACCATTTGCTGTACTTAGACAGTCAGGATTAAGTCACTGGAATTCTTGCTGGATATTCTCCTTGTTTGCTTCCCCATGCTGCTGCTTGATTTGTGAAATTTCATTTTCCAGCTGCACAATAGTTCGTTCAATCTCATAATTTTTACTGACAAGAGAGACCCACCTGGAAGGGAAAAGAAATAAAAAGGGCCTTTAAGTGTTACATAACAGTCCTCTGGTTTAAAAATCAAAGACAACCATTGCTCCAAAACAAGCAGAGACACCAAATAAAGCAGCATTTTTCTTAACACACAATAATCCTCAGTTGACATCAACGGTTATTTGAACAACCAAAGTGACAATGAATAATTTTTAACCCTGTTAAACCTGAAAATACAAAAAAATTGATGTACTAGACTCATCCACTAACTGCCAATATTGTGATAAAGAAGAGTTTAAGATAACTTAGGCAATTTGAAGCAGCTAATAAACATACCACGTTCCTATCTGCTGATTCACTCAACCTCAGTAAATATAATATAGAACCAAACTACAAATACTTTAAAACACTTTGTGCAGGGCAACAGTATCCTACAGCAGCACCAAAGGATCACTGAATTTCAAGTGGAAGAAGAATTTCCAGTAAATTTCAAGCAAAGAAGAAACCTGTGGAAGGATTAACAGAGAAATGTTAATAACTCACGTGGATTCCATCTCTCGTAGCTTAGCCCCAGCTGTGAGCTGCATGTTCTTCCTTTGCCAGTTCAGGTCTTGAATGTTTTTCCTAGGGAGAAAAGGATTTAAATCTTTTTCCTCATTTCTTTAGCATATGAAGTACCTGTTGCTAATTTCCAAGTACACTCAATCCCCACTGGATTTACACACAAGTACTGCCAGAAAACATTTGTATATCCACGACTGTAATGACAACATCCAGATGGACAAACCCCAGAACAGGGCTCACAGACAACCCTGAGATAAATAAAAGTGAAAGGCCAAACCCAACATCAGGGGAAATGTCTTTGCAGAGACAAATGCACATTAAATTATCAGTAGTGAAAAGAAAGCATTACTACATTTCAGCGAGGATTCCACAAATCTAGAGCAGAGGTTCAAACAAACCAAACACAGAAATTTGAGTAGAACAGATATGATGAATGTAACTGCTTGGGGAGGGCAGGGTCACATTTCTTAATTATTATTACTGGGTCTTCTTCCCTGTGACCATGGCAGCAGCCAACATATACAACTTCCTTTGTACAGTTTGGGGGGAGAAAAAGGTTCTCTTCCAATTTCAGTACAAAAATATAAATAAGAATAACCCACCTCAATTTCTGAAGCTCTTTCTGGGCTTGTTCTATCATATGAACCAGGTGTCTGATGAGAGAATGCAAGCAAAGCATTAAAACCACACAATTGCTAAATAAGCCCCATTTCACCTGACATTTAACTTCTCAGAGTTAAGGATTCAACCAGCCCCTACAACCCAAACACACTATCCCAGCCAGCAGATCCCTCACCTGCTTCCCTTCTCCTGAGCTCAAGAACCCTCTGCCTTCTCTCTGAACTATGTTTGGCATTCCTTTGGCCTACTCTTTTATCTAAGGCTCAGCCAACCCTTCTCAAAAGTGGACATTAACATTCTCTGTCTGAAACAGCCCCAGTGCTTCCTGCAGCCATACTCCACAACCTTTTCTTGGCTTTTGCAGCAGTTTTATTAAGCTTTATAATGGCTCCAGGTTAAGCCCAGGATCTGTAGCAACTCGCCTTCATTTCCACTACTGAGATATTTTTTCACAGGCTGTCACTAGCCTTAATTAACACCCACTAGCATCAACAATAACTCACAAATTTCAAGACTGGGATGTATTAAAACATGTGCTCTTTCTTGGCCACAGAGACAGCTTTGAGATCAGCCTTCTCTTTCACTCACAGCTCTCCCACAGGGGTTCATCTATTCCAGGCTATGCTCTAAAGATCCCCACTGGATTTACACACAAGAAATGCACAGAAATCGACACAGAACTTTGTGTTCAGCAGAGCAGCCGGGGCCTTACTCATTGTACACCTTCCAGGCGTTGCAGCCGTGCTGGGACATGAGCTCCAGGTTCTCAATGCGCACGGCCTGGTGCTCCAGCTGAGCCATGGAATTGTTCACACACTCCTGCCACGCCGTGATGTCGTTCTTCTGCCCAGAGGATGGAGCGGGCAGCTCGTACCTGCAACGGGCACGGCTCACCTGGGGCACCGGGCATGGCCCACCTGGGGCACCGGGCACTGCCCTGGCTGGCCCCACTCACCTCTTCATGCTGAGCAGCTCCAGGGGCTGCCGGGCCGCCAGGCGCTCGAACTCGTTCCTCATGATCTCGGTCTGCGGGGAAGGCAGCAGTGAGGGAAAGGGGGGGGCCGGGGGGAGACAAAAGTGGGACATGGTGGGGATGAGGACGGGGACAGGCAGGGATCGGGGAGGGAACACAAACGAGTCTTCGGGGCATGGACGGAGAAACACAAGAGGGGTATGGGGTGGGGAGGGGTACAGTGGTGGGCACACATGAGGGGTATGCGGGGAAAGACGGGGACGCGCAGGGTCTGACACAGCCGGGTTACGGAGAGGGGACAAGGCGGGTATGAGGGCGTGGGAACCCCATCAGGGTACGGGGAGCCACAGGGCTGGACTACGGGAGCTGCCAGGCCGCCTCAGCTCACCTCGAAGGCGCTGTAGTCGTGGGCGGGCAGGTAGCTGAGGTAGTTCTTGGTCGGCCGGTACCGCCGCGTCTCCTCCTCCACGAGCGCCGCGGCCTAACGCACAGGGGGCGTCAAGCGGGCAGCCCGCCCGCCGCCCCGGCCCCTTCCCACCGCCGCCCCGGCCCCGCACGCACCGCCTCCCGCACGCCTGGCGCCTCGTAGCCCTGGTCGAAGTAGGGCAGCGCATCCACCACCACGTCTCCGGCCACCAGCCCCGGGCCCGACATCTTGGCCGCGGGCACTGCGCATGCGCACTGACGTCACGCCAGGCGGGACTGCGCACGGCTCCGGCACAAACCCCGCCCCTTCCCGNCCGGCCCGGTTCGGCCCCAGCCCCGGTCCTGCCGCTCCCGGAGTCTTTCCAGGCCTGGCCCCGCCCCTCCCGCTGCGATTCCGACCCCGGCACTGCCCCTCTCTGCCCGGTCCCGCCGTTCCCGGAGCGACTCCAGCCCTGCTCCCGCCCCTCCCGGCCCGGCCGCGCCCCGCTCGTGGAGGCCACGCCCTCCCCAAAGGAACGGAGACACGTGAAGGGTTGGATCGATGAGCTGTTATTGATCCATGAACTGCTATCGATCCACGTGCTGGTTGTTAACGCAGCACACGCGGAGTCCCCGGCCCGGCCCGGCCCTCCGGGGCACAGCGCAGTTCTGCCCCGGGCGGGGGCCGGCGGTTCCCCCCTCCCGCCGCTGTCCCGCAGCAGCACCCGGTCACTTCTTCTGGAGGAATTTCATTTTACTGCCTGCAAAGAAAAAACAGCGTTAGGAGCTCTAGGTGAGGATGGGCAGGCGCTGGCACAGGGTGCCCAGAGAAGCTGTGGCTGCCCCTGGATCCCTGGCAGTGCCCAAGGCCAGGGTGGACGGGGCGTGGAGCAGCCTGGGATGGTGGAAGGTGTCTCTGCCCATGGCAGAACTGGTCCCTTCCCACCCAAATCGCTGTGGGATTCTGTGAGCTGGAGACACTCCAGGACTCAACAGGCTGAGGAACTAAGGGTGGAAAGCCACACGTGGCCACCTCTGCCCGCAGACACAACTTCTGTCCCCTGAGCATATCCTCCGCCAGGACCAAAGTTAAGGAACAAGCCTGGACAGCTCTCAGAGCAGCAACCCTCACAAACTTTATCTAAATATAGAAAAGCTTAAAAATAAAAGAAAAATCTTACACAGTGTTCAGTGTCCCCTGAAGCAGTAAATGTAAACAAGGGAACACAGGTGCACAAGGCAAAGAAGGGCCCCCCCTCTCCTTTCTATGAAATTAATTATTCAATAGCTACAATTAATTAAAAAAATTTTAACAATGAACAAAAGCAAGGGTGTTCCTTTACCAAGACTGCGAAGGATTTTGTTCATTCCAGTTCGTTCTGTCTCTGGAATACTCTCCAAATACTCCAAGGCACGAACCTCAAAAAGGCCTAAAGAGAAAAAAAAAAAAAAAAAATTAAAAACCACTCACCAAATCAGTTACTCCTCCAGAGTACCACCAGTTACTCCTCCAGTACCAGATGAGTTACATCTTTTAGCATGTGGCATCATCATTAACAAGGCCATGAAAGGAAATCCTGCATGTAGTGTGTGTAAGCTGCAGGATCAAGGAGAAAGGAGAGAAATGCAGGAATTCTTTGCTTTATAAACAGAATTCTTTTGAGTAATTAGAAGGGCACGGGGCTACTCCATGTGACCAAATCCCAACAGCAGAGGCATGTGGCATCATACTTCAAAAGCCAGACTGTGAAGCAGACTTGAACCAAGAAGGTGATGCCAAAACAAGGAACGAGAGCTACCTTTGCCCAGGTTCTTGCTGAGCTCCCGGTCCTGGATGAAGCCTGCAAACATCTGGGTTTCCATGAAGCAGTGCAGGAAGTGGCGCACGGTGCGGGAGCCGTGGGATTTGCGGAAGGGCTCCCTCTGGAACAGCCGCTCCCCCTGCTCTGTCACACTCATGTGCAGAGAGTAGTGCCCCACAATCTCCACGAAGAACTGCACAAAAGCCTCCGAGACCAGCGAGTTCAGAGTCAGGTCACCTGTGCGGAGGACATTTGACACTTTGGTCACTCCTCTCCTAAAGGAGGAGCAGCTTTTTTAGAGAGCTTGGTCACTTTTTGTAGTGGCTATCTCTAGGAGATTCCAGGTGATTGATACCAAAGAAGTCTCAGCTCAAATATTCAATTTCCCATTGTCAGCTTTCTGCTGCAGCTGGGACAGGTTCAGTTCTAAAGCTTTAAAACATCCATAATTTCATTTTCCCTGTCAAACATCTGGTGTCTAATGAACCGTCAGCTCATAACGGGCTAAGTTTAATTCTCTTCAAGAATTAGGCAAACTACAGAAGACAAACTTTCTGGAAAATGAACTCTGTTTTTATGGAATTATATAATTTTCTGGTGCCATTCTCTCAAGCCACTCAGAGCTAAGTTTCTCACACTTCCTTCTCTGATGGATCATGTATGAAGCAGTTCAGCTTTCAAAATGATCTGCCAGATTACCCTCTAAAATACAGAAACTTGCTACATTCTCTGAGAAAAACATTGTCTCTGCCACTTAGAAAAATATAAAAAATTCAAAGCACAGGAACTGATGCTGTTGGCCCAAAGGAAACTACGGTTCTGCACACAGTAATTGTGAAAAGTGGAACTCTCAGCACACCAAACTTCTCGCACATTCACAAGATGTTTTCAGCAAGATCACACGGAAACAGCTAAAATGTCACTTCTAAGTGTTTATTTCAATTTGCTCATTTTTATCAACTCCATGGTAGAGATCTGCTAATGGGAAAGCACTTTTCCATAGAAACTTCTCCACAGAAAGTACCTTGTGTGTCACTCTGCCCGTGTGACAGGATTTCACTCCGTTCTTCCAGGATTTGTTCAAGTGCAGCCTGGAGTTTATGGGGCAGGATCTCATCCTCATCTGATACCTACAGACAGAAATGGCCAAGAGGGGACTTTTGAGTTATTCCCATCAGCAGGAGAACCAGGGGATAGATTAGAAATATTCATAACATGCCTAAAGCAGTTAGAGGGGAGTTATTCTCTGATATATCTTGAGGGAGACAATGTATTTGTCTTGCAGCTACAGAAATTAAAAACACTTGCACAGCATGCCCCAAGTACATTTTATTCACACACACAACAGGCCACCACACAGACTCAGGCTTATTTCACCAATAAAACACACAAACCCAGTAAGACCCTGTTGAGAAAATACAAGTCTCAATAATATGGTTAAAAAAATCCCCCAATCCTTTAATACCTTTCTCCAGTTGCAGGCTGCAATGCAAAACAGAACAGTGAGGCAAGGAAAAGGAGAAGCAAATATCCTGAACTAGTAATAAAATCCCCAATATTTTTACAGCTGCTTGTCTGGGGATGCAGAAGCACTTTTGAGGAAGTTCAGCAGAGAACCCCAAGTGATCTGTGATAATTTGTTCCCTAGACTGTCACTCCTGGGAAAAAAACCAACCCAAACCAACAAACACACCCCAGCTGGATGAGAGAGGAGAAAGTGCTGTACAGAACAGGGAGAGAGAGAGACAAAAAGCAGCAGAGAATCTCAGGGATCCCCTTCACATGAGAAACCAAGTAATAGTTTTTAAAGTCAGCTCAGACAAACAGCATCTTCAGCTTTGCAGAGCTCTCCACCTCGTGCAACCTCAGCCCTGCAACAAGGATTTGTAAGCCTGTTCCCTTCTCTGCCAGTTCAAAAGGATTACAAGGTATTTCTTCAGCCACTGAAGTATCCATACCAACACCAGCCTCCCCTGATTTCTTTTTATTATTTTCTTTCATCGATGCCTTTTCCTGGCATAAAACCATGAGTTACTGGTACTGTTATTCCACTCACCTCTTGCAAGAACTTGTCAGCACAAAGATCAACAATCAGAACCTGGAGAAAGACATAGAAAACACACTGACTCACAACCAGGTATGCTGCTGTATAGAAAAAAAAAAAAGGTTTTTAATTTGCTTTTTAAATGTGGGATGTTTTTCCAGTAGGGCTGTCACACACAAAACACGAGTTTTGCATAAGTGCAGCCTGTCTCTGAGCACAGTGAGTATCATTTATCTTTGACAACACTGGAACACCCTGACATTTATCTGGCAAATTCACAAGTGGTTCGGAAAAGTTTGAGAGTTTATACTCAGACAGAAACCAGAGATTATTCCAGAGAGATCAACCTCTGACACTGACACTGTCTGTGTCTCACATATCCTCACCTCTTCTATGGGCAGGTCCTGGAGCTGTGGCAGGGAGCAGGAGAGGATGCCAATGAGGAACGGGGTCGGAGAGCACACGATGTCGATCATGGAGGCTGGCAGGACAGGGATGTAGGTGTGCTGCCAGGTGAAGGGGTAAAGTGTTGCCACTGCAGCGTGCCCACATTTAGACAGAGTGCTGGAAAGGTGGGGAAGCACAGGGTGGGTGGTCAGTGTCTCCTTCAGGACAGGCTGGAAATGCTCAGAGCAGGTGTCACTCGTGTACAGTCTGTGCATCAGCAGAGGCCCCACACAGCCATGTCTGTTATGGGGAGCTAAAACCACCATCGACTCAGGCTGAAGAGGCAAAAAGGACACATTCCCTTCTCTCCCCATGTGTAAACAGCATACTCCAAATTCTACGCATGTTCATGCTGTGTGGAGAGTGCAGAAGGTTTTCAAATGGAACTAATTACAAAACCAGACAAGCTTGGACATGGGACAGGTCCTAATGCAGGAGAAACAATAATATCCAGTGGTGGTATCCCTCAGAAAGAACTACTCAGACTCATCTCCTACCTTAAGTTGTCAGCCACGAAGATGACCCTCCTTTCCAGCAGGAGAGAGGCAAAGACCCGGATGGTGTGGGAGACACTCAGACACTGCAAGAGGCACTCGAAGTCAACGTGTTCCAGCCGGGAGTCCAAGGGGCGGCACAGCTCCATCACCTGAGAGGAGACAGAGACAGGGAGAGCTGGGGGAGCAGCCCAGGGCAGGGACCCCCAGCCTGGAGCAGAGCCTGAGGTCAGAGCTCACCACAGGCTGCAGCTCCTCCTGAGGGGCAGGACCAGGGACAGGAGCCAGGGAAGGGCTGGAGCTGTGTCAGGGCAGGCTCAGGCTGGAGATCAGGGGAAGGTTCTTCCCCAGGAGGGTGCTGGGCACTGCCCAGGCTCCCCAGGGAATGGGCACTGCCCCGAGGCTGCCAGAGCTCCAGGAGAGTTTGGACAATGCTGTCAGGAATGCACAGGGTGGTGATGCCTTGGATTTTAACTTTCATATTTTTCAAATCCTGTAATGCTTAGTGTGTGACTCTGAAGTGCCTTGGAACCTGTTAGCTGCTGCTCTCTCATGCTATGATAGACATAACAAGCCTCTCTAGGCTTGCTCTTCAAGGACACAGACTGTCCTAAGCCCAGAATGTGTAAACCAACATCTTGGGAAGGGGGGGCAACCTGGAGAGAATTACATCAGTAGCTAAAGTTTTAATTGGCCAATTTATGCTGATATGCTAATGGACCAAAACCTGTAATTGTGTGAAGAACTTGTGGTCCATCTTGGGGTCTGGTAGCCCAGGGTGTGCTCCCCAGGGTGTACCTTTGAAAGCTTTCAAATAAATATCCACCTTTACTCCCTTACTCCTGTCTAGCCTCTGTTTCCAGGTAGCCACATCAGGCATCAGTGGGATTGTTGGGGTGTCCTGTGCAGGGCCAGAAGTTGGACTTGATGATCCTTGTGGGTCCCTTCCAGCCACGGATATTCTCTGATTCCATGATTCTACACAGAACCCTGTGACCCAGACAGCTGGCATGGGGCAGCACACAGTGCCCAAGAAATTCTTCATTAAAAAGCAGGGAACCATTTCCACAGCAGATGATTCCACAGCAAAGAGCTTTCTGGGACAGCTTCCCTTCCAACTTCAGGACGTTTTCTTCAGACTAATTATTTCCAGGCATCACTGTGCAGTTTGCAAAGAGCCTCTGTGGCGCAGAGAGAGCCCATGCTGACCTCTGTTACCTCATCTCCTGCTCCTGGCAGGAAGCTCCTGACGGTGATGGTGCGTCCTGGGGCGGGGAACGGGGCCTCCATCACGCTGCGCATGAAGGGGTGCACCAGGGCTGGGGACATCTCCCTCCTCTTCTCCACCTCATCCAGGATCTGCAGGGAAACACAGGGGGCCTTGGGTCGCTGCTGCTGACCAGAGGGGACAATCTGTCACAGCATTCCCATGGAGAAGGCTCCAGCACAGACCCACAGCCCTCTCCCACCTCGCCTGGGACCCCAATTGGGAAATTCATCTCAAACGTCTGAACAATCAAACAGGAACAGCTTCCTGTAAGCACAACTCTCCATGCTCCAGTCTCCTGCTACTGGAAGGAAATGTCCTGTATGGAGTAATCAAATTCTCATTATTTAGAGGAGTAAGAGCAGCAACACCCCACCCCCCTCACCAAGAAACCTCCCTGAAACACTGTTCTAGAAACTCTGTGCTCCAACAACCAGAACCGTCTTCTATCAAAGCTTGTCCCTGAATTCTTCTGCAATAACTGCCCTTTATCTGCAGCAGCTTTCCCCAGTCTTCACCTCTTTATCTCCCCTCCTCATGGTGCTAAAAAAAACCAGGGGAGATCCAAACCCCTTGCAAACTGATTTTCCACTTCCAAGTCACAGAAGAAGAGGATGAAGGGGCACCCTCAGTAACACCAGGTACGAGAAGCCCCTTCCTGGCAGTAATTGCTGAAGGATTTGTGTGTTGGCTGACAAGGCTCAGCCCTCAGTGTTTTATTTCCCCTCTCAAAGCACAGAGAGGAAGCACCACTCTCCTGGGATGAGCTGCAGCCTGACAGAAGCATCCAGTCACTCTGTGGAGCCTGCAGGCTGCCAGGGCTCAAGGCACAGGCTGTGCCAGCTCACCTTGGAGAAGAGGTTGAAGCAGCCCAGGCGGCTCACGATGCAGTACACCTCGGGCAGGCGCTTCCCTTTCCCTTCTGGCTGAAAGGCAACAGCAAAGCTCTGCTGAGAACAGGGGGGCAGGGAGCAGCCCAGCACCCACCAGCCCAGCCCAGCAGAATTCCTCCGGCTGCAGCCCCCCCTGCACTTATGACTGTGAAGCTTCTCAAGGAACACCCAGCTCCAGGAGCTGGTTCATGCCCAGAGCCCATTTCACTTTCTGGGCATCACTGTGACCTTTTGCTCTGCATCCCAAGGGTTGGCACCACCACAGCAGCACAGGATGGGTAACCCATGTGGGAAAGCAGCCCTGAGTCATGTCGTGAGAGCGCCCTTTCAGTGCCCTCTGTACCCCCAGCCCTTCCAGAGATGCTCACCAGGAGCTTCCTGCAGTACCCGAACCAGCGGGTGCCGTCCTCCCCCGTCAGCACGAAGGAAAAGGTTTCACTGGGGGACCAAAGGAGAATTGGGGTTAAACTCACCACACAAAGCACTCAGCCTCCTTCTGGTCATGCTGACAAGTGCCAAGGCATGATTATATGGACTTTGGGATCTGTTCAGGGTAAAAACTTGCACCCTATGAGCTTTTCCATCTCTCCTCCTTCCCAGCTGCTCTCACTGAGCTTTTCCATCTCTCCTCCTTCCCAGCTGCTTCTCCATTCAGCCAAGGAGCAGCAGAAACACTTCCAGCACCGGGATCTGGCCTTGGACAAATTCTTCCTCCTTACAGGAAAGGCAGCAGCAGCCCCCTGGCCCACCTCCATACCCCACCTTCCCTCCTACCACAGGGGATTCATCCTTTCCCCTCTTCCCTGGCTCTGGGCTGTCCAGGCACACCCCAAAGCTTTCAGCTTTGCCTGTTTCAGTCATGGGTATTCAAGTCTTTACCTTTTAAGGTCTGACGAAGGGAACCAGTCTTTGGGATCTGGAAAGCAGAATTTGGGAATGACCTTTAGCCTCTCTTCAGTATCCTTTGATGGTCTGAAGGGATGTTCAGGCTGGAGGGGTAACACATGCATTTGAAGTCACTGAAGTTGGTGCACAGCTGCAGCACTTAACATACAGAAAGCATCTTCCTGACACTTCCCAAGGCTGATCCATCAGACAGCTAATGCACAGGTACAGGAGAACATGTTCTGGCTATTAGCACATTCCCAGCTCCCTCCTGCATTTTTCCTGCTGATTGGACCTTTGTAAAATGACCCAGCTGGTCTTGGTAAGGATGGAGTAAAGATCTACAAGCATGGCCAAGATCATTGGAAAATGAATGTAGAACTGACCCCACAAATGATGGCTGGGTCAGCCTGCCTTGGTTCTACCCCTGGGAGATTTGAAAACACTAAAAGGAACAGGAAGGTGTTCAGCTTTTTGATGTGCAGATCACTCATAACTCGAGTGCAAAAACGGTGGCTCTGAATCACATGTTCCAGCCACGCCACATGTGGGTTCAAATCAAATCCCTCAAGGACTCCAGGACACTTTCCATGCTCAAAACTGCCCAAGAAAGGGCAAAAGAAAGGTGTTATGGTCTTATGGAGCCCCAGCTAAGAGGCTCCATAAGAAATGTAAGGAAATTTTACACATTTAAGTAGGAAATGCCCCCAGAAGTAAAAAGTTTATTACATAAAGTTGATTTTAGTCACTCAGCACATCCAGGCTATTTGTGCCCCAAGCTGTGACAGCACAAAGTGTTAGGACAACAGAACAGCATTTTCACGGAGTAACAGTTGTACAAAAGCTTAGATGTCCTTGGGCACACAGCCCAAAGCAGAGGGTGACAGCAGATTACTTGGAAGCAAAGCTAATATTAGAAGGGAGACACCCAATCTGACACACTGTCCCATCTAAAGTCACTCACCAGAACACTTTCATTTGAGCAGAGGATAAATAAATACTGAGAAAATAATTTGTTGTGTCAGTGCCTTTATAAAAGCCAGGAAAGAGCAGGAACCCTGCAGAGCCCTTCCCAAAGGCAAAGGACAGACTGAGAGGCTGCACCAGGGAAAAGCCAAATCTGCTGAATTCCTTTCTGCCTCCCAACACCCTAAAGTTTGCACTTTTAGCAGAAATTATTTGGGTGTGCTCAGTTTTACCCACTAAATGAACACTGTGCACTCTTTCTGGTTGTAGTTCCTTATCCATCTTGTGAACCCAAAGCATTTACACACTTAAGACACTGGAGTTATTTGCACACAAATCCTTTAGGCAGCAGGAACTGGGACACTGTGAGACCTGCTGGGGTTCCACACAACCTCCCTGGATGAATTTGACATCTCCTCTATGTGGATGATGTGCAGATTCCTCAATAATCCTTGGCTTTCTCCTGATGGCACAGCCAGAATTCCCAGCTCTGTTCTGTTTCCAGTGGAAGGCAGCAGGTACGAGCCCAGGCAGTGACAACTGAATATTCATCTCAATCTGGTACCACAGAAGAACCAGGGCTCCATCTCAGCTTCACAGCTGTGGACACTGAGCTGTAATTCAGAGTCACACTCTGGTTTTGTCACTCATTTAGGCTGAACAGCTTATTTCAAAGGGCTTGGTTTATCTACAGCACTTTAACCTCCACAGCTCTCCTGGTTTTGGGGGCTTGTACAAACAGCTTTGCCATTTTATTATTATTGTTTTTCAAAACAGTATAAATAAGCATAAAAAGCTGTGGGATTCCAGTTCCTGTGCACCATCAGTGCTTCACTCCTTGTTTATAAAGCACAGACTGCCAGGATGAGGTTCCTGCCAGCTTTGGGACAGAGCTCTGCACTCCCTCCTCTCCTTCAGCTGGGATCAAATACCCTATGGCTTCATGAAATTTTAATTAAGTAGGAGCCTTCCTAGTTGAAAAAAGACAATAAACTCATTATCAAGACACATATTCAACAACCTGACACTACACATTAGGTCTGTTACAGAGCAAAGTGCTTCACATTCCAAGCCCAGCTCCTGACCAGTGTCGTTCAGGAGGGGAAACCCAGAGCTGAGCAGTTCCCTGGGCAGGTTTCCATGCAGCTCCTACCTTGCTGGGGAACTGCTGGATGATGTGTGGTGTGTAGGTGACCTCAGATGCCTTCTTGTACAGGGACACCACCACGAAGAGCTCAAACAGCCGCTGCTCCTGCAGCTCAATGAGATCCCTCTCCAAGGTCTGGTAGTGAGGGTTCCTCTTGGAGGCCGAGTGCCTCAGGCACCTGTGGCGACCTGGGGAGAGGAATAAATCCCAAACCAGGCTGTGGTGGCACTGCCACACACCTACAGGGCACAGGAGAGGACTCAGCATTGCCATCTGAGGGGGAGAAGGGATGGGTGGATTTGCCCAACATCCAGATGCTCTCCACGGGATATGGGATGCCTGTGTCAGCTCGTCATGCACAGAGCTGCTCTTCCCCCAGGAAAAAAGTGACAGGAGGAGAGGAAATGATCTCAGATTCCACCAGGGGAGGTTGAGATTGCATATTAGGGACAATTTCTTCACTGGAATGGTTGTTAAGCATTAGAACAGGCTGCCCAGGGCAGTGGTGGAGTCATCATCCCTGGAGGTGTTTAAAAAATATGTGGATATTTGAGGATGTGGTTTAGTGGTGAACATGGTGGTGGTGCTAGGTTGATGACTGGACTTGATGACCTTAGAGGCCTTTCCCAACCTTAACAATTCCAGGATTCTGTGATTCAGACAGGGAGCATTGGCCTGGCAGCAGCTCTGCAGACCCCCCCTGCCAGATACTGAACTTTCTCCTGCTGCCCTGATGTTCTTACAGATCTCAGAGTGACACAACGTGGTACCAGGGAGCAAAGCCCAGCTCCACCAGGTCAGGAGCTGCCAGGACTCAGGGAGCCACTCCAAACATCACAGGCACTCAGGAGAGGCAGAGGCAGTTCCCTGGCCAAGAAACCCCCAGGCTGGGCTGTCCTGACAGGCAGCACAGGCTCACAGGCACAGCCCTCTGACATCAGGAATTCCTGTGGCCCAGCACTGTGACACATCCTAGGCACTTTCAAACAGCTCTTCCAGCAGGCAGTGACTCAATCACTGTGTTTCTGCTGAGATTCTCCACTCTCCACTACTCTCCTTAACATAAAAAAAAATGAAACTTCACTTTTCATTCCAAGTTAAAGCCTTTTGAAGGTTCCCCTCCAAGTAAATGAAACACCTAAAATAATTTACAGAATCCTTGAATGGTTGGGGTTGGAATGGACTTTAAAGCTCATCCAGTCCCACCCTCTGCTATGGGCAGGGACACCTGCCACTGTCCCAGGGTGCTCCAAGCCCTGTCCAGCCTGGCCTTGGACACTGCCAGGGATGGGGCAGCCACAGCTTCTCTGGGCAACCTGTGCCAGACCCTTCTGTTTAATCTGTCCTCACATAGAAGCTAAAACCAGCTAAAAGCAAGTAGGAGTTTCCAGTCTGGAGTTTAGGTCTATGATCCAACTCAGGACATTGGAACCAGACAAGAACCCAGGTGAATTCTCCCCAGAGGAAAGGACATTTCACAGCATTGCATAAATCAGAACCAAGGCAAGGAATCAGGAGGGAAATAACCTCAAGCAGCAGCAGCAAAGGTGATCAGGAACAACCTCCCACAAGCTTTGCTACCAACCCAAAAATCAATCTGCTTCTGGTGACTGGCAGATTAATGGCATTAAAACTGAAGGGCTCAGGGACAGAAACAGAGGTTGGTTTGTCACAGCAACAGCTCCCAGGCTTGGCCATGTGGCCTCTGAGAGGCTCCCTGTCCCAGTCCCAGCAGGTCCCACACGTCAGTGTGCTCATCCCACCCGGGCCTCAGCCAAGGGTGCAGTGCTGGGGGCAGGACCAGCCCCTGTGATTCACTCACTTTTGGGCTGGTTCTCCGTATCGCTTTCATTGCCACTGGTTTCACCTGAAACACACCGAGTTTTCACTGATTAGCCACGCGGAAGGAAGATGGGCAACACCCAAAGTTGGGAAAGAGAGAGAACCTGAGACTCATCAGATCAACATCCCTCGGGGCTGCCCACCAATCCTGTCCAAAGCATCAGCAAAGGGCAGCTGGGAAATGTGTTACAACAGCAAATTTCAAAAAGCAGAGCTGATATCAAGCCAGTGGTGCCAGTGAATGACCTGCAGGTCAGCTGAACACGGGCAAAGAACACAAACCAGCTGGTTGGTTGAGGCTGCTATAAAACTTAACAGAGTTGCTGAACAGTATAACTATAAATAAAGACCCAACTATGGCTACACAATCAGAACACAGCACACAATGAGTGCAGTAGTCAGAGGCAGTCCTCATGCCAAGTGACTTTTTGAGGAATTTTGGCTTTAATCTGCTTTTTTGCAAAAGCACTTTTAAGCAGCAGCCCCCCTCTCCAGGCTCAGAATGCTCCACTCGTGACAGTGTTAAATGTGGGTTAGGCAAGTGTTCCTTGAGCTGAAAGCTCAATTCCAGCCACAAGTCTGGGGTTTGCACTGTTGTGTCAGCAGGAGGGGGTGGTGCCAGGTCAGGGGGTGGAGGAATTGTGCCACTCAAGGTGTTTAGAGCACAGACAGGGGTGCTGGAGACCCCAATACCTTTTACAGGAGCTGCTTCTCTCCCAGCAGGACTGAGCAGCTTCACCTTCTTCTTCCCACGCTTGGAGTCAAAGATCTCCTGTATTTTCAGTACCAGCTGAAATCCAAAGCAGAAGCACAGGTTAATGTGGGGGTCCAGAGAAAGTTCCAGGTGCCTACAGGAGGGCAGCCCAACAGCCACCACCCAGGATTTGGGAAAAGCTGCCCAAATCCTGCAGGAATGCTGGCTCAGAGGCTGGAGTCCTTCTAGCCCAGCTCACTGGATAAAGAATGAGCAGAGATTGCGGCTGCAAGAGAGGGATCTCTGTCAGCACAGCTCAAAGCTGACACCAGACTGTGCAAAGCATTCTGGAAATTGTCACACTTGCCTTCCCAAATAGAAGTGACAAACTGTCTGGCATCAGATCTCCATTTTCTATGTAAAGGCACTTGCAAGAACATCTCACAAGCCCTCCAGCACAGAGGAGTCAGCACATGCTCCCCAGCATCCTAGCTTCTTCCAAGCCCAGAAAAAGCAGAGCTCTCTCACTGCAGCTTGGGGGTTGGTTTTTGGGTTGCTTTTTGAGTTTGCTGCTGTAGTTGGATGTCAGCTCAAGTCTCCTAAAGCACAAGTGAGGCACAGAACAAGGCAGCTCCAAGCACGGGCCCTGTCCCAGGTGTTTGCTGGAATGAAAGGATGATGTACTCGGAATAACCTGGTCTGGTGGAAGGTGTCCCTGCTCATGGCAGGGGGGTGCAATGAGGAGGAATTTAAGGTCCTTTCCACCCAACCCATTCTGTGATTTTGCACAAATGAGGACAGACAGTGGGACAGAACAATGGCTCTGTGCTGCAGGACCACACACCTGGCCCACTGGAAGAAAAAAACTGGGTAAAAGCACAGCCCAGTGCAGACTAAGCCACAGACATGAAAGAAGGGTCAGCATTTTGACACTGCATTGGTGCTGTTAATCCTCCTTCCACTGGTCACAACAGCCTTAAAGCCAAAGTCCTGACACTTTCAGTGTCCCTGTCACAGCCTGCTCTGTGCTTTCCCCTCACCTGCCAGTGCCCAGGGGCTCCTGACTCCCCACATCAAAGGCAGCTTTCCCTTCATGTGAAGAGGGATTTACCCTAAATGCAGGGAGCAGGTCAAGTTCATTCCTGCCTCAGGAATTCATTAAAGTGAACACAGGAGGGTGGGGCCCAGCCATTTGTCATCACAAATACTGCATAAAAAGAAATATATTAAAGAGAACCTGTTTGTTCAGCTCAAGCGTTTAATCCCCAGATCAGCAAACCAGGCTTAGGCTCTCCTTTTCCAATCGATTTCTCCCCATTTTCTGCCTCAGCCAGTCCTCCCAGCACCAGGAGGTTGCAGGGAACAAACAGCCCACAGCAGAGAGCAGTGCTCCTCCTGCCAAATCTGCCTTCTCTCCCTTGTTATCCAACCTTACCTAGAAAATCTTCATTTCTGTCCTGATTTTAGTGCAGCTGAGTCACCACCCGGGGTGTGTTTAAGGCAGCCATGTGTTTCTTAAGCAAAAAGTTTTGTCTTTTTAGACCCCCAGTCCTTCTCTCAACCTCTCGAGCAATCTTGGCTCAATTCCTCACGAGCAAAGAGAGTAACGTGCTCTTCCTGCATATAAATTGTTACCAGATTTTTGGAAGAGGTTTGCCTTTGGAGAACATTTTATTTTCCCTCTCCAAATGAAAGATACTCTCCATCACAGCATTTTTATAATCTTGCCATCTCCTTCCTGATTTTCCAGACCTAGGGTTTGTTTAAAAACACAGACAGGAGTTACTTGATACTCCAAAGTGCTTTAAAGGTTTGAAAAGTCCTTTGCAGTTGTCCAACTCTACCTCACAGTCTTGTGCAATCTGAGCAAATACACGTGATTTTCAGATGAAATAAAGATCTGCTGAAGCAAAATGATTTTACCACAGCAAAAAGAAGTCCTTGCCACTACCACAACTGGAATTTGAGTCCCAGGCACAAAGTGCCACCACAGTGGCAGCTGCAGCTGCCCTTCTACAGCACATGGTGCCTTTTATCACTGAGGGATGTGAGCTGGTAACCAACACGAGCATCTAGAAAGGTTCCCAAGGCACCAAAGGAGAGTCACAACATTCCTCTGTGTGAAGGTGGATTAAAAGCCTTCCTCACCCCTCTGGCCTCAGCCCCATAATTGTCTTTGCAGCCAGGTAGGAGGGAGAGGCCAGAAGGGACAGCTGTATGAAGGCTTTGTGAAATGATCTGATCCCTGAGAGCTCCTCTGCACTGTTCCTGATGCCAGTCCAGACCTCCAGGCCAACATTCCAAGTAACCAAGGGCCCCACAACCATTCCATAGCTCAGGGCCTGTAGTGGAACACCAGGATCAGTCTGGGAAGTCTCTGGGAGCAGGGGACACCTTCCCAGAGTGTTACAGAACTGTCCCTGTAGCTCTCTAAGAGCACAAACCCAGCACCAGCACACTCCATGGAAACACTGGGAACAAGGCTTAGGTGACAAAGCACGAGGAAGGGCTTGTGCTCACACACAGCCCTGACCTCCAGGTCAACACTGAGCACTTTGTCTGCCCATTCTGGGCCAACAAAAACACCTCTGTCCCAGCTAGAACTGGCACTCAGATCCCCAAACACCAGCCCTGCCACTTGGAGAGGGAATGGCTGGAGCAGCAGTGCCCAGCAGCAATCACCTGCCAGGCCCACAGCTCTGTGGCCGCTTGCAAAGCAGCAAGAGCCTGAAATGCCCGGCAAGAAGTGAAGTTTCACACTTGAATCTCACCCAGGGCAGGTTTTTTCTCCTGCTGGCAGCCTCCACTGCTCGGAAGAGCTTCCACTCAGACAGAGTGACAGGCAGGGAGGTCTCCTTGCCCGCCTTCCCTTGGAAACTTGGCTGGGAAGGCTTCAGCTCCAGCGTCTTGTGGCTGAGGAAGGGAGGTTTTGGGGGAGGCTGGAAAACAGAAGCAGAAGAGATAGTTAAGTGTGAGATAAAGCTTTGGTCCAAGGTTACCTGCAGAGGAGACAGATTACAGCTGGGAAATCTGCTCTGCCAAGAACATCCCAACCCCCACTCAAGCATCTCACCAACACTCTCTTGCTCCTACTCTTTTGCTAATCAGCTGCCATGGCTGTTCATTATTTACATTATATATTATTTACATTAATAACAAGCAATAAAACAATAAGGAAACCCAGTGACTTGCAGTGTGGAATGGGAGGCTGGGGGTGAGCACAAACGAGGGCCCTTGTGAGAGTGGTTCTGCAAACACCTGACCCTTTAATCCCCCCACCCTACCTTGGGAGCCCTGCTGATGCTCCGGGGAGGGGGCAGCTTCCAGACAGATGGGACCTTCCACAGGGGCAAGGGCAGTGCTCTGATATCTTCATAAGGATTTTCTTTTGTAGGACCTAGAAAAAGCATTGGGTGGGGGATTTATGAAAGGAGATAAAGCCCTGTATTTTTTGCCAGGGGTATAAGTGGGGAGAGCATGCAGTTGTCTGCCAAGCTTTAACAGGGTCTGAGAGACCTGTTTAAAGTTGAATGAGGTTCCCACCACATCCTTCTACCCCACTGCCATCAACTTGGCAAACTGCACACGGACTCAGCAGAACAAAACACTTCTTCCCCTGCAGAGCAAGCAGCTCTACTGCAAAGCAGCTCATTTTGGCAGTGTTCACACTGATCTCTGTGCAGCACTCAAGCAAAGCATTCCAAGAGCTAATAAAGAAATCAGTTTAGCAGAGGCCAACTCCAGCGACCTCCCATGACATCTGAAATCAGGCTGTTCACGTGCAGATGTCACCAACACCAACCAAGAACCCCAGATGGGGAAAACCTTAAAAATCCCAGAGCTGGAAAGGGCCTCAATGCATCCCCACCTTCACCCCTCCCTCCCCAGCACAACTGGACCCTTAAACACAGTGAGGGCACCCCAGGAGCACAGGCACATACAGATAATGTCCTCGTAGATGTTGTCTTCAGACTGAGTGGAGATGAGCCTGGATCCTGCAGTGCCGTTTGTCTCTTCCCGAGGTCTCTGCGAGCTGCTGGCTGCCGGCCGCTTGCGGAAGCCCTGGATGTCCTCAAACTCAAAAGATTTCCTAGAGGAAAACCAGTGTAATTTCTTCTAAAGGTACCTGCTTGAGTTGCTGTCTGCAGTCCCCACACAGTGAGGCCCCTCTGGGGACCATCCAGCACATGGATGCTCCACTCTGCACTCGCATTTCTGAGGGTTGAGGTCTAACCCCAGGCAGCAGCTCAGCCCCTCCCTCCTGCCCCGTGGGATCGGGGAGGGAATCAGAGGGTAAAAGAGAGAAAACACTGCATGGGTCGAGATAAAGACAGTTTGGAAGGTAAAGCAAAAGCTGCAAAAGCAAGAAAAGCAAAACAAGAGATTCGTTCCCTATTTCCCTCGGCAGGCAGGTGTTCAGCCGTGTCCAGGGGCTCTGTCATGCAGAACGGTGACTTGGGAACACAAACTCCAAATGCTCCCCCCCTTCCTGCTTCTTCCCCAATTTTTACTGCTGAGCAGAACATCACAGGGTCTGGAATATCCCTGGGGTCAGCTGTCCCTGCTGTGTCCCCTCTCAGCTCACACCCTGCTGTGTTATCAGTATTTTCATCACAACCCCAAAACACAGCACCACACAAGATGCCAAGAAGAAAATTATCCCAGTCAAAGCCAGCACATCAAGTGAGTCCTGCTCACTTACTCTGGGAGATTTGTTAAGTTAAAAAGGGAGCTGGAGGCTCCATGGCCAAGCACATTCCAGGCAGGCATGGCCAGACCCATCCTGTCAGAGACAAGAACCCAAACCAAGTTTTGCAGACTTGCAGCAGCTCAGAACCAGGGCACTGCTTCCTACTGGGCCTCTCCTACTCGTGCTCAGGGTGTTCATGCATTTGTGGGTTGGCATTTCCATCCACTTGGCCACTGTTTTGAAATGAGGTCACTGAGGTCACAGAGCAGCTGGCAGGGATTTAGCCCACCATCATAAAATGGGGGTTGTTGCTGCACACTTTGCCACAGTGGAAGGTTTCAGAAGCTCAAGCCACATCTCTGCTGGAACTGTGCACACCAGTCTGGCACAGGCAGCTCACCTGTGAGCAGGATTTGCATCAAGCCACTTCAGAAAGGTATGGGCAAGAGGGAGAACCAGCCAAACCTACTGCAAGAGCAGTACCCACAGCCTCCAGCCTTAAGCAGCAAGAGAATCCTTCTCTCCCAGGAAAGCCAAACACTCAGCAGCCACAGTGCCCCAAGAGAAAGCTGCTCTGCCATCCACAAATTGCAGCTGAGGGCAAGCAGCAGGCAGGGAGCAGGCAGGTCTCTCCCTGGGGCCAGCACATTGTCACTCCACTGTTCTAAGGTGTGGGCTGACATCTGTTTGGAGCCTTCTTTGCAAGACTGTCAGCAGCAAAAGCAGGATACTTTCACCCAGGAACATCCTTTCCCCATGAAAAGAGGCATCACCAGTAACAGCAACTCCACACGGACATCATGCCAAGCAAGCTGCTTAAACCCATCTAGGAAGTGATTTAAGGAAACTTATTTCAGACATGAGAGATGAATTATGTACCTCTGGGCTCTCCCTCTGATCCTCCTGCTGGCTATTTTCTTCTCAGGGTTGTTGGAGGATGACACTGGGTCCCTTCCACAGTGCTTTTGCAGGGGAGCTTCCCTGGTGGCACTGGCATCTCTACGACCAGCAGCACCCTTCTCTGCCAGGTAGCGGAAAGTCCTGCGGGGTTTGGGTGGTGGCTCAGGAGCTGGCTCCTCCTCTTGCCCCTCAACCTCAGAGTAAATGTTTCTCAAGCTCCTCTCTGCCCTGCAGAGAGTGTCCACTCCTTTGATTTGCAGTTCTCTTTCCGTGGAGCCAGAGCTGCCTCGCTTCCTCTGGAGGTCCAAGGGAACAGAAGGGGCTCTGCCAGGCAGGAGGGGATCTGCTCTCCTCCACAGAGCTTGTGAGGTATAGAAATTCCCTGGGGGCAGAGTGACCCCGGGGGCCAGGAAGCCTGTTTGCCCCTCTTCTTTCTCCTTGGCTCGGGAAGCTGGGCTGCCACAGTCCCCAGTCTGCCAGCAGCTCCGTGCACCTTCCCTGAAATCCAAGCCCAGGCTCTTTGGATCCTTGGACCCAGCCTTGCTGCCATTCTCTGTGCATTCTGCCTTCACTTTGGGTAGTGCATTGCAGCTGGCATCATACTTTACTCCAAAGTCTTTTGGCTGCTGCTTCTCCTTGCTGGGGCAGCCCCGTGTCCTGCCCTCCCACTGGGAGATCTTCTGCTTGATGTTGCGGCAGTGGCTGCGGGACAGCGTCTGCACGGCCCCGCGGGAGAAGCTGCTGTCCCCAGCCCCCGTGGGGTGCATGGCAGGGGCCAGAGCGCTCACACACAGCCCATGTCCAGCCCTGGTCACGTCCTCCCGTGCCCTGCACACATCAAAGCTGGCACCACACTCCAAAGTGCTCAGCGGTGTGGGACAGTCCGGGCTGGCTGCTCCGACCTGCGGGCAAAAACAAGAGCCATCAGCTGCACCCCAGCCATGCTCCCCAGCCCGAGCTCCCAGCTGCTCCCTGGCAATTGCTGCAGAACATTCCTCCCCAAATCACATCCACCACGTGCTCAGGACAGGCTTTCAGAGCTCGCTCCCCACAGGGGCTGTTTGTGCACACATTTGGGAGGGAGAGCGAAAGGGAGCTGGGGCTTCACCGGCTTAAAGAACAAACACAGCAGGCACAAAACGCCCCGAGGGATCCCAAGCATCCGAACTCAAGGAAATTATTTAATGGCAGAGGAACACGGCAGCGTGGATGTCAGCCAACCCTTCTGCAGGGGTGCAGCTCCTCCTGATGCTCAGGCAGTAGAGACAAATCCCTGTGGCACCTGAGCTCCCCACTCAGCAGAGCCACAGCTGGACACGAGGCACCAGGGCAGCTCTACAAAAAACGAACCACGTCTGCTTCTCCAGAGAGGAGCTGCTGCTTCACACAGGGTGAGAAGAGCTGTGGTGGCTGGGGAAGAGCCCGACTCTGGCAGTGCATCCTCCTCCCAGAAGTTCTCTCTTGCTCCACAACACAAGTGAAAACCTGCCTGGTGTTCTGTTTATCAACACCTGACCTAAATCTGCCATCCAAGAGACTGCAGGGCAGTGGTGCCCAGCCTGTGGCTTGCAGCCAGGGGAGTTTCAAAAGGCAGAAGAAACAGGAGAGTTCTCACCTTCAAGAGAAAAATCATCCCGTGTTTAGATCAGCAGAGAAGGAATGCTAAAGAAACACTCTGGTTTCTCCTACCCAAGCAGAGCCTACACAAACAGGAGGTGCTCTTTGAGACTTCCCACACATGTAATCCAGGGGATACAGCACACATCCTCCAGATAATCCAGGAAGGAATGCAGGTGAAACCACCAGGGAGAACTGGGGTAGCTGTGCAGACCCAGCATGGCCTCAGTACAGACATTTCATGTGCGGAATCCTCAGCCTTGGAGCCCTTTGGCTCTACCTGTAGCTTACAAGGCATCCCCAATATTCCCAGATATGCCAGCACAGGTGAAAACTCATCCTGAACAGAAGACAACAGCCCATAGGCTCTAACAAGCCTTGTTCCTCCCTTTCTCTGGGCAATTATCCCACTTCAGAAATTCCAGCCCTCCAGCTGTACTTAACAACCTCCATTTGTTTTAGGAGACAAGTGCTCAGCTCAGGCTGGGGGCCACACTGGCTTTGGTAACATTTCCCTGGCACCAAGAAGTCCCCCTGCAAAAGGCAGGGAAAGAGCAGCACTCCACACATGCAGAAAAGCAGAGGATCCCTGCAGAAAGCAGCCAGGCCTGCCCCAGGTGGGACCAGGGGCCAGAGCCAGGCAGCTGCCACTGCCACCCTGGGCACGTGTCCTCCAGAGCCACTGCCACCACGCCCGGCCAGCACTGAGTCACCACAGCCTGGCAGAGTGGGCAGAGCCAGGGATGGGCAGCAAACCAAGCTGGAGACAGCAGCTCAAACCTGCCTGGCAAGGGGTCATGTCCCACTCTCCAGGCTGGGTGTGGAGAGCCCCCATCACAGCAGACCCTGCCCACTGCTGGGACCACACCTCAAATTCTAGGGCTTGGGGCTATCCCTGGAGCTGCTGAGCTGCTTGGCAGAGGCATTTGTGGAGCAATTAAAAGCAAAGCACTGGCCTTGGCAGATCTACTTAACAGCACTAGTGAGAAAGCTCACTGGTCAAGGACATCCCAGGGCTCCCAGGCAGTTCAGGGATGGTTTGGCACACATGGCACCAAGCCTTGGCTCTGTGCTGCACTGTCCCCTCTGCCAAAGCAGCACTGTTGCTGTGGGAAGAAGCTCCCTGTATCCACAGCGTGGGTTCCTGCAGGCTGGAATTGCTCAGCCCATTGTCCCAGAAAGCTGCTGGTAACTCTCCCACTCAGCAGTGAACGGGATAAACTCGCACAATCTGGGTAAGCCCTGAGCTGGGGATATTTGCTCCATCATCAACTCTCTGCCCCTCATCACCATTCCTGTCCCCAATGCTTCCATAGCCACTGGAGGCCCTCTTTCCGCACCAGTGAGGGGCCCCTGCCCTCTCCTATAAATAGGCATTGTTGCCAAAACATCCTGAGCCAGAGCAGAGCCATCCTTCCTCAGTGGGTGTCTGCACAGCCCTGATTAGCAGACAGGAAAGCAGCTTTCCCTCTGCTGTGCCACCGAGCTGCTGCAGCACCAGCGCTCCAGGACACTCCCAGGACCCGGCTGGCAAAGGACAGGCTCTGCTGGGGACAGCCAGGCGAGGACAGGGCTCAAACAGCCTCCTCAGCAGCCCAGCTTCAGACCAGGCTCCTCCAGCGCAGGCCAGGACTTCAAACACGGCATTGCTGCATGCAGGAGTGGCACAGGGAGAGAGGAACCCGAAGGACGCTGCAGTGTGGGGTTTATCCACAGCACTGCCCAAGTCCAGCACGGAGCACACACAGCCCGTGCCCGCAGCAGCCCAAGCTGCTTTGATTCCCAACAGCACCGGCTGCTTTCTCCTCCAAACACTGCAGCTGTCAGCTCCTCTGGGAGCAGCCTGCCAAAACATCTGCAGAGAATCACAGAATATGCTTGGAAGGGACCCGCAAGGATCATCCAGTCCAGCTCCTGGCCCTGCACAGGACACCGCTGGAGCTCTGGCAGCCTTGGGCAGTGCCCATTCCCTGGGGAGCCTGGTCAGTGCCCCAGCACTCTCTGGGGGAAGAATCTTTCCTGATACCCAACATCCATGAGGACAAATCACTGCACAGAGGGGGCTGAGTAGCCCTGCAGTTTTCCAGGTGGGTCCATCCTTGCTGTGCCCAAGCTGGGCAGCTCTGCTGGCTGCCAGCCCACCCCACATCCTTCCTGCCACGGCTCACATTGGGAAGGCTGCCACAAAAACTGCCTGGGCTGCAGCTTCCTCAGCCAGACAGACCCATTTCTGCTTCCTCACTTCAAGCCATGGCCCAAGTCAGGGCCCAATGCTCCTGCCCTCTCCCACTGCCCATGTCCATGCTCCCATGGTAAGGCACAACCGGGAGCTGAGAAATGAGGAGAAGCTCAGCCTTGGCCAGCACATGGAATTCCAGAATCCCAGAATGGGTTGGGTTAGAAGGGACCTTAAAGCTCATCTCCTTCCACCCCCTGCCATGGGCAGGGACACCTTCCACTATCCCAGGTTGCTCCAAGCCCCATCCAACCTGGCCTTGGACATGCAGGAGTGGGATCCACAGACAGTCGAGCACAAGCTTAAAGTTCTCCCCTGCTCAAAGCTGCTCCCTGGATTGTCTCTTCCAAAATATCCATCCAAGGAGGAGAGGAATGCAGCTCCTCACCTGCCCAGGCTTGCTATCAAGAGCCAGGCATTGAACCTCAGCTCATCACGTGAGCCCAGGCAAGGGCAGAGACTGATCTTTGGTGAAGAAAGAGCACACTGGGGTGGTGTGATCCAAGTTAAGTAACCCTTAAATGCAGTCCAGGACAGGCTAAAACACAGTTCAGGGACACAGAGCTGGCAGAGACCACCCGGGTCAAGCAGCCAGCACTTGTATCAAGCACTACACAAATCATTCCTGTCACAGAATAAGCAGACTTGTGACTGCTTCCATCCTGACCTCCCCTTCCAAACTCCTTCAGTGGCCCCACTGTGCTTCCCAGTATTTCCAGAGAAGCCAAATTCATCATCCTTACTGTATCAGGACTTAGAGGAGATCATTGTAGACAAGAATACTGAATTATTTCACTGGAAGCAGCAGTTTGGGGGAAAATTACATAATTTCTAGACAAAACATCACACATTTCTGCCAAAATACTGCCTCTCTCTGACCCACTCTGTTTGAAAGCTCCCAAAGCAGAAGAATAAGGCACATTCACAGCACATGACAGGTAGCCCTGACTCTTTTTCCAGCCCTGAAAGCCAGAGAGCACACTACGCATTTTCCATGCAAAGCCTGCAGACAATTCAGTTTCCTGAAACCACATTCCCAAGGAGAGAAAGCTGCCAGTGCTGCTCCAGAATAAATGCCTGTCTAGTGCTGAGGTCAAGCCCCCCACCAGCCGTGCTGCTGGAACGCCCTGAGCCCCCTGCAGCAGAGGCACAGTGAGAGCACAGGCACCGACACCTTACCTTGTCCTGCTGCTGGGAACAAAACACTGCCTGGACTAGCCCGTGCAGCTCTGAGGCAATCTCAGTCCTTTTATGAGAGCTGTGCAGTCCTAAACCACCCCAGAGTCCTTGTCGCCAAGCCTTCTGTGTTGGTAGCCAAATGAAAAGCAGTTTCTGGTCTTGTGCAGCCTAGGGAAGCTGGCAGCTCGTTCCTAGAGGGAAATCACCCCTGCCAGAGCTCTCAGCTACTCCCATTCTGTTCCTCTGCAGAACAACCCTGAAGCTCCTCTGAACAATCCTGCCATGCTGATGCCTCAAAGACACGGGTAGTACCAAACAAGCAGACTTTATATCAAAATAAGTAACTCTTCAGGAATGCAGTGTGCTTAGTCATTTCCATCTCGATACCAAGCTACTCTAACCACGAGGTATTAACTCCTTCCGTGCTGCTGCATCTCCTGCTGAGGAGCAGTTCTGCCTCACTAGATCCATGGCCACAGCCCCTGGACACAGAAAATATGCTGCTAATCCCCATTACACAGCAAAAGGAAGTTAAGTCTGGCCTCGGCCATGGGTCCTAAGACTTTTGTACTAAGTGTCTTTTTTCTAAAGTGATGAAATTCAACTTCTTGAAAGCAAGTTTTTCCTCAAGAGATAAAAAAAAACCCAAACCAGAACACTTCCAACAAGTAAGCCCTGAAGGCTGCTACACCAGAGGGCACACAGACAGAACCCACAATGGACTATTTTTAAAGTAGTGGGTTTTTAACCTGACTCACAGTATCTGAATGCCCAGGGTAGCAATACTGACAACAGCAGTTGACTCAGCCCCTACACCCTGGGCTGGCTGCCAGCCCCAGGAATGCTGCAGCTGCACACAAGAACCGAGACACAAGCTGGGCAGGGAGTTAAAAATCAAACATGACTTATCCTGGAGCAGTTCCTCCTTGGTGCCACCATCAGAGGTGAGATTCCAAAGAGAAATCACAAAGCCTGTGGCTTTACATGGGCCACCCCATTCAGGCTGTGTGGGGCCACAACCAACACTCATTCCTTTGGGAATGTCTCAGCAGCACTGAGGCAGCTGCCCCAGGAGGTTCAAAGGGTGCAGACCAAGGCAGTGCCAGAAAACCTCTCAGACACCATCCAGATAATGTGTTCCAGAGCTGCCCACTGAGTCATATCCATGTTATATTATATTATTACAATAGGAAGACTGAGATAAAAATTTTGTCAAGCAGCAGTGAACAGTACCAGGACTGCAGGTCAGATCCTCCAGCCACCACTGCCCAAATACACATTTCCAGGGGCTGGTTTTCCTGCAACTGCTCTTCTACTTTCCTTCCCTCACTCGCTGATGTCAGACCCAGCTGACAGGAGGAATTGCTCCACCACTGCCTGGGCTCTATCTCAGCCAGGTTCCCTCTCAGTCAGGCCGTGTCCAGCCACAGTCACTGGAACAGAGGGGTGTGTGCATGCAGTGAACTGGGGAACACAAGGGGAGACTGCTCCAGCTCTGTCACCACTCAGCCCCACGCACCTCAGTGCAACAAAGCACAAATACCCAGTGAGACCTAAACCACGACAGCCCAGCAGTGCGTAATTTGCCTTGAAGAAACTGTACAGAATCACAGAGCGGTGGGGTGGGAGAGACCCTCTGGAGGTGTGTTCGGCTCTGCTCAGGCTAGGGCACCTACAGCAGGATGGCCTTTGGATATCCTCGCGGGGAGACACTCTGCAGCACCCCTGGGCAGCCCACGCTCCACCGCCCTCACCGGGAGAAGCGCTCCCCGACGGTCAGCGGAACCCTGCCGTGTGTCCGACTGTGCCCATCACCGGACACCCCCGGCTGGGTCCGCCCGGCACTCTCCCTGCAGGCGTCTGACGAGGTGGGGAAATGAACCCACCACAGCTCCGGCTCCCCGTGCGAGCTGGGTCTCCTCCCGGGCAGCTGGAGCGGGCACCTGCTTCCTCCGGCCCGCCAGACACGGGGAAGATGCTCCACCGGCCGCTGCCCGCCTGCCCGCAGCCGGGACACGGGGACCCCTCGCGGTCCGCAGCCCTGAGCCCGGCTGCGGCTGCGGGAAGCCCCAAACTCCCCCGGGGCACCTGCCCGCTCGTCCTCCCGGCGTAGCCCCCACCCGGTCCCACCGCCCGCCGCCCCGTCTCACCGCGGCCTCGGCCCGCTCCCGGCCCCGCTCCCGCAGGACGCTCCGGGCGCGCACGGAACCACCTCCCATTGGCTGCTGTAGCCATCACTCAAGCGGCAGACCCGCCTCCTCCTCGCCCCGGAGAGCCCGAGACCACTTCCCGTTGGTTGATGCCGCCGTCACTCAGGAGGAGGCCCCGCCCCCTCCGCGCCGCGTCCCGTCTCCCCGCGTCCTCGGCTCGTTCTCGCAGGACGCTCCTGGCGCTCACGGAGCCACCGTCCATTGGCTGTTGTGGCTGTCATTCAGACCGAGATACCGCACTCACCCCGCCCTGGGGCGCACAGCGCCACCGTCCATTGGTTGGTTCGGATGTCACTCAGGCGAAGGTCCCGCCCTCCCCACCTCAGGGCGCTCGGAGCCGCTTCAGATGCGGGGTTTTACTGCGCTTCCCCGGCGCCCTCAGAGTCCGGCACGGCCTCGGCCCCGGCCCCGGTCCCGGCCCCAGCACCGGCCCCAGCCCCCTCCCAGTCCGGCATGGCCCCGGCGCTGCCCCGACCCTGCCGTCCAGCCCCCGCCTATTCGTTCTTCAGCCCCTCGGCGATGAGGTTGAGCTCGTAGGACCAGGTCTCGTAACGATAGGCCACGCGGATCTGGGCCACGTTCGTCTTCCGTATGTCATTGCCATCGGGCCCGTCTTCCCGGTAGTTTTCACCCAGGAACTTCACTTTCTCCTGCCAGAGGCAAAGACAGCGGTACCGACCTCAGAACCTCCGCTGGCAGTGCCCGAGGGAAGCCCTGAGCCCACGGGCAGAGCTGGTCGCCATTCTCAGGCCGTGGGCAGGACCACCCCAGAAAGATACACAAATCGTGGGACAGGACACACTGCAGGGCACCCCACCTGGGACAGGCCACTCTCCTCGTGGGACAAGACATACTGCAGGACACCCACGTTGTGGGGCAGAACACACCTCGTGGGACAGGACACACCTCGTGGGACAGGACACCTCTCGTGGGACAGGATACCCACGCTGTGGGACAGGACACCCACCTCGTGGGACAGACCGCACTGCAGGACGCTGTTCCTGGCGATCTCACACATGTCACAGGTGCTGAGCTTGAACACCTGGGCAGCAATGGCATACTCCTCCATGAGGGGCTCCTGCAGCACAGAGTTAGGGGGTCAGCAGCCTCTGCCAGCACAGCCCGTGCTCTGCAGGGGCTGTCCCAGAGCTCATGGAACCACTGAGTCACTGGGGCTGGAAAAGTTCTCCAGGATCAAGTCCAACCTTCAACCAACACCCCCATGCCCACTAAACCATATCACAAATTGCTGCATGTTCTCATTTTTTGAAAACTTCCAGTCACCACTGCCCTGGGCAGCCTGTTCAGATGCTTGACCCCTGTTTCAGTGAAGAAATTTTTCCTGATATCCTACCTGAACATCTGCTGGTGGAGGGGGAGATGGTTCAGCATATGCTGGACCCTCTGCAAGTGCCACTGGCTTGCAAAAAACAGGCCCACACAGTCCCAGCCCCACAGTCCCAGCCCCAGTGCTCAGCTCACACTGTACCTTGGTGTAGTGAAACTGCATGGGGTCATCTGTAGAAAGGGACACCATGAGCCCTTTCTGGTGGAAGTCAAGCAAGGGATTCTTGGCATACTCCAGGAAGAGGCTGTTGTTGCTGAGTGGGGACATGGCAATGGGAATTCGGGCAAGGAAGTACAAGTACTGCAGCACTGGACTCTGCAAAGATGAGCAGAGGTACCAAGTTAGGGATAAAGTTGCTGCACTTTCCACCTCTCCAGGGTCACTCCTCAGATCAGGCCAGGCCCCAGCCAGGGAATTGTGTGCAAGGAGACAGGTGGGCCAGCCAGCAATCAATGCTTCAGGCCAAGGAGCACAAGAGGCCAAGGAGTTGTCTGATATCAGAACTCAGCTGGCTCCAGTGCTAACAAACATTCTGTGATGATAGGTCTGTGAGGCTAAACCCCCAAAATCTAATACATTGCTCAGCCACATCCCCAGCACATGCCTGGAGAAATGCAGAGAACCATTTTAACATCTGCCTGAAGCCAGGCTGTGTCAGTGTAAAGCAGAGGCACAGGTAACTGCCAGCTATGTGGAGGCAGCTGTGAGCACTTCTGCTCTGCTGTGCCTGGCCTGCTCCTGGCAGCCTGCCCCATGTACCTTCTTGAGGTTGAGCCCGTGGGAGATGTTATCAGCTGTCATGAAGGCTGCCAGCAGGTGTGTGATGGCCCCAGCCTCACCGCAGTGCGGGCGGAACAGGAACGTGTTCATCCCACGCTGCCTGGGCACAGGGAGGGAGCACTTAGAGCAGGCAAACAGCAGGGTTGGGTGGCTGGACCCAACTTCAGGCCCAGCAGTGCCCCTACCATGACTGCCCAGGAATCCAGCTTGACCTAGGAGCACATTGCTCCTTCTCTTTTCCCCTCTGTGCATGCAATAGATGCCCCTCTGCAATCCCTAAGCTTTCACCCCAGTCCGTCACACCTCCTGCCTAGGGGTGTCTGGATTGCTCTGGTACATGATGCTCCAAATACAGAGCAAGGAGAGCCACACTTCTTCCACACCAACAATCAAAGAACTGAGGCAAGCCCCGAGGCAGCCCCTTGGCAGATCCCAGGCCTCACCTGCGCAGGTTGTTCAGCACCAGGATGTTGGCATACATGTAGTAGATGTAGTAGGTGTAGGATGGGTTCTTCTGGGAAGTCCACTCCTCTGGCTTTGGGCTTTTAGTGCTGAACATGTGTCCACTGTGCTTGGATTCATCATCCACACTGTCAAAGCCTGTGATCTGCTTGGCAAGGGAACAAAAAAGGTGCATCTCGCACTCCCCACCTCGTCATGCCCAGGTGGGCTCGCTCTGCCCCACCACAGCTCACCAGAGCCCAGCTGCACCCCTGTGCCCACCAAGGGCAGGGCAAGGCTGCAGACCTCGCTCCTCACAGCTCCCCAGGCACTGTCCAGGACTAGGAGTAAAGCTGACACCTTCCACAGGAGATGCGTGGGCAGTGATTCACAGCCCCACAGCAGCCAGCCCAGGGAGTCTGACCCCTTCCTGCACTTCTGGCCACACCCCCCGTCCCAGAATGAGGCAGAAGGACCACAAGCCCACTGATGCCACTTTCCATGTCAGGGCCAATACCCCATTTCTTGTGCACAAACAGGAATGTGAGTTCTCCCCACACCTGAACACATCATCAAGGGACACTCACGTGGCGTAGAAAGACACTCAGCTCTTTGTGGGCTTGGGGATTGACAGTTGCCTCAAACACAGGAACAAAGATATTTTCCAGCATTTTCCCAAAGTGAGGGAGGAAATTCTTAGACCTGAACACATCACTGTGGACAGAGACAGGGGTTAGTTGCTACCAGAGGGACAACACGGTCCACTGTCCCCACAACCCTTTCAGGGATGAGGGATCCATAAGGCACAGTGCTCCCTCAGCCCCACAGCACGTACTAAATCCTGGGGACTTGGATCATCCACTTCATGTTGGGGGAATAGACCCGGTGGGTGTTGAACCACTTGGCCAGCTTGGCCCACTCCTCAGGCGCCCGCCCATAGATCGAGAGCCGGGGCTCCGTGTGCTGGTACTTGGCATCCTCCAGGTCAGAGCCCACCTCCTGCAAACCAGAGCACACCATGGCAAGGGAAGCCACAGCAGCACCACAGCTTTCATCCTGTTCTCTTCCCCTCTCTCCATACCTTGATGATGGTGGCAAAATACTCGCCGTTGATGGTGTTCTCTGTCTTCAGGTAGAGGTCCCGTAGCTCGCTGGCCCCCACGGGGTTGTACTTGTCATTGAACTTGTCAAAGCGCTGGAACGTCTGCCGGCCCTGGGGCAGGGAGATCAGGCTCAAACACTGCCCTCACAGCTTGGCAGGGAGCAGGGACTGAGCCAAACCACCCAAAATGGGAGAACCAGGAGCTGCTGCACCCTGGCACAAATATTAATGCACACAAGAAGTGTGGGTGCACAGGGAAGGGAAAAGCCATGGGGACGAGAGTAGCCCGAGGGTGATGTTACAGTAAATGTCCTACCACTTACAGCATGGACATCCAGGGAATCCACTGTCAGGTCGTAGGGGTGCAGATGGAGCTGCTGGAAAAGCTGTTTCAGGGTGAGCTGTTTGCCCTTGGCATAGCAGACCACGCGGTCGGCATCCACACGGTAGGATTTCTTGATGAAACGCAGAAGGTGCTTCTGGTTCATGCAGGCTGCAGCGTGGATGTGTGTGTCCACCTGGGAAAACAGGGACAGATTCAAGCTGGGATGCTCAGGTACCATCCCAGGGAGGCAAACAAACCCCTCAGGTGAGCACGTTGTCTGGGGAGCAGCTGCCCAGCAGGTGAACACAGCCAGAGGGCACAGCTTTGCCAAGAGCGTTGCAGGCAGCACATTGCCATTCACAGGAGCAATTCTGCTGCTACAGACATGGAACATCCAGTTCCCAGAGAGGGGCAGGCACTGTGACAGCTCCTCTTCAGGGTCCCTGGGGCTCTAAGCCTTGCCCTTTACCTTCCTGCAGTTGTAGAAGTCCCGGTGGGGGTTGTTCTTCAGCTCCTTCATCTCCTCCATCTCATTGAGCATCTCATGCACTTGGAACTTGGATGAGAGGAACTTGAGGCGCCGGTGAGCGTAGGTCTTCCTGGTGGGAGCCAAGGGCAGAACAGTCACTGGGCTTCTCACGCCTCAGCACAGGGACACAGATTCCACCCGTGGTGGAGGAGCTCATGCTGGCCAGCCCTGCTTCCCTAAGGTGCCTCTCCTGGCTCTATTACAGAGCTCTGAAGGAAGGCTGGCTGGCTGGGAGCCTACCTGCAGCTCCAGTCTCCAATCCCTGAGAGCTGCTTTGCTTAAGACCCAAGTCAAGAGGGCTGACTAGGGCTGAGGACACTTGGGCAGCCAGGTGTGTCATCATCGGGTTCCTCCCTCTTCCCAGGAAGGGGAGGGGGCTGTGCTGACCTCTCTCTGCCCGCTGAGGCAGGACCTGGTGGGTTGTGCACTTACACAGGCCCCTGTGCAATGAGGACCAAGAGGAAGTTCATGTCATCCACGAAGTGCTCGAGGCTGGGGTAGGGCAGGTCCTTTGGCTCATTTCTCTCAGCTGCTGCCTTGTCTGCATAGACATAAACTATCCCATCCTTCATCTGCACATGGTATCCCAGATCCTCGGGGAGGTTCCCTGTGTCAAAGGGATCCTGTCCATCCTTCACTGGCGGGGTGAACACTGCACCAAAAGGAGAATTCCGTAAGGCTGCCAGCCCAAACCTCCCAGGCCTGCCTTGCTCCTCCACCCCATGCAGCGGGCAGGGACACCCCACCACTGTGACCCCAAGGAGGGGACCTGGGCAAGTGCCTTCCACAGCCCTTTCCTGAGCCCTGCCCCGTGCTGAAGCCAGAGGAAGCCCCTGGGGTGCCTGGATGTACCTGGGCCAGCGTCGCTTGGTTTCCAGGGCTCGCCCTCGATGGCGCGCAGGTACTGCGAGGGCGTCTTGGGGAACCTCTGCAGCGACTGCTGCATGTGCTTCTCCCGGATGCAGAGTGCCCGGTACAGGCCTCTGCACACCACTTCGAAGTCTTCCACTGTCACCTGCAGGAGAGGTGCTGCTGCAGGCAACCACACAGCTGGAACACAGGTGTGTCCAAGAGACACCCTGGTGCACCCAGGTGGAGAGAGGTTTTGGTCATGGCAAGGTAAATGTCAAAAAATGGTTTGTGCTGGAAGGGATCCTAAATCTCATCTTGTTCCAGCCCCTGCCATGGGCAGAGACACCTTCCACTAGCCCAGGGTTCTCCCAACCCCATCCAGCCTGGCCTTGGACACTTTCAGAGCTGGGGCAGCCACAGCTTCTTTGGGCAACCTGTGCCGGGGCCTCAGCACCTTCACAGGGGAGAATTCCTTCCCAATATCCCATCTAACCCTGTCCTCTGCTACTGGGAAGCCATTCCCCCTTTTCCTGGCACTACATGCTCTTGTAAAAAGTCCCTCTCTAACTTTCATATCATATATATCATACTATATATCTTATATCTTATCTCTTATATCATATATCATATATATCTCATCATACCACATATCAAATCATATACAATGCCCCACTGCTCTGCCTGAGCAGGGCAACGAAGGGATGATAGGCAGAGACCACAGCATGACAAAGGGACTCTCCTGGTGCCAGAAGCAGTGAATTCTGATGTCACCCCCTCTTACATTCCTCACTGTAATCAGTAATTGGCCCTGAAATGGAAGCCAGGCCTGGGCAAAGCATTAAAGCTATTTTTGGAGCCTGGGCTGAAACTGAAGCAGGAACAACAACATGCACTGACCCTGTGTGTCAATGATTTTTGATTTACTTCACAGACAAGTGTTTTGGGCAGTCAGAAGAAGCTGGAGTGAAGCAGGCTGGGAAACCAGCACCCCCAGCTAGGACAGTGATGGCAGGGGGAACATGCTGTGTGCCTGAGCAGGGAGGGATTTCCACGTCCCCTCTGCTATGCAGCTCCAGGCTGAGCAACCCTCCAGCAGGTTCTTAGAAGCAGCACAAATGTAATAGGAAGCTGGGGAGGAGAGGGAGGCAGGATTAGCACGGGATGTGATAACAGTCCTGGTCAACTGGCTCTAGGCGACCCTGCCTGTGCCAGGGGCTTGGTGACCTCTCTCAGCCATTCTGAGATCCTTGGATGTGCACAGACCCCAGCCAGAGCAGTGAGCAAGCAGAGAGGATGTGACACAATGAGCACAGCCTGCCCTGCCAGGCCCTCCCTGGAGAATCCCATGGGAACATGCAACACTGTTCACAGATCCTGCTGAGGAATTCAGCTCTGGATCCTTCAGGGATGCAGCAGGGCAGATGCTTGTGAGGCACAGACTGAGCAGAGAAACTCCCTCCCCAGTGCAGCTGGTCCAGACTCCTGTGTCACTGGGCACTGCTGAGGGACAGGCAGGGACCAGAAGGGGTGACCAGCACGGGAGGGGAACAGCCATGGAAGTACCTACCCCAGAGGCATAATCCCCAGTGATCTGCACCCGCTGGAAGTCGGGCACAGCCTGGTACAGGGGGCAGGTGGAGTTGGCCTCATCAGTGACAGCCTGGCTGGGCACAGACCTTGGAGCCGTGGGCACTGCCAGTGCAATCGTCTTCATTTTGATCAGCTTCTTCCTGCTACAGAGGAAAGGCTCAGGCACGCAGCCCCATTCCATGGGCACGCACAGGTGCAGGGCCAGGGGCACTTCCCACAGCCATGTGCCAGCTGTGCACATGAATCAGCCCACTGGCTTTTACTGAGCACAACACAAATCAGCTCACTGGTGATTTCTGAGCACCTTAAACAGACGCTGCCAGAAGCACAGGCCACAGCACACGAAGTAGCCACGGGCTTTGGAAGTCACATCTTTCCAGAGTCCCAACAGCTCTGTGGCCATTGCTGTGCTGACACCCAGGGAAGGGGCCTAGGGTCTCTTTCTATCCAACAGTGGGAATGGTTGGAGAGGAAATCCCAGAGTACCTGACAGATACCCTGGGATTTTCAAGAATTTATTCCACAGGTGTTGTGAGCTGTGCCCACGGGCCTTCGTTTACATCCCCCCTACTTTCTCTGGCCAGAGGCTGCACGCTGTGCTCCTGTCCTTGCCCAGGCTCCTGGGAACTCACCGCTTTTCCACTGTGGCACTGGTCTCCTGGAGCATCATGTGCACTGTCTTTTCCTGGCGGAAGATGGGGCAGATCTCTTCCACATCAAAATGAGAAATTTCGCCCCTGACCTCCTCATCCTTCACCTCGGAAGCAAAGATCTTCTCAGCGAAGGAGCGCATGGACTCGTCCATCTCTGCAAAGAGGAGTTCAGTGTCCCACAGGGAAGTGGTTCCCAGCCCCTGGAATAGGCAGGTGTCCCTTGCAGGCAGCTCCGTGCTCAGCTGCTGTTTCCTCATGGCTCGCACACCCCAGAGAGACGCTGAGCCACCTCCCAAATTTGCAGCAAGGCCAGGCCACACCTGATGGGCTGGAGACATACCGTGATACCCCCAGTACAGCAGGAAAAGTAAATACAGTCCAAGAGTGCTGCCAAAAGGCCCAGAGAGAAGCAGGTCCTTGGGAAGAGCAGTTATGGAAGCATGCACAGGGTAGAAGAGGGGAAAGTTGGCAGAGCCCTTACAGCTCCAGGGAGCCCAAAATCCACTTGCCCCAGCAGTCAGGGGAAAGACAGAGCTAGGGATGGGGGCAGAGCTGGCAGCCTGAGCACTCAGCTCCCACCATCCCAGGGCAGCTGGGGAGCCCCAGCTGGGCACTCCCAGCCCACCACGTGCATCGTGCTGCAAAGGTGCCAGAGCCACCATGAACACAGGGCTGGCTGAAGCTTTATGGAGGAGGACAAGGAAGATTAAAAACCCTTCCACTGCCAACAAAACACCATAAAACAAGAACCCAGGGGTTCTGCTGGCAGCATCTCCCAGAAGCAGACGTTTGCATGGCAGCACAGGGGCACTGACAGCAGGTTTTGGCAGCTCGACACGAAGCAAGGTGAGGATCAGTGCCCAAGGATGGACCTCACCATCGAGTGTCACACAGGACATGGCCACAGGTGAGGACCAAAGCAGAACAGACAGAGGGTTCTCACCAGCACTCAAGGTGCCAGGATGATATTGAACAAATTGGGTATTTTGGTGCTGTATCAAAGGACCAAAAGGTGGGACCATTCTGTGTAACACCGAGGGGCAGAGCCAGGAAATAGCATTTCCCCAGCTGCTGAGGGATCACCATGATCATGATCTACATGAGCTACATGATCCTGGAAGTGGTGCTTGGTTCCAGTGATCATGTCTAGGCAGGAACACAGCAGAGCATAGAGAAACCCAGCAATACTCACGTTTGTGTTCTGCTGTTTGAGATAAAACAGAGACAAAATAAAAGCTGTTGTGATCAGCCCCTCAAAATCTGAGCCTTTTTGCCTTATCATCTCATCAGTCATTAAAAAGGGATTAGCAAAGTACAAGTTTAGCCAAAAGCCTTCCATGCCTTCCACTTCTAAAAGAATCATAGAATCCCAGGATTGTTTGGGTTGGAAGGGACCTTAAAGCTCATCTGATGGGCAGGAACACCTTCCATTTTTCCAGATTGCTCCCAGCCCTGTCCAACCTGGCCTTGGACACTCCCAGGGATGGGGCAGCCACAGCTTCTCTGGGCACCCTGTGCCAGGGCCTCTGCACCCTCACAGGGAGGAATTCCTTCCCAATATCCCATCTAAACCCACCCTCCTTTGGCTTAAAACCTTTCCCCCTTGTCCTGTCATTCCCTGTCCTTGTGAGAAGTCCCTCCAGCTTTCTTGTAGTCCCTTTAGGTACTGGCAGGAAAATACGAAAGGCAGAGAAGTTGTCACTTTGAGGAATGCAAAGATGGAAGTTGTGCATTGCCTGTCCCACGACAGAGCCTCAGTGGTCCCTCAGCATGGAACCAAACCCCACCCAGGGCTCTGGCACAGCTTCTGTCTCTGCTGTCCCTGCAGTGCCCAAGGTGCAGCATTCTCTAGAACCCAGATCCTCTCACTCCACGCCACCAGAGGCTGACAGGCACCAGGGCTGTGCTAGGGCTGAGCTGGCCTGGAAGGCTCTCCTGGAGCCTGCAGGGATGCAGCAGGGACACAGGGAGGGCAGCACAGCCTCCTCCTGCTGACCAGGCTAGCAGATATTCCAGAGACTCAGAGCACCAGGCTTTGCTATTTTTTGCCCTTGATTCTCCTTCCTTGGTGGCCCTCAGGGTGGGTGGCCGTTTCAGAGATGCCGAGTTCCATCCCCCTGTGGTCACATCTCCCCTTATTCCCTAACAGGATCAGACAGCTGAGACTCTGCACTCCCACAGATCCTCACTGCTGGTCAGACAGGGTGGCAGCACATTCTGAGGTGCAACCCCTGCCCTTTCCATCTGACCCAGCAGTTCAGGCTGCAGCTCTGGCATCATAGCTGCTGACTTCCCAAAGCCCAGCCTGCCGAACACACGCCCTGGAATTCTGACTCCATGTATTCCATTTGCCAACAAAGCATCCCAGAAATGCCTGGTTTGACCTTTCATCTCTTTAGTGGATGAAAATTACACTCAGGAAGATTCACAGCCTCCCACTGATGGTGCAGGGCCAGCGTCTCTCACACCACAGCCCTGCAATCCCAAACACGCTCCTATCAGGGCTGGTTGGTGCTGTTATCACTCAGGGCTCTGCAGTCACCTGTCACATGTCCCTCTGCACTGCCTGCAGAGCCTGGTTGGCTCTGCTCCTGCTCCCATCCCCTTGGGGCTGCAGCTCCCCACATCTTCTGAGCTTCACCAGGTTGACCAGAGATTCCTGAAATCCCTCTGAGCCCTTCCACGGGGATTTAATGGTGTCATTACAGGACACATTACACTGCAGGAAAGACAGTATTTTCCTTCAGTACAAGCAGAGCAAGATTTAGACGATAACACAGTTTCTTTGCTGCACTATCCAGAAATGTCTCCAAGCAGGAAGAAAAATGCCCAAAGGCCCCAGTGAGGTCCCCTGGACACCACACATCCAAATCTCTGAGGCTGTGGGCCTGGAACCTGCCCTGTGGCTCCTTGGCTCACACTTGGCTTTCAGACCTACCTGGAATTCTCACCCGGGACATCGCAGCAGCGTTTTCAGAGCCTCAGTAACACCCCAGTGTCCCCGAGCACGAGGGGCCAAGTGACTGCCCAGCAGCCCAACACTAATTTTACTGCTTTCCCTTCCCTGTAATCAGACTCTCCCACTGTAAAAGGAGAGTGGAGATCAACTGTGGGACTATTTAAAGTGCAGCCACAAGCACTTGCATTGAAACAGGTGAAAGCAGGGCTCAAATCTAATTAATCTTTTTCTTTAAGTCAAGCTTGCATTTTACGTTTTATGGAGTGTCAGCTGGTGTCTGGCCAGATTTCTGCTTTCCGGGGCAGCTGCTCCTTTCTGATGTGGTTTGTGGAAGTCAGTCTTTTAAAGGAGACTAAACCTGATGCCTTCTGTGCTGAACCAAAGGTTTAAAGGAAATTCCCAATCTGAACAGGGGCTGTGGATAGGTACAAACCATGTGCTCTCACCTGAGCTGTTCAGAGATTTTTCCTGAGGGAGGGATCTGTTTGAAAGCCTGGATTTTACCAACAGGGTTGCCCAGATGTCCTCACTTCTTCCCAGCTGAGTCCAGCATATAAAAGGAAGGTGAAATCCTGAGCTTTTCAGGAACTGCCTTTATCAAGCTTGGTGTCATAATGTTGATATGACAATCAGTTCTGTATGTGCTGAGCCATAACCAAGGTGTATCTGACAGAGAGCAGCTCTCAGTCCAGCCCAAGGTGGGTCAGGGATCTCCTGCCTTAAGCTTGGGTCTGGCAGAGCAGCTCTCAGGCTGGAGGCACCTCCTGGCTTCATTTTAAGCAGGTTGTTTCCAGCATATTGGCTTTGAGGGCTGTACCCTCCTTTAGGGTGTCCTCAAACCTTCTCCAGACCTCACTTGCAGCTGGAAAACACCTCCTGTGTGAAGAGAAAGGCCAGAATTTGTTGTGTCCTGCATGTTTCCAGGACAACTCTGAGCTTCTGATTCAGATTCCTGGTGAGAAGTGGTGAAGCTGAACAGGTCAGGAGGATAAAATAGTTTTGATGTGAAACAGAGTCTTTTCCTGTTTGTTTGTGCTTCAGTTCTTTGGCATTGAAAAACTGTCCTGGAATAGGACAAAGCATTTGGGCACAGTCTGGCTCTGGTTTAAAGGGTGGCTTTGGTCATAGCAATGAAGGGAAAAGAAAAACCACCTGGAACAGACAACATTATTTGGAATTTTATGTGCACTCAAGGGATTCCTGTGCTGCATTTTGCAGTAACAGCTATGGAAAGGTCTTGTCCAAAAAGAAGGCTGGAATGGGTGAGAGAGTCACCTGCACAAATACAATAAAATACAGAGCTGGAAATACAAGCCATAGATTTTGTCTGTAGGAGCATGGGAATCTTGTGGCACAGCCAGTGAAGTGAGGTGAGCTGAGACCTGGCACAGCTTCTCCAGCTGAGATCATTTCCAGAGCATCCAGAAACTCTCTGGCAGAGATGTGCCCACTATTTGGTGGGCACAACTTCAAAACATGCTGGGTGACAATTGAGAAATTCTCCAGAATTTAGGGAATTCTACTCCTACTTCCCTGTTATTCCCCAAGAAGAAAAATTTCCCTCCCTCCAACCTGCAGAGGTGCAGCACCAGGGCATAGCTGGGATGCTGGTACAGCTTTGGTCTTCCTCTCATGCTGGTAAAATCTTCAGGTTCTGAGTTCTTGTTCTCACCCATGCCCAAGGCTGAGAGTCTCCACACCACAGTGTTGTTTAACTGTTTCATGCAAGGTCCATAAAACCTGGCTCTCACTTGTTTGCTCTCCCACAAGGACTGTATCCACCCTTAACCCTCCTGGATGCATCAAGATCTTGGGATTCACATCTGAAACCGAAATTAACCTTTAGGATACAGAGGTCATCTTCCTCAGGAGAAGAATCTCGATCGTCTCTTGATCCCTCAGCTTTTTTAATCACAGGGTCAGCTTGAGTGGGCTCATGGTGGAAATCTGAGAAAAGCCTGGGCACGCTGTGCTAAAGTTAGATCCAGGGCCTGTGCAAACTCAAGGACTGACACAAACAACCTGTCTTCCCACTCTTTTTCAGCTGGAAAGTGAGTGATTCACACCCAGAGGCTTTGGAGAGGCACTTTACCTCTGAGCTGCCCTCCTTCCCCCAGGCCCAGCCAAGGGAACGTGGCTGGAGGTGCCAGGAATTTGGCAGCTTGGGTTGTTGAGCAGGATCCTCAGGCCTTGCACCCACAGCACAGGGGAGCTGCCCAAACAGAGGCCATGGGGCAAGCTCTGCTAGGAAATGGTTTAAATTCCTGAAGAGGAGGAGTATGAACAGGGAGGGGATAATGTGGATCTCCCCAGGGCACTCCTGCCTGTGCTGGGCCTTTGATCAACTCCCCCAGAGCTGGGGAAGCCCTCAGCAAATTCTTCTCTCCGCACCTTGCTCTCAGTCATGGCCTGCACAGATCCCCCAGGGCTGCTGGAATCAGCCTGTGTTCCAGGGCACAGCCAAGAGCAGTTCCTCAGGAAGGAGCTCCTCTGTAGGGCCAGGCTGGTGCAGGGAACAAACCCTTTGCAGGGAAACCCTCCCAGCCAGCCACGAAACCCTTGGGGTTTTAGCACCCACCTGAAGCCAGGCTGTGAATCCTCTGGGAACAGGCTGGAGCTACAGTGGCAGGAGCTGTGTGCCCCTGTTCCTGGGGGGCTGTTTTTAAATTCCTGGCACAAACTCCAGGTTGGACTCCAGGTTTCAGATGCCTGACAGAACATCTGAGGAGAAATACCCTTGAAGAACATTGTCTCACACAATCTGCCTTCTTGCAGGAGGAAAGCCAACGGGGAAGTATTTTAGAAAATTGAATCAAGCAATTTAAAAGCCTAACAGAGCACGATTTGGTCACAGCAGTAACTTAATGGCTGGTTTTGCCATTGGAATATCAAGTAAAGAAGCTTCCCTCTCCATTTTTTCATATAAGTCAGCATGAGGGACCCCAGTGCAAACAGAGACTCAGCAGCAGCAAGATGCTGACTGATGAAGTAATTAATCTGGATCAAAACTGTGGCAGGTCTCAAGGCCCCTCTTCCTGCTCATTGATGCTCTAGGGCACATCTGGGATAGAGCTGACCCTGCCCCATGACAGAGGTGACAAATGGAGTAAATCCCATCCCACAGACAAAGCAGAGGGCACTGTGATAAACCTCCTGTAACCCACTCGTGGATCCCGTGCCCAGAGCCCAAAGAAAACAACCAAAGAATTCAAAGTTTATTCTTTAAAAAAGTTATTTAAGAAGCAAAATAATTTACTTCAAACCAAAAGAGATGCATTATTGAAAGAAAACAATTAAACAAAGTAACAACAAATTAGCCCTTGGGTTAAAAGTCCAGATCCCAACATTTCCCGACCATCCTGAGGGTTACACACAGGGGGACACTCAAGGTTTGGGGTTTTTGAGGAGCACAGACAGGTCAGAATGAAGTTCAAACTTCCACTGCTCTCCTTCCTCCACAGGCCTGAGGCTGCTTAAAATCCAGCTCTAAGTCTGAGCTGTACGAAAAATTATGGCAGCTGAAACATCCTGGTTAAAATCCAGAGTCCTACCAAGGACAGAATCTGAGCAGTTGTTTGAACAAGACCACGGAGTGGGGCACAGAGAGGAACAACCAGAGAGTTCCAGTGGCTCCTTGCAGAGCTGTGCTCAGCCACAGCAGCAGAGACGTTTATTACAGTCATTGGCACTTGAAGTTCTGAACAACAGCTTTACCCTTTTTTAATATTTTACCTCAAAGTTGTTCATGTCTGCTCTGCCCAGTCAGGACAGTGAGATCAGCTTGGCACTAGTGCAGAGTTGTGCTGTTCTAAATAACAATATTTGGACCAAATCTACTAAACCACCTTTTCCAGGGACCTGTCTTGTGCAAAACTTTCTGTGCTTATCTTCTAAATAATTCTCCCAAAAGATCACAGGGTTTTGTCCTTCCAGTTCTTGGCTGCCACCAAACTCAGAGTTCTCTGTGAGACAGCTGTAATCAAACCACAATCATTCAGTTCACACTCCTGACTGGTACAACACCCTGATTTTGTACTTTTTGCTGGATTTGGAACTACACTGATGGAGATGGGAGTATCACCTGTGCAGGTGAGCTCTGCAGCATCCTAAAAATGGAAAAAATCCTAAAAACCCTTCTAAAGGTTCCAAAGGTGACACAAATACAGACCGATCCTCACCAGGGCTTTTTCCCTTTTCAGGTTTTATACAGCCCAAGAGAAAGAGGACAGCAGAGAGAAAGCAGATGCATGTTCCAGTCAGTTCCCACACATTTCTGAGAACTCCCAGCTTTTGGAGCTACAGCTGGTATATTTTAATGCTAACCAGGGCACGTGGGGCAGTGTGGAGAATTGCTGTGATGAGCCTCCATCCAAATAACTCACACAGCCTTCAAACATCAAATGGCAGAGGCTTTCCATGGCCACAGTGCTCTGAGCAATCCTGCTCACCAGGAAACAAATCCCTGCTTTTCCCAAGAAATCAAACCCCACTGGACATGGCTGCTGGAATGTCACCATTCAGTGTCCTCCCAAACCCCACGCTGCTCCCTTCCTGCTGGCTCTGAGTGACCACATGTGCATCCCAAAAGCTTTTTCTCATTTCCCAGGGGTGTTTTTATTAACTGCCTGTCCATGTGTCACACCACATCTCTTCAGGAGCAGACCCTCATCTCCTGCCACAGGGGAGGCTTTCACAAAAAACTCTTCCTGAGCAAGCTTTCCCAGCCCTGGCCATGCAGTGGTGGCAGCTCTGCCAGGTTTAACCTGCAGTCATGAGATGGTTTGGGTTGGAAGGAGCCTTAAAGCTCATCCAGCCCCATGGGCAGGGACACCTTCCACTGTCCCAGGTTGCTCCATCCTGGCCTTGAACACTTCCAGGGATGGGGCAGCCACAGCTGCTCTGGGCAACATCAAACAAACTGAACTTAAACACAGCCAATGGTCCCCACAATTCTGCCCACCACCATGTGTATGTTGCTGGAAAATAATATCTTCGTTAAAATTTTTCTGGGTTTAATTCTTATCAGCGTCATGTCAGTCAAAGTTAAAATAAATTGAAAAAAAGATTTATAATGATTATCAAAGATAATGTGATGCAGATTGATCCTCTTCATTCCCAGAAGAGAATTAAGAATGTAAGTAGTGAAGGAAGCAATATTAAGAGAAAAAAAAATTCTTCTCTCCCTGTTTACTAATTTCTAATGTGCATTTGAAATTGAGCACTCCAAGTTAAGGTGTGTGACTGACACCAACAAACTGAAACTGGGCAATTCCCCTGCTCTGCTGGTCCGGCACTGACCAAACGCTCCCTCTGTTGGCTGAAGGCTCCTTCCTCCTCCCTCAGAGGAGCTGGGAATTCAGCTTTGCTGCCTGAGCACACGGGGCAGAGGCCGGCCCCAGCAGCACAAGGAGCAGGGGAAGCCAGGGCAGTGCAAGGAGCGCTGGAGGCTGCGCTGCACTGACCACACCCGGGCGCCCCAGGTACGGAGGGGAGGATGTTTTGTTCTGGGAAGAACTCGCCCAGCTCACAATTCCCTCAGCTGGAGGCTGTCAGAGCGAGCCCAGAGCTCCCACCAGTCTGTGCCACACCCTCTCTGAAGCCATCCCTGAACTCATTTCCTTCCTCGTTTTGCAGGGATGCTGCAATCAGAAGCTGGCTCAGTTGTCTGGGGCAGCTCTCGGCCTTCTCCCCTCCAGCACAGAATCCCAGAATGGTGTGGGTTGGAAAGGACCTTAAAACTCATCCCATTCCAGGCCCTGTCCTGGACAGGACATTCCAGACACCTTCCACTGTCCCAGGCTGCTCCAAGCCCTGTCCAGCCCGGCCTTGGACACTTCCAGGGATGGAGCAGCCACTTTCTGCACCCCTGACAGAGTCAACCCCAAACCCCCACACACCTTCCCTGGCAAGGAAACTCCAACTACATTTTACAGCCTAGAGACATTTTGACGAGACTCCTTACAGTCTGTGGTAAGAAAATAATTCAGAATAAAACAATTTGCAAGTTACAGAGAGAGCTGAACAGCAGCTGCCCAAAGCAACCTCCAGTTACCAGATTAATTAGTGAAAAGCTGCCCAGAAGTGTTGGCAGTTCATGTTAAAAATGAACAGCTGACAGGTTTGGTCCAACTTTGAAGAGATCTGAATGCTGCAGGAAAACAATACAGAATATAAACTGTTCCACCCACAAAGAAAGTAAAACACAGATGCAATGTGTCCCCTCCCTTGTCCAAGAGTCTCACAAGTGCCTGCTGGACCTTCCGGCCTCCAATTCCTGCTGGAGGATCCTGTCAGGCACAGCTCACCCACACCACACTTGCCTGCTTGAGACAATGAGCTCCCAAGAAATTCCAGTCCTTGGGGTTTTCCTCAACCCAAGGGACAACTTCAAATCTTCTTAGCAAACAGGCACTTAGTTAGGAAAGGTTTTCCTTTTTATTACAGAAATGGAGGATCAGGTAGGTGGCACTCCTGGCACTGGAGATGTTGCACTTTGCTGTACAGGTGCACAGAGAGCAGACACCCAGCTGAGAGGGGACAGGGGCACTCCTGGTGGCACAACCCCATGTGACATTACTGTGCCACTCCTCTGACAGCACTGCACGGAATCCAACAGACAGGGGACACACAGCACTTCTAGCTTTTACTCTAGAGGTAAAGTGTCATCTTTTTCACAGCATTTAGTCTCTATAGTTCACTTTTGTGACTGGTTTTCTTCTTGAACAAACCCAGGTAACACAGTGAGAAAAGAATCCCAGCACATCCAGAGATGCTGCTGCTCCGTGAGCTGAGCAGGGAGGTAGATGCCATGGATGTTCTCTTCAGATGGAGCACGGAGAAGGACCTTGTGCTAATGAACTCTGGTGCCCAGAGTCTGTCACTGGCACCAAAACACTGCAGGGCTTCAGCAGGAGAGGCAGCACAGGAGATCGAGGCTCGTCCAGCAGCTGCACCTGAACCACGTTTTCTTGGCATCTGGAACAGAAAGGCACCTCCAATTAGCACTAATTAGCTCTGTCCCACTCTGGGGTGGACGTGCAGTGCAGCAGTGTCAGTCCTGAGCTGGTCTGTCTGTTATCACAGGGATGAGCAACATCTTTTAGGCAGCTGCTGAAAGGAATCACCCTCAGTTGGGAACTCAGATTCCATTGCACCATTTTATTTGGTTAATCCTGGAATGAGCACGTTCCAGAGGAACATGGCTCAAGGGAAGCTGTGCAGGAGTCAATCACTCAGGAGCACAGCTGTGCACACCCCTCTTTCAGGGTGTTTCTTCAGAAGTTACATGTTCTCCAAACAGTCAAAATGCTTTCCCAAAGGAAGGAGGCAGAAAGGAATGGCACAGAAAATCACACCACTGAAATCGGTGGAAATCATGGAATGTTTTGGGTGCAACCTTAAAATCGTTTTGTTCCATCCACCCATCAGCCAAAAGGGTGATGTGAATGAAAATTCCTTTTCTTAAGCTTTGTCACCAACTTAGAGGGGAAATTTTCTTTTTTGAGCATTAGTACATTGTGGGATCCAAACCTCTGGCAATCCATGGGTCGTTTGATAGGGGAAACCCCCACCTACAGCAACCAGCATTTCTAAGCCACCCTTATCAGCTGCTGGAAGGCAGGGAGACAAGAAGCCAGTGGAGAAGTGGAATTGGAGCTCACCTTTTCACATGACAAGGCAGGACAATCCCATGCAGCCCTGGTTCCCATCCTCGCTGCTGTTGAGCTTCTTCATCCGGTACTGCCGGATCTCTCTCACCAGGGTGTAAAAAGCATCTTCCACACCCTGAATGCAAACCAAGGTCAGCTATTTCCTTCCCTGAAGCTTTTGAAATCACTGATCTGTTCCTCCCAGAACCCCTTAATGGATTTGAAAGACACAATTCTACAGGAAGAGCAGCACCCAGCTAATCCCGTGGTTCCCAAGGGGAAGAAGCTCACACAGATGTCCCAAACCCTCTCCTTACATTCCTGACTCCTCCTGGGGTAACAACCATTAAAATAAACATGGAAAACTGTACCTGAGGGAGTTTCCAAGCAGAAAACAAGCTACTCCTTGCCTGATTTTAGAATTCTTAGAATTCAACTCTTTAGAATTTTCTGGCTGCTGCTCCTTCCCCCGCTGCAGGCAGAGCAGGCCTGGCTGGACAGGGCCACGTGGCCAAGGAGCCTTTGGAGAAGTCCATTAGTCCAGTCTGGGGAGTTCTGCCTGCAATCATAATCTGCTAATTGGCTTTCATTAACGAGCCAAGAGAACTGAGCAGGTCTGGGGTGAGTGAGCTCAGCCTCTGACACTCCCCAGGGAAAGCAGCTGAAACTCTGTTGCTCCTCCTGCCAACACTGAATGCTGCTGAAATTGGCTGGAATCAATTTTTTAACGTAATTGGGAGCAGCAGAAAGTAGGTGGGTTTCTTTTTCTTCTGTGTGTTTTGCGAGGTTTTATAATATGGTATTTATTTATTATAATTAAAATACAGTTTTCATTTAAGACATAAGGTTTCTTTAGAATTATTTTGCAGGCATTTGTTTCTTATTGGGAGTTTTTTTATGGCTTTGGAGGTTTATTAAGAGGGGTTTGTGGTGGTTGTATTTATTGAATGTTTTGATAGTAAAGGTGATTTTTTTTAAATTTTTTTCGGCATGTGCTATTTTTTCTTGTTCAATAATTTTCCACAAAACCACTGTAGGTCTCTTTATCTCTATATTTACTGCTTTTAGTTATATTTATTATTTTAAGGTTTTTTTCCTAGTGAGTTTTTCAGTTTTATTTAGTAACTTCAGGAGAGTTGAAATTTTTTTGTTCTCTGTGTTATTTATCAACATGACCCACTTGAAAGGAAGTCAAGATGAGTCTGAAGTGATTCTTGTACTGGCCCAGCCCAGAACTCTTTCAAGCTAAGAGTGAGTGGGGAAATAAAAGCAAAAAATTGTAAAGGGATTGAAAAATGCTTCTCATGTAAACAAGGCAAAAGCACATGGGAAAATGTCATTCCTGCATTTCCCAGGAAGGAGTCAGCCCCTGGGGGAGCCCCTCACCTGTCTCGTTTTTGCAGAGGTCTCTATGAAGGGGATTCCATAGCTTTTTGCCAGTTCTTGGGCCTGTTTTGTGTCCACTGTTCTCGTGGGCAGATCACACTTGTTCCCCACCAGCACCATGGGCACGTCATCTGAGTCCTTCACTCTCTTGATCTGTTCTCTTTAGGAAGACAAATTAAAAAAGAAAAAAAAAAAAGGTAGGAACTATTTTCTAAATATAAAAGCTGGTTTAGTTCAGTATTCAAACAACCTCGTGCCACAAAAACAGATTAAAGGTGAGCAGGGCCTCAGGGGTCAGCAGGATGGCCAAGCACTTTGTACACTTCATTTTCTGTCCACGGATAACTCCACACTGGATTTCTCACCCATTTTCTTAGAAATGACATTCTGTAGCTGTAAATGGCATCTGATTCACAGAATCCCAGAACAGCTGGGGTTGGAAGGGCCCTCTGGAGATCCCCCAGTCCAACCCCTCTGCCAAGGCAGGGTCACCTGGAACAGGTGACACAGGAACACATCCTGGTGGGTTTGGGATGTCCCAGAGAGGGAGCCTCCACAACTCCCTGGGCAGCTGCTCCAGTGCCCTGCCACCCTCATGGAAAGAAATTTTTCCTCAGATTGAGGTGGAACTTCTTGTGGTTTAGTTTGTGGCCATTGCTCCTTGTACTGTTCCTGGGTACCATGGAAAAGTCTTGGCACATCCCCTTGGAGATATTTATATACACTGATGATATGATTAACACAACAACCCTAAAAACTGTCCCAGTCTTAACTGGCTAAAGGTGGTGCTGAGGCCCTGGCACAGGGTGCCCAGAGCAGCTGTGGCTGCCCCTGGATCCCTGGCAGTGCCCAAGGCCAGGCTGGACAGGGCTTGGAGTAGCCTGGGACAGTGGAAGGTGTCCCTGCCCAGGGCAGAGGTGGCTCTGGATGAGCTTTAAAGTCTCTTCCAACCCACCCCTGTCTGTGATTCTATGTATTGGCACAGAACAGAGACAAAACTTCCTGAAAGAAGTGGGAGATTTAATATTTGTCTGTTACTGAGCCTTCACTGAGGCAGTTCACTGCTACATTCTGCCAATATCCCTGCCCTGTCCCTGAGCTCCCTGCCCTGTCCCCACTCCCTGCCCTGTCCCCACTCCCTGCCCTGTCCCCGTGCTCCCTGCCCCAGCTGCACCTGTAGAGGTTGATGTCGGCGAAGGATTTGCTGTTGTTGATGGCGAACACGCAGAGGAAGCCTTCCCCTGTCCTCATGTACTGGTCCCTCATGGCACTGTACTCCTCCTGCCCCGCCGTGTCCAGGATGTCCAGCAGGCAGGTCTCGCCATCGATCACCACCTGCTTGCGGTACGAGTCCTGCAACACACGGGGAGCTGGGGGTGAGCAGGAACTGCTCCTGCCCACCCCAGGGTAAACGGATGAAAAATAATAACAGCAATAAAAACATGGGTAGGAGTGAGAGAGGAGCTTTACCAGCTGTTCTAGAGAAGCTGTGGCTGCCCCTGCATCCCTGGGAGTGTCCAAGGCCAGGCTGGGCAGGGCTTGGAGCACCCTGGGATAGTGGGAGGTGTCCCTGCCCATGGCAGGGGTGGGACGAGATGAGCTTTAAAGTCCCTTCTAACCCAAACCAGTCTGGATTTTGTGATTCTCATCCATCTCTGATGAAAAAACTACCATTATCTAAAACTACAATGTTTTAAATATCACCTAAACGATCACATTTTAAACTATATCAAAACTATCCCATTTTAAATGACACTCTAAGCCCTCTCATCCCTTATTACAAAACACAGAACTCCTGTTGCTTTAAAGAAATTCCTCAATAGGAGAAGGAAAAAAAAGAGTGTCAAGAACACCCTCCCTGTGAGCAGAATCTACGCCCTGCACAGAGCCGTGGTGGCCTTCTTGGTTGCCTGTGGCTGCTTTAGGAAGCCCGAGGCAGAACGGGAGAGGAACCGCTCCCAGAGCCGCGGGCCGGGCTGGGCTGCAGGGACCTCGCAGCGCATCCGCTCCCGCCCCGGCACGGGCAGGGCCCTCGGCACAGGGGAGTTTCCCCCGCGCTCCTCATCCCGCGGCTCTGAGCCCGCACCGGGTCCCGCACCCGCGCCCGCGGCCCCGCGCACCTCGATGGTGGGGTCGTACTCGTCCACGAAGTGGTTCTGGATGAGCTGGATGGTCAGCGCNCGAGCCCGCGGCTCCGAGCGGAGAACGGCACCGAGCCCGAGCCACGGGGCTTTAAACGGGGAACGGCACCGGCCCCGCATCCCAGAGCTTTCAAGGGTGAACGACACCGAGCCCGCGGCTCCGAGCGGAGAACGGCACCGAGCCCGAGCCACGGGGCTTTAAACGGGGAACGGCACCGGCCCCGCATCCCAGAGCTTTCAAGGGTGAACGACACCGAGCCCGCGGCTCCGAGCGGAGAACGGCACCGAGCCCGAGCCACGGGGCTTTAAACGGGGAACGGCACCGGGCCCGAACCGCGGGGCTCTAAAGCTGCGGTGACACCGAACCTGCAGCCCAGAGCTCTAAAAAGGGGAGCGACACCGAACCCGCACGCCGTAGTTTTGAAAGTGGGAATGCAAACTGAGCCCCTCGACATTTGAAAAGGTGTTTAAGTCAAACTCTGTGCTTTTTTAGAAGTTGTTAATGAGTAGCTGGAGCTGCGCAGGTCTGGGTAAGTCACTGCAGCGTGAGCACCGTGCACTTGGCTGATCGTTTAAGGACAAGAGACCAAGAGGAAGGAGCGGTCTGGCTCAGAGCCCCCAGGAGGGAGCAGGAACTGGGGAAAGGGAATTCCAGCAGTGGGGAATCACAACCACCGACCCACTGAGCACCCACTGCAAACAGACCCGGGCCTCAAAGGAACAGAACGGCGCCCGGGGACGGAGCAGCACGGGCAGGGACAGAACTCGTAAATAGGGGCTGGATACTAACTACAAGTTATGTCATCTGTAACCAATGAATGTTGCTGCGTTTGTTATTAGGTATAAATAGGGTAAAGTGGCGATGATGGGGCCTTTCAGGGGAAGCTCCCTGCTTTGTGCAAACTGGAATAAAACACAGAAATCCTTCAGGACGCTGTGAGCTGCCACCAGGAAGAGCCCATGATGAGGGCAACACAGATCTAACACAGCTCCCACTGGGGAAAAAAGAGGCTGAGCACAGCGAGGCTTTTTTCAAAATCAGTAAAACTTTATTCTATTTCCATTCTTTGCCATTAACAGAAAAAAAAATTGGAGAAAGCAATGTTTTGTTTTACAAAGATAATGCATCTCCCAGAGAAGAAAACCCTAAATTGAGAATAGAGGTAACGTGAAAAAAAAAAAAAAAANNNATGAAAAAAAGAGAAACGAAAAAAAAAAAAAAAAAAAAAAAAAAAAACCAAAAAAAAAAAAAAAAATAACAAAAAAAAAAAAAAAAAAAAAAAAAAAAAAAAGAAACCAAACCACAGTACTGCCCTCTATTCCGACAAGTAACTCCTGATCTTTTTGGTTAAAGTAATACTTAGACCAATCATTCTGTTTTCTTGCTTGATAAAGTGTGACTGGGGAAATGGAGGGAGGGGGTCAGGGGAGGGAA
>WEKY01061362.1:108028-127558 GCA_013390045.1 Picathartes gymnocephalus | reverse complement strand
AAAAAAAAAAGCACACAGACATCAACTATTCACCTTGATGAAAGTCTCAATACAGCTATGGAAAGCCTAAGTATTTATTCTCTTACAGTACACTGGGTGCCGGCTGCAAAAAGAACAAAAAAAATGTATCCACTTCAGGCACAACTTCTTTCTTTTTAAATTTAAATCAGTAAAAGAAACTGGGTTTAGAAGCTGCAGTGTTCTAAGCAGCAGCAGATTTGTGCATTGTTTTAAATATATTTAAATTACCACACTGATGGCACACCTCAGCCTTATGAAATTCTGCACTGTCTGTTCCAGAACACTACAAAATCCACCGACCCTGGGAGAGACCGAGCTCTAAGGACTGGCTAAAGGAGTCAAGTTAAATCAACTAGGAAAACACTGTAACATTTGGCCATCAACTCAAGGTATCTGAATATGTGTGGAGCTCTGATAGAAACTGAACTTATTCCACCCTCACATGGTCCTCAGAAAGAATTTGAGCAGAGTGAGCTGAAGTGATTCTTCCCTTCCACTCCGGAGGGAAGATAATGCAACTGAGCACTAAGGCATAATAAACCTTGGCCAAAAACAAGGATAAAGCATAATAACTGTAGTGCAGAATTCCACAAGGTCTGCCCGAGCAGAGCTGTCTATGTTTACTCACAGAGGCAATGGAGATTGCAGTTACCAGTTGCGTTAAATGCACCATTCAAAACAAGCTTCTAAAATGTGATACTATAAGGCGCCACCTTAAAGTTCTCCAGAATGCAACTGTGCAGAAATTTAAAATGGTTTCATAAATTTAATTTTAAACATAACATGAGAAGGTGTTAAAACTGGTGGAACAGTTTGAGAATTTGGAGGAAGGGATGAACAGGGAGATATTCAGTACCCTTCGCCAGCCCCACCGCGCGGCCCAACGTCGCCGTGGGGTTGGGATCAGTCTATAACACCAGCCTGGCGGATCTTTCTCTCTGCACCAAATCCCTGCAAGGAAAACAGAACAAACTTTTAGCTCCAGCATCACAGAATCACAGAATCCTTTAGACTGGAAAAGGGCTCTAAGATCATCAAGTCCAACCGTGAACCTGGCACTGGCACTGGGCTTTGAGGCAGAGCCTGGTTTGTTCCACCCAAGCAGCACGTTTCTAATTAGTCATGTTTGTCTTCAGAAACAGAGACAGCAACAAAACGGGTTCTGTGGGGTGTTCTTCATAGCCCAAAACACCTCAGAGATTCCAGTCACCTCTCTCCTCCTGCTTACCAAGAGGCAGCAGAACACTGTGTGAAAGCCATGTCTGAGTAAATGGACTTCACTTGCTACCTCTGAGTTTATAAATGAAGAGCAAACTAAGACAGCAAAGACAAACCAAGACAGAAAGGCTCCAACACAAGCAGCAATGGGCTGCTTCTCTCCCGTGTGCTCCTCTGAAAGCACAGCGCTGACACAGGGCACAGCACCGTGCACAAACACAATCCACCCTTGCTCAGCAGAGCTCCCTACAGAACCCAAGCAGACAGCAAGTGCTGACAGCTCAGGCCCCCGACAGAGGCAGCCGTGTTGAGCCCCCCAGCCCAGCAGCCCCTGCAGTGATGCTCCCTGGTGTCTGTACCTTTGAGTTGTCAGGGCCCCGGGGCTGGCGGAGCACCGTGAGCCGCGGGGCGTTGGCATCGTCCAGGTTGATGCTCTTTAAACGGTTCACGAGTCTATCGGGACGTGGAGCAGCCACGGCCTTGGCGCCTTCGCTGCAACAGAGCACACACAGGGCAGGGTCACCCCCCGAGCTGGGCAAGGCACCCCAGGCCTTCACAGGCCTTGAGCACAGTCATTCACAGCAGTTATTGGCTGCAGAATTGCTGCTGTGTGACAGCAGAGTCAGCTGACAGCCTGGCCCTGCCCCAAACCTTGCTTTCCACACTGGACTCTGCAACAGCAGGAGCTCAGTGCCCTCCCAAGGGTGTTCTTTAGGGAGCTGAGGTCTTGTATTTACTCTCAGGCACACCTAACCAGTGTTTCCTACATTTCTACTGCCAAGAGAGGCTGCAGCTGCCCCTGGATCCTTGGAAGTGTCCAAGGCCAGGTCAGACAGGGCTTGGAGCAACCTGGGATAGTGGAAGGTGTCCCTGCCCATGGCAGGGGTGGGATGAGATGGTTTTTAAAGTTCCCTTCTGACCCAACCCATTCTGTGATTCTGTGATTTAACTGCAATAATAAAGGCTTGCAAGTTGCCAGTATGTCATGGCAGAGCATTAACATCTCTGAAGATGATGGCAGCACAGAATTTTGAGACAAAAACATCAGCTTTCTGTTAATGCTGAAGTGCTATCTCAAGCTTAAACAAAACACAAATTATGCAGTTTTCTTCAAGTGTGTTCATAGTTAAAAAAACCCCAAACCCATGACTTGTAAGAAATGCCATGCCAAGAAGAAGAGTCTCTAAAACATGAGTTTTCTATTTAAAAATTAAAGCTGCTCTTCAAGAAAGAGGTGGCAGCACTGTGGCATGTGTTGGCCAGAGGCCAGCACCCACACAGGAAAGCCATCAGTTTCCTTATCCTTAACTTCTACTTGCAAGGCTGTATCCAAATTGCTGCTACAGGGGGAGTTTAAGAATAGATTAAAAAGAGAAGCAGCTATCTGTAATTAGGAAGAGCTGGGAGTGCTGCACTGGATCCCCTCGAAGAGCTGAGAGCTCTCAGGTGCAGCTTTCCCTGGAGCCAGCTGGAATCCAGAGCTCCTGTTCCAGGAACATGCAGCTCGGGGAGACCCAGCCTGCAGGGCTCTGCTGGGATGCTGACACCGTGCCAGGGTCAATCCCTTCCATGCCAAAGGCTCACCAGACACGCCACACGTTACAGGCACTGCATTTTCCTGTGCGCTGGTTCAGGATTACAGAGAACTCCACTTCATCCCCAGCCTGGAGCTCCACACCATCTTGGACTTCTTTGACATGGAAGAAGAGCTTTTTGCTGTCACCAACTTCATAGTTAATGAAACCAAACTGAAAAGCAACACATCACAAGGTTACTGATTTGCTCTGCATCCAGACAGAGGCAGTAACTTACTCATCACTGCAGTTTAACTACTTTTGAATACAACTCCAAAACTGTGGTGCCTAATAGAAGTGGAAATGCAATTTCTGCAGTGATCAGAACATATTGTCTGGAAACAACACTTCTGGAAATGCAGGCACTCTTCCTGGATTGGGAAGTCACATTTAAATCCTAAGGTCTATAGAACAAGTTCTGAAAACTGCCCCCAAGCCCTGGCAGCTGTATTAAACAGAGAAGAGCAGTGCCCCAAGGTCTGAGACTCCACCTTGAAGTCACAGCAGCAACCACTTCACTTTTTGGCCTGTCACTGTGTAAGAAGCCATTTACTTCTATTTTCCATTCTACTCATGTATAAACCAGGAACACTCATCCAGCCTCTCCATAAATGACTAGAGAGCAGTACTGCACAATATCTATAAAAACAGAAAGCATTTGCAGATCAGCCTTTGAATTTCAGGTGGGCTGTAATCACTGACTGCTTAATGCTGTGAAGAAGCTTCTTCCAGAAGCAGAGCAAGTGCATGTTTTGTTTCTTTTCCTGAACACGTTTTTAACACTCTGTTCAGCAGAAAGCAGTTAGAACAATTTTCTAAGACATCTCAAACCCAAATCTTCAGAATTAACTGCTGCCCAGCAGTTCTGATGTTCCAGCACCAAACCAGGCTCTGAGCTCACCTTTACTCAAGCCACACCAGAGTCTGGCATAAGGCAGCACCTGGGTTACCACACTGCTCCCTAGAGCTGGAACCGTTTGGGCACAACTCCTTGAAACTCCAGTGCTGAAGTGGTTCTCGGTTGCTCTGTGCCAACTGGAGCAGTTATTTCCCATCACCAAGGCCCTGGTGCTCATAGGGCAGTGAGAGTCACTCACCTGGTCCTTGACACACTCCACGGTGGCCCTGCGGAACGGGGTGATGTTCACAGCCATCGTCTGCCCGTTCTGACCCAGCACACACAGCTGGAACTTTACTGTCTCCCCCTTCTGCAGACAGTCACCTTTGTTTGCCATGCCAACAATTCCAAAGGGATAGACCTCTCCTTTCATCTCACCTAGGGGGGAAAGTATAAGACAGAACTGAGAGCCCTTTCCCACCTGATTTCAGATTTCCATATCACAAATGCTGCTTTTACAGTCAGCTGAGCAGTGTGGGTACAGTAGTGTGAATAAAATTTTCAACACCTCTATTTACAGTACATTCAACTCATGCACTTGTGAAAGGAACACTTAATTAAAAGGAACCAATCTTACCATCTTCCATGACTTCAATCATGCCCTGGTACTCTGTCTGTGTGGGATCTACACTCCTCAAGGGACGAATTACTTTACCAGAGTAAACAGTTGGATCAGCTTCTTCAGTGATACCATTCACTGAAAAGAGACAGAAAGTAGAAGAATAGGATGTTTTAATCATAGTTTAAAACTGACTTAACTAAGTGATTCAGATTGACCAGAAGTCAATATTTTGCACTGCATGACACTGAATCAAAATCACATTGACATTTCATACATGGAAGTAGAAAAATTTTCCTTAAGTAACTTAAGGTCATGAAACTTGAAAAGCAAATTAAAGTGTTTCACTTCTCTTCCACTGCATTCCCTACTCACTTTAATCATCCAATAATCCTAAAGTACGCATTTCCCCCACCCCTAAATCCTTAACACCCCACCCCCTCTGCTCTCCTCCTGCAACCTTTCCCCTGTGAGATACAGAACAATTAGTGCCGGTACTGGCCTGGCCAGTTCTGCCATCCAGCCTCTCCTTAAAACCCCCAAGTGAGGAGGGCAGAGGAAACTAAAGGTCCAAAGAACTGCTGCTGTGCACAGAACTGTTGGCCTGTACTTGTTCTCTGGAAACCCAGACAGCAGTTTCAGGAAACCAATGACCACCCCACACGGAGCATCTTCCTGCTCTCAGCTCCAACTGTAAATGGATCATTAACAAACTTTACCCCTCAGCACGTTCCAAGAGCCCTGCAGGCAGAAAACACCAGGTACAGCCTCACCTGCATGTGTTTTGTTCACCTTCTCTGCACTAACTTTGTTTCCTTTGCCTTTTGACAAGCTGTATTCCACAGTGTCTCCAAGTTCCAGGCTATCAATATCACCACAATATTCACTACAGAAACAGAATGATAAGCAGTTTTCTTTTATTTCCATGACAATAGTGATGCTCACTCAACATCCACATCAGTTATCAGAAATCATTTAAATCCCTCAGCATTTCACAAGGAATCTCCATTCAGGAAAGTGAAGCATTTCAAATACATAACACAAGTGGATTTCTTGGCCTGGGATTTAGAGGCACAGAACACCAGGACTGCTGACTAACAGAAAATCCTGAATCAGTCCAGCAGAGAAGATAAATGAAACTGTAGATAACTAAGCATATATATATATATATATATATATATATATATATATATATATATACACACATACACACAAACTCTGTGTGTGTGAAATACAAATGAGTTTAACACTCAACCCAACAAACCTCCACACCCTCCCACTCCCCTCAAACAGACACACAATCAAATAATAAAACTGTCACTCACCTGTAGTGGAAGAAGATCTCCTTATCATGATTGGCTGTTTCAATAAACCCAAAGTTATCTTTCAGGGCTGCCACGTATCCCAGGAGCCTCTTGGAGCTGTAGTTGCGTCCCAGCATCCTGACAGAAACTGCCGTCTGCAGCCCGGTTCTCTTCACTTCACACACACAGAACTCGACCTGGCGGAGAGATGGCAATCAATACCAGACAGAGAAATGCAAAGAAAACCACGATACCAACAAAAAACCACCCCAAACTAACTAATTTTGAAGCTGTGTAGCTCTGCAGCAGTACCTGGGCTCTCCAGGAAAGTCATTTCCTAGTCACTACTTTCCCATAAGCACATCAGTCATTGACATTCCTACATTCCAGGGAGCAGCAGCACACCTGGGATACCTGCCAGGCAAGCCAGCCTCCAGCACTCAGCTTTTCACCCCTTAAACATGAGAATCTTTCTGTCCACGGGGATCACCTCCTTTCCCTACACTGCTCACCAGTGTCCCACAGTGGGATATGCCTCACTTTACTTCTCATTTCAGTTTTTAGAAACAATAACTAGTAACTAGAATGGCTCCTGATGGTTTTGTTGCTCTTCCAGATCTCCAAGCTTTTCCCCTTTCCATTGTTTCTCAGGCTAATATGCTCATGAGGGAATATTCTCCTTCTCCAATACCCATCTTAGTCCACTAAGCAGTGGACTAAGTGATAAAAATTCTTTGTTTTAAAAGCATCGTTTACACCTTTTCATCTATATATCACCAGGCTGGAGAGTGTTTTTTACTTATACAGAACATTGACCCATTTAAACACAACATTGCAGGTGATATTACACAGGTGCCTTGTCCTCCATTTGTTTCAAGCAAAGGCAAAGAAGAGCTCACACCCCGCAATGCCCAGAACAGTATTTCCCAATAGTACACTTAATTCTCTTGCCTTATCTCCTATCTGGGGATTAGTAGATCCTTCCACATCCTTGGCCTGGTAAGGAATGGTCAGTTTTACGCCACAGTCATCATACACAATTATTCCATCCTCAGCTTCCTGAAAACAAGAGGTGAGAATTCAGCAATAAGCGTCTCTTTAGGAACAGTTTCCTACACACAGCTCAAGCACTGCTCACTGGAGTATTGTGGTTTTACAATAACTGCTCAAAACCACAACCAAACTCTGGGTAAGGAGCTTTAAATTATGCCAGACAGTATTTTGAAAGGCAATAAAGTACTGCCAACAGTTCCAGGAAGCATTTATTGGAACTTTTAAATATTCTGGCGTTGCTTAAAACAGCATAACAAAACAGTAAGAGATTCTTCCCATGAAACTTAAATAATTCTATCTAGAATCTTGCGTAGTGAGAGGTAGAAAGAAATTCCTCATCAATTTCCTGGAAATTACCCTCAACAACAATCTGATCATTAATGATTATTAACAATACTTTTATTATCTTGTTCAGAGAAGTTTTCACTGACTGCTCTCATCAGCTGTAGTTCACATCTAAACAGAATAAACAGTGCTTCAAACTCAGTTGCGTTAAAGATTTTAAGGAAACAATGCAATAGCAGGAATGCAGAACAGATATTCACAAGCAGAAGAGCAGCATTACCTTCTCTTTGCCTTTATTCGGGCTAGTGGCTTTGGCTGGAGTGGCTTCTTTGTCTATAGTGCCCACAAAGCGATGCTCTGACTGGGTGTGGAAGGAAACTGTGCCCTTGGGAAGCTTTTTAATCCTTATGGCATGGTTCCTTTGGGCAGAGAGCATATCCTGGAAAAGAAATCAATCAGGTTATGGACCAACTGTGCATCATTTCTTTAAATGCTGAGATTTTATAGGAGTATTAATCCCACTTACAGGAACGACGGTGAACTCCACTTCATCAGAAATATGGAGCTGATTTCCATCCATGATCTCACTGAAGTGGAAGAACATCCGAGCATCCCTGTCCACACACTTAATGAAGCCAAAGCCATCCCTCATTGCTGCAATCACACCCTGGAACAGACAAACCAACAGTCACAGTTTTGCCCCTGCCATGTGACATCTGTCTGGAGCTGCTCCACACGTCAGGAGCTGGCAGGAAGGCCTGAATCCTGGGAGAACACTCGGTTTAAGCAATGTCCTTCCTTGCAAACCCTGGTGCTCATGGCCCTGGTCACCCTGAAATGCAGACAAGTTCTTCCCACCTCATTCCTGAAGTTAACTCGTGATGAAGAGTGAAGAATGTTAATTTAAGCCACTACCAAGGACTGAAGTTAAAGAACCTACCAGTACCACCACACAGAGAATACAATGGGGCAGCTCTACAAACACTCTATCATCTATTGGAGTACAGACAACATACAAACACACACTAGACATACAACGTCTATAAAAACAGGAAATAAAGTCAGTGCTCAGAAGGTTTTTCTCTTTTTAAGAGAAAAACCATCAGATTTCCAGACACAAATGAAAGAATTACAAACAAGCTGTAAAACAAGACTCCCATACCCATGGATGTGTGTTAAGGGAACACATTCCCATGTTACACAGGAGTTTAGTGGCCTTCCTGATGACTACTAGAAATGGAATGTTGAGAGATAAACAGAATATACTGTTAAATCCAAAACCTAGTACCAGATCCTGGCAGAATTAAGGTAGAATTCATTAACATATTGCCTTCAACCCAGTTATTACAGAGTTTAGCAAGTCTCACAACAAGCGTAGAGGATCTGAATGACAGGACAAAGGTTACTTTCCACCTTTAGGAACATTCTTCTCTTGAACAGCTTTCACAAACTCCAGCAAATCAGCCAACCCTTCTAGAAGCTGCCAACACTTGTCACTCCAATGACAGCTCAACTCAGACAGGCAGGTCTATGTAGCCAGAGCAGAAATACCAGAAGTCTACATGACAGAAACCCAAAATCTCAAAGGCTGAAGTCAAAACTCAGGGTTTTTTTAAAGTCAATGGTCCCCAGTTCACAGCATGCTGGTGTGACAACACTGTAACTGAACTTCAAACTGCAAAGGAAAGCAAAGTTACAGTCTAGTTGGAATAGAACCAACATTCCAAGTTACAGGAATGAAAGCTATTCTGTAATACTCATTAGCACATCCATCTTAGTCCCTCTAATCCACAAAGAGTTCTGCTTGACCCTCAGACAGAGATTGGCCAAAAAACTTGAAATTCAAAAGCTGCTCATAGTCCCTCCTCCAATTACTTACACTTCACACTACCTGAACCAGGGTAGCCCGAGGGTCTTCCAGTTTTCCTAAGGAACATGAGCAGTTACCTATTTAGACTCAGTATGTGGATTTTAAACTATCAGTCCAAGACTACATTACTTCTGTCTGCTATAACCAGCCAGCCATTCCCTCCATGAGAGCCAGTTAAGGTCTAATTTCCTAATATGATTTCACTTAAATGTTAAAAAATAGTTAAGATTTTATTCTTTTAAGGCAAAGATGCAGAGCATGAATTCTGAATTTTCTACTTTACTTGCACTGCAGATCCAAGAGCTGGATTTCAGAGCAGGCAATGGAAGACGTGAGTGATTTTTCTATCTCCTGTAGAAGACATCTCCCACATCATGTTTTACTTCCCCTCAAGGATTAGAAATGTTTGGAGATGGATACTTGCCATTTCTCTGGTTTCATTAGTAAACTGGAAAGTGTTGGGGAGAACCTCGATGTTGGTGGCTCGTTCCAGCTTGTCGCGCCTGTCCGTGGAAATGTTGAACCGAACGTGGTCACTCTCCAGCAGGGTCACCTTGGATTTTGTATCCTTGTCTCCAAAGGGAAGCTCTTTAGGAATCACAAAGTCCACTTTGATGCGGCCGGGTAATGGATCGCTCTGGGACAGAAAACCCAAGGGAAAGGTGAGGTCAGCTGCAAGGCTCAGCACAGCTGCAAACAGCACAAGGGCTCCTGCAAAATCCTTCTGGACTCAGGCTCTGCTCTATTTCCACCACTCCTCATCTGGAACTTGCCCAATGCATGGTGGGTTTTGGAGCTGTTGGTTGGCTTGAACGTTTTTTAAGCCCCAGACATGTCCTGATGAAGGAATTTTCTCTATTTCAAGAATGAAGTTTACAACCATACTCACAACACTTCTAAAAGGCAGGTTCTTTCCTACTAAGTCTTCAAAACACCCCAAACATTCCCACCCCAACACTCACCTAAAACCTTAATGGAAGTGCTCATGAACACTCCTCCAAGTCAAACATTACAACCCAAAAACCTCATTAACTGTTAATGCTCCAAAGAATTCATAGATCTGGCTTATCCCAGCAAATATTTTTCCCATTCTGCCCATTCTTTGGCTTTAAGGATACATCCTAACCCCACAAAATTTTACAGCAAGTATTTGAAACATTAAAGAAAACACACACTCCACCACGTACCACTACAATAACTCCTCCTATTTGGATTTAAAATTTTAAAAAAGAGTAAATCTTTACTCTGACATGATGTTTATGCAGCAAATAGGTACTGGGAAATGGGAACAACTGTTTGACTGGAATTCAATACAATCAGAACAGAATTACACAAATTTAAGCAACTACTGAAATTCACCTGGTTTTTGCTGGGTACTTTTGGAATTACTTTGGTTACAGTTCCTTCAAAATGTTCAATGCTGATATCTTCAAAAATGACAGTTCCTTGAGGCAGCAGTCTAACATCTGTTGCAACTTCTTTACCCTAAGAGCACAGAATCAGTCAAACACCCAAAGAAAAGAGAGAAAGTAACATTTCCCAATGAACCTCAGTGAACTCCTCCCCCCTTTTTTAAAGCTGGGGAAAGCACAGAGCTATGCAGTTACGCCCCAGGACCTTGGCTTCCGTTTTACTGGATTTCGTCTTACATTTCTGTCTTTGATTGTAAACTCCACATCATCACCAGGCTGTAAGGTTTCTAGGTCACCTTTAAATTCACTATAGTGAAAGAATATCTCCTTCACGACATCACCTCTCTCAATAAATCCAAAGGCTTCCTGTGAACAGAACAAAAAGTGTTTAATTGTCCATTATCGGAATATACCAATAACAGCTTCCCCATTTAACAGGTTCTATTAAACACAAACCAGACTCTGAACCCCAGTACAGCACTCAAGTGTACACAGCTGACTGCCACCAGAAATATATAAACAGAAATAAATGGAACTTCCACTGTTAAGAAGAGCATCAGTATCAAAGATGAACTGTTTAAACCTTTTCATACAATTTACGCCCACAGCCCAAGCTGTTAAAAGCTCTTAACAACTTAAAGTATTACTTTGAAAAGCACTTTTGAAAATAGCATTCAATTTTCAAATGAAACTTAAAAACACTTACTTTCATGGCACAGACTACTCCTTGACAGCGGGCTTGTTTCTTTTTTAATAGCATAATGTTACGAGCACTTACAGCACCAGTACTAGAGAAAGAGAAAACAACAGAGCAAAATGTAAACTCCAAACTAAACAAATATTAAGATTATATTTCACATAAGAGTTCCCAGAATAGGTATAAATTCTGTCAGACTACTGAAACAAAATATGAAGCCAGAAAAGAAAATCCAACTTACTGTTTATTTGTATCAATTATAAAGTTTATTTTATCTCCTGTTTCCAGCTGTACATTTCCTTCAACATCCTCTGGGGTGTAAGTCAGGTAAAATACTTCCTGTAAATTAACATTAACTAAAGTAACTCTGTTTGCAGAATAGTTGTTTCAAAGAATGATTAACACAATTTTAAAAACAGTATCTGCTTAATTTAGTGAGAAAATCAACAATAATAAACATGCATGCAAAACATTCCTTTTCCATCGTGCTGTTTTGGTGAGTCTGTAACAAGCAGCTTAAGTTGAAAGGTTTTGTACACAGCCATCTTTAAAGGCCAATTTCTAAACTTTAAGAGATCAAGATAAGGATACATGAACTTCATCAAGATTAAAAGAGAACAGCTATTTGGCTCTAGGAAGTTCTCCACATATATAGGCAAGCAAACTGTCTAAGTAACATTATTTTTTGTAGTAATTACCAAAGCATGCTTTTTTTTGGCCAAAAACTGTACAGTTCAGTGCAGTGTCAATTGTCTACATTAAACTGCATTCTTTCTGTTTTTTTTCTTATAGACCACCATGATGGATCAGTGAAGAGTTCAAGTAAAATACGCAAGCTTTACCCCATTACGTTCGTAGCAAACACTCCCTGTTGGACTTTGACCCGGGGCAGCTGGAGATTTACTCTCTAAATTGTGAGGAACAGCACACACAACCTACCAGTCAAAAAAAAAAAAAAAATCCATTGCTAGTCATTTCAGGAGTGGCATTGTTGAACACAAAATGAATCTCATTATCCTCTACTACACACTCAGCAGGGAATGCCACACTGCAGCTTTTCAATCTCACAGAACACCTCTTAACTCTAAGAAGTGTTTGGAGCCAAGTAAGAGCTCAAAATGAACCTCTGGATTTTTACCAGAACACACTGAAATATATGTCAGTGTAACTGTACTGTAGGTAGTTAATACCCATGCTAAATGAACCCCGTTTTCTGTACTGGAGCAAAGGATGGAAATGATGCAGGTATAGAAAACAGGCACTAACTTGTCCATTTATTCGTTCTTCAGGTAATATTTCTGGCTTTATCTTCACCAATTTAATAGCAATGGGTTTTCCAGTTCGGCGATCAGAGGATACTTCAAACTCAACATCATCTGCAAGAGAATCAAACATTGCAATGCTGTCAGAGCTCTGTTTGGGATTAGGGTTTTTTTTACAAAAATCACTAAATTTCTGAGTTTAATTCACTGCTTGTAGCCAAACACAACAAGTACAACACAGGTGCTTTTGTTACTCAAGGAAGGACACGAGACTGGCAAATATTTTCTGGTTATTCTGCTTATTATCTCCTGTTGCTAATGAACTATCCTGGTGTAATTCCACAGCAATTCCCTCCCCCTGGCTTGCTCGCTGTACAGCAGACTCCACACTGAAGTTCAGACAACAACAAAGGCCATGAAACAGTTTAGGAACTTCACTCTCACGGTAATTATCAGCATGAAGTTGCAGCCTCCTCATACTGAAAAACACTTGGCCATCCTTAAACTAATTCTAAATAAAGAAATAGGGAGTACAAGAGGTAAATTCTCCCACAGTCTGAGTACTTGCCTCCATCTCAGCCAGACAAGTTTGACCTAACACTGCACTTCTGCACAACTGTTTGTACCACAAGCTGCACAAAGTGCTGGGAAGGGCTCCCACCAGGAGCGATGGGTTATTCACTGGCTGTTTAGCCCCAGAAACAGCAGAGGGTATTTTATGACAAGTGACAGAGACTGGTGCTGGTCCTGAGGCTCAGGTACCTCCCACTTTGAGCTCCTGCAGGTTGCCGTTGTACTGGGAGCAGTGGAAGAAGAGGCGGGCCTGCCGTTCCGAGCACTGGATGAAGCCGTACGAGGCCAGCAGCTTCTCGATGACCCCGGTCTCGCGCAGCGCTGCCGAAGTACCATTGGGGTACCCGTTGTGTCCATTGTTGTGGAGCAGGTTTGGATCAAAGCTCATCTGGGCCACAAAAAGCACAGGCAAGGAACAACACTGAACATCAGCTTCTTTCCTCCACATCCCCACAACACAAAGAGCTTCCACAAGTTACTGACCCATTCCTAAAATGTGTTTTAAGCTTTACTCTGTTCTTAAAACGGAGTAAAACCACCAAAAGAGTCGAGCTTTTTTAGCACAGTAATCCTTAAAATTTACACAGGCAATGTATTTATAAAACAAGCCAGAACTGTAACACCAAAACAAAGCCTGCTTAGAACAAAACAAACTCCTGGCATTTTTCAAGTATTATACTTGAAAAGTACTCCCACATTCACTATTTCACACCAAAGCCTGAAAATATCTGAAGTATCTGCTCTTCCAAATTAAACAGGTGATTAGGAAAATGCAGCAGTTCCAAATCAACACAATTAGGTTCAAATCCCTGCATAGTTTCTCCACAGTTCATGTGTTCAGTCTTTCATACTAAAAAATGGTATTAAGTAATTAAACAGTTTTGCACAGTTATGGAATTAATAACCAGAAGTAAACTAACATTCCTGTGGTATAGAAGCTCAAGTGCTAGAAAGACAGAGAAATTGTGAAAATAGCATTAAACTAAAGGTGTAATGAACTGCTAAATTAACCGACATCTATTAAAACATTTTCTTTCATGGGGTGTTTTTTCTTTTCAAGTCACAGATTCACCCTTGAAACATTCCCAACCACTTTATCAACTTACTGGCTTTTCGATATACAAGTCTCATTTTTAAAGCAGGGCACTTGGACTTACAGGTTAGCAATTAAATCAGATGAAATGTATTACACCTCACTAAACACTGCAATTTGAGAGAGACAACTGAAGCAACATCCCTCCCTCCTAACAGTCAATACACATCTTAAAATAAACAGAATTATTTGTTAGTTTCCAGAGTATTTAATCCGAAAACAGAGTGAGACCATATCTGTTCCCCGCTTTCTTGCTACAACAAGCAGAGAGATTAAAAATTACTCAGCAATGTGTTCAGTGGAGATAAAAGACACCTGAGCAACTTGTAAAAGGTTCATGTTTCTCACTCTAACACAGCCAGTGAGTTACTCAATTTATTAGAAGGCACAGCATTCTTATTCTGCTACTTAGAAATCAGTTTCAAAGTAATCAGAGCACCAAAAAACACGTGCTGTGAAGTTCTTCGGCAGAAATCTTTGGTCTTTGAGACTGACATTAAAAAATAAATTGGAAACAAGCACACAAAGTAAGGAGTGTCAGAGTTTTGGCCTCCAAGAAGAGGAGGTGGTCTACCCCCTTCTGGTTCAGACCCACGTGGGGTAGATGCAGATGAAGAAAAACACAAGCAACACAAGGTGGGGGAGTGATTTGAGGGGGCAAAAGGATCCCAGGACACTGTGTAATGGTCTCCATCCCACAGCACTGGTCAGCACTTCCACAGTACAGTGCTACCACCCAAGGCTCTTTAAGAATTCAGTGAACTGCTCAATCTGCTGTGATATCATTTCTGTAACATGCACTGCTTATTTCCTTGCTCTCCCTCTCACTTTTCTTTCCCTTAAAAATTAGTAACAATTTCTTAATTTTAATCAATGCTGCCCTCTTATTCTTACCAACCTGCAATAAGTGGCATAAATCAACACCTTTAACATGTTCAAGTCATGAAATACTGACATGCCAGAAAATAATGCATCAGAAACATGACCCCAGCAGAGAGACACAGGCAACTCCAGCCCATCCTTCTGCTCCTCAAAGGCAGCCATGGCTTTGTCCAGCTGAGTCCTGGGGACCTCCAAGGACAGAGGTTCCATCACCTTTCTGGGGTAACTGTTGCCCCAGCAAAGACCTCTTTCCCCTCCTGTCCAGCCTCAACTGCTCAAAGGACAAAAGTCACAGCAGTCACATCTTTTTTATGCACTGGATGATGTTTACATATTCTCTGAATATCTAACAAAAAGCACTTGATAAAGCTGCTAAGATTTACTGACTAGTTCCTCTCAGCATCATCCCAAGATAAGAACCCTCATCTTTTGAGGAAGGCAACCCCAGGACACTCCATACAAGAAAATGTCCTTGTGGGAACACAACAGCTGAAGTTTTTTAAGCTATCCTAGAGTTTGAAATACTTTTCAAAAATAAACTGGTCCTGCAAGTAGGGTGGCTGGGGGAAGGGAAAATGATATGTTATTATACCTTCTCCCAGGAGAATTACAGGCCAGAGTATTAACCCATTCTGGAAGCTTGAATGAGCCTGCTAAAGGCTTCTGTGAGTCACCAAATGGCCACTTCACCTCTGATATGAGGGAAGCAACAAACAGACACCCGGCCTTAAACATGAACTAAAGGTACATCAGAGAGAGGAAATTACAAAAATCTAGCTTAAAAATTAGCTCAGAATAGCCTCTCTTAGGGTTAGAAAGCCACGGTGCTTTACCTCCTGCTCAGACTACCACTGCCTGACATAATTTGAACAGTCTGAGTTTAAAGGAGCATTAACAGCACAGCACAAAGAATTCCCCATCAGTCCTCTAAAGCCTGACAACTTCAGTTCAAACAAAGATTCCTCAGGGGGCACTAAAATTTGCTGTACAAAGATACTATAAAGTATCAGCAGCTTTTCCAGATAATTGTCAAATTCCTACATCTTATAATAGGAATATGAACTATTAACCCCACCAAAAGAAATACTCAGAGTAAGAAAAAAGAATACCTGTACTGTAAGATTAAAAAACTAAAGAGAAATTGTTTGAGAAAAGGGATTGGAACCGCAAACCTACTGTTACTAGAAGAGAGAAACACCAATAATGAACTCTTGAGGGTTATAAGTATTGTTAAATAGAACCATATTGCAAGTACTATGAATTCACCATACTACTACTAAATGAACATAACACAAAGAGTCATGGAACCACTGAATGGTTTGGGTTGGAAGGGGCCTTAAAGCTCATCCAGCCCAGCCCCTGCCATGGGCAGGGACACCTTCCACTGTCCCAGGTTGCTTCAAGCCCTGCCCAACCTGGCCTTGGACATTTCTAGGGATCCAGGGGCAGCCACAGCTGCTCTGGGCAAGCTGTGCCAGGGCCTCACCATTAAATTAATTTATTATCAAGAACTATTAAAAAAACCTAACCAAACCCATCCCCTTCTGTTAAAAACTTAGTAAGAACCAAGTTTAAAAATACACATATAACTCTTTCTCCATCTTGTGCACCAACCTCGCAGTGATATTCAAATATTGCACTTTCAGTAGTATTTGCCGATTCTTCTGTTTCAGCACAAGTTTCTAAGGATGAAGACTGCTATTATTTAAAAAAGGGAACAAAAGGAAGAGAGACAAAAAGAGAAAGAAAAAGATAGCAAAAGAAGGTGATCTATCAAGCTCTAGAGAATACAAGTGCTGCTGCCCTGGGCAGTTTCACTACAGCACTGGAGAAAACAAAGACTACTATAGCAGCGTCGGGACGTGCTCTTTTGAAGCTGTTGAGTAGGCACAAACTTCTTGTTTCAGATCAAGCCTTGTATCTTCTTCAGTGTAAGTTGCCTCTTCTTTGGTCTTGAGTTGTTACAATGTGGTATACTTAGATTCTTTTCCTGATCTGAACTTGAAGCAGCAGTTTCAGGTGGTAAATTCTGTTCTGTTCCACTTCATACTGGAGAAAGGAGAAAGACACACACACAAAGTATCACTTTAAGGAAACTCTCATCAAATCACAGAATGAATTCGGGTACCTTAAAGACCATCTAGTTCCAAATCCCCTTATACATCAATTCTAGGTCTTACTAATAACAGGTGCATTTCCTCTACCTTAATACAGTAGGTTTAATCCATGTTAGGAAAAGCTGTTTTACAGACATATTTGGCATTCCCATTTCTAGTTTTGTTTTCCAAAAGACTGGTAGACTCCAGGCCAGTGAGAGGGCAGTTCCAATTTTGAACTCCTCAGACACACTTAGGCCTCTCAGGAAAGGTCCCAGTGTGTACCATTAAAATGGCAACTTCCCATTAGCAAGCCTTAGTCCTCTTATTAATAACTTTATATGGGTGCTTATTAATTAAATTATGCCATAATTTATGTAAGTGCTTGCACAGATCCTCAGAGGAGCAATAGGATGTATATATACATGGAAATTAAAATTTCCTGATTATTTCTGTTCCAAAGGTTAAGGACCTGAAGCACACTTAGAATTGTATAAAACTTAACAAACTTTTCAATTATGTGTACAGACACTGCATGTAAAATAATGCAGAGCCCTTCTCTGGACTTCTAAAGCAGTTTTTGTAAAATGTTGATTACATGTGATGATATTTGTGCAGCTAACACCAGGAAGAAGCCTTTCTGCATCAGTAACTAGTTAGCAATTAATTCCCTCCTAAAGTTTTCCAGTGCCACTTTGTCTTATCATGAGAAAAGTAGTTTCAGCAAACTGCCACCGACTACACAAAACAAAACCTTACAGAAATAGAAGCCTTTCTTGAGAAGAAATCAAGTTTTGATTGTTGCTTACTCAGTAGGTGGAAATAAATAAAAAAGGAGGATATTTTTTGTGGACAAAAGCAGGTGAGAAGCAACACAGCTCTGACCCCACAGGCACACTGGCAGATTCTGCAGTAATCTAAAGGTATGAGGCATCAGAGCACAACTCTTCCCTAAATCATTCCACAAGTCCCACACCAAAAGAGAAAAAATATGGACAAAGCCTATTTCTCCAGAGTAGCAGGCAAGTGAAGTTCACAACTTATACTGAGCTTTGAATTCCCTCTGGTGATTTGAAAGAGTCCGTTTAAGTGACTGAAACCTGAATGCAAAGACACTTCAAACTCTCACCCTCACCCCAGTGAAAATACTGAGTGAAGGTGGCTATTTGCAAGAACCTCAAATGTGCAAACTCATCACCAGTTTTACAGAAGTTTGTATTTCAGTGATCTCCCCCAGCTGAAGCATCTCCTTCAGCCACCACTGAGAACTTCCAGCTGAAATGAGTTTTCCTGTCAGACCATTACACACACGTGAAATAAATGAAGTAAACTGGGTGAGGGCTGTTCAAAGCTGGTGTGAAAGGCTTGCACTGAAAGACTGAATTACAAAATATTATAAATCAGAAGACACAAAGCTATTGCAAAGATAACAGTATCACTACTTTCCCTCACCTCAACATTACACTGGGGCAACTGTTACCACAATCTCTTTCAGGACAGTGTTATTTTCGGGCAGCATTTCAGCTCTCAAATGAGCACACTGCATCCCAGGAACTGTACAGACACACTTGGAATCTTCTCACGTACCTCTCTCTCATTTAGTTAGACTGATATTAGTAGAGCTCTCCTAGAGATGTAACTTGTATCATGTTACATTTATCATTTTTCTGGCCATAAAATATATCACATTTTCATTTAACGCTCAAAACACCTGATCTGATGAAATAAGACTAAAGCTAATTTTATCATGGAGTAAAGGCATAAACCTTTCCATTAAAACCTAATCTGATTTGATAACAAGATGGGTTTACCACACTTAAGTTATTAAAAAAAAAGCTTATCAAGCAAGCATAACTCAAACAAAAAGAAATCTCACTGTGTTCATCTGCCTCAAATTCTTAACTTTTTAATTCAGCTACTATAAATACTCCTCCAAATGGTAAACACCCTGAGCAGCTGCCCAGCCCCCAAGTCTCACTGCCTTCTGCATTTGTGTATTTACAGCTGAAAGGTGTAACGCAAAGACAGGGAAGAGCTGGGCCCTGCTCTTGAGGTCTTTCCTGTGCAGATCCTGCTAAATGACAGCAGGTCACATGAAGCTGTTCATAGCCAGAAAGCACCTACAGAGCCCCACATGGAACCTGCCCGATGACAGCATTGTTCTGCTTCCCATTTTCTTCACAAAAAGAGGCAACTGCAAGGACCTGCATTCTGTGGATCAGAGCACGTGCTTCCAGAAACAGCCCTCTATGACATGACCAAGGTACAATTTAATAAAGATTAAAACTTCGTCTTTTCAGAGTGCACACACAACACAGATCCGTGGAAATCAGGCTCCTCCATCTCTTTTCAGATGGATATTGGAGAGCAGCATGAACACCGGCTCTTGGGCCCCCCAGCCGGTACGTGACAGCCACAAGACCAGCCACCACCAGAGTACTGAAGTCCTATTCATGTCAGAACAAAACACATGTACGGGGGAAAAAGGAATTAAAGACCTGCCAAGGACATCTGTAAATAATGTGTAGAGAAAAAACCCAAAAAAGTCGTTAAAACAAAAATCCGGATTTTTTAAGGGCTGTGTGGTGCGGGGACGAGCCCCGCGCTGGCTATCGGTGCAGGCAGCAGAGAACCGGGCCCGGTCGCTCCCGCGGCCCCGCTCGCTGCGCTGCACCAAGATGGAGGCGGCGGAGCGAGGGGCGGCCGCGCCGAGGGGCGGCGCCGGGGCGGCCG
>WEKY01061362.1:0-107455 GCA_013390045.1 Picathartes gymnocephalus | reverse complement strand
CGGGTGGCGCTCGCGGGCACGCGCCGGAGGGGGGTGGGGGCGTCTGTGAGGGCGGCAGCGAGCGCGCGCCCGGGGGGCAGCGCCCCCTTGCGGCCCAGGGAGGGAGAAACGGCTGAGGGGAGAGAAAACCCCGGGAGAGGAGAGGCAGAACTTCAGTGAGGGGAGAGAGAACCCCGGCTGATGACACAGAGCCCCGGCTGAGGGAAGAGAGAGAGAGAGAGAGGGAGAGAGAGAGGAAACCCCGGCTGAGGGGACAGAAGGAGAGCCTTGGCTAAGGGGAGAAGGAGAGCCCTGGCTGAGGGAAGAGAAAAAACCCCGGCTGAAGCAAGAGAACGAGTCCCCGACTGAAGGAAGAGAGACAACCCCGGGTGAAGGGTAGAGAGAGAAGCCCGGCTGAGGGAGGGCGAGTTCGGCCCGGGCCAGGGCAGGGGGCACTCCAGGTCCTCTGGAACCCATGCCCTGTGGGGACACCTTGGTGCTGGGCAGGCAGAGGTCGAGGAAGGAACACGAGCCTTGAGCTCACTGAAGTTCCCACTGAGCTGAAGTATCAGAGGGAGAGGCTTTGTGGACAAGGCAGAGCATTTCCAGCCCTGGAGCTCCAGTTTGCAACATGAGTGGAGCAAGTTCCGACAATGCCCAGCAGCGCTCAGGAACCGTGTACAACTGGCCTTTTACAGTCAGATTCCAATTACAGATCCACAATGGGACAGGAGCAAATGGAACATGGAGCTGTGTCTGGGAGGTTTAGGTTGGATCTCAGGGAAAGGTTCTTCCCCCAGAGGGTGCTGGGCACTGCCCAGGCTCCCCAGAGAATGGGCACGGCCCCGAGGCTGCCAGAGATCCAGGAGCATTTGGACACCACTCTCGGGGATGCCCAGGGTGGGATTGTTGGGGTGTCTGTGCAGGGGCAGGAGTTGGGCTCAACGATCCTTGTGGGTCCCTTCCAACTTGGGATATTCTGTGAGCATATTTGAACTTCCCTTGTCAATTCTCTCCTGCTACTAATTACCAATAACTCAATCAAAGCAACTGCTATTTAGTTTCTGTTTCTTCTGGCTGCATAGCAGGACCCAATTGGAGGGATGTTACCCTACACTGAGAGAGTGAAGATAAAAATGCATCACAGGCATTCTGGATGATGTTAATTTAAAAGAAAGAAAATTCAACATTTTGGTCATTGCAATATTTCACTTGGGTGCAAAAGGCTTGGGAATATGCAGAATATATGGAATTCCCCCAGGACTCAAAAAACACTTGAGAAAATATTTCCCACTGGGTTTCTTTATTCCCTCCTGAACAATTTCTAATAGAAAAGGATTGTATACAAGAGCACTCCTGTACAGAAATCCCCTGTATCTACCAGTCTTGCTGGGTATTCCAAGCGTTCACAATGTCTCCAGTGTTCATTGACTCAGTAAGCACAGGAACGAGTCACCTTCTGTATCTATCAAAAGTCTCACTTGGGAAAAAGTGGCATTAAAAATTTAAGCTAATAGTGGAAATGAGATGTTTACCGTTCTTGGTAGATTATTCTTTGATCACAGGTAGGACAGAAATCTTTTATATAAAAGTGTCATTAAAAATACCACCCTATCGAAAAACTCCTACAACACTGCACCTCTAATTCCACTCAATACAGGCCCTGCAGTAACTATGTCACCAGAGCCACCTGTGATGTGACATTAAAAATCTGTGTGTGGGGGTGGTTTAGTTTAGTTTTGAGGCAGACCTGAGCTCACTCTGCCTGAACCCAAAGCAGGGTGAGACCAGAGAGCTTTGATCTGCTGGTGCTGTGCTCTGGCAGGCTCTGAGCACACCAACAGAGCAGGGCTGGCTGATAACTGGGAGCACTGGGAAGGCTGGGACAGGTCTGTCTATCAAAAAAGATTAATCATTCAAAAATGTATGTGTCAGGAAGGGTCATTAACTCCAATCTTCACCCTTAAAACAAGGTAAAGTTTGCTCTGAATAGGAGTCACTCCTTCAAGTGCTCTGCTGGCACCTGCTGTTCTCCCAGCTGCTCCTCAGCAGCGGCCAGGTGACAAAGTCAGGCCAGCCAGACACTGAGGGTCAATCACTCTGCAGAGCCCAGCCCCCTGTGCAGCCAGAGCAAACCACGGCCCTGCCTCTCACACTGTGCTTTCTCAGTCATCTCCTATTCCTTCTATCAAGCACAATAATCACAACCTGCATTATGTTCTCTAGCTACAGACATGGTGCATTTAAGAGCCATCTGCACAGCTGGAATTATTAACTAAAGCTCACAAAAAATAACAAAGGGAGAGGAAATGAACCATCACAAGGGAGGACACACCAAATACTTCAGTGTTGAGCATTGGAGTGCTGCAGGTTCTAAGACAGAGCGGGGTGCAAGCTTTTGCCATCAACACTTCAGAAAAATGCAGAGAAAACAGCCCACACACTTTAAACATAAAACAAATATACAAGGAAACACCTGAAACAACAAATCCTTATCAGGTAGTTTCATAACAGTCTCTGAAGGCTTGGAGATGAGGTTTTTGTGGCCTAAGCTTCACAGTCCGGCAGATCTTCTCTCCTCACCTCGAAGGATTCTTTGCTGATCGACAGCAGCTTACGCAGCTCTTTGTTTTCAAGCTGCAAAATCAACATTTTTGCTGAAATAGAAATGAGCTAATTCACAACTAAAGGACTATCACAGAAAGGTGCTAATTCATAGTTAAAAGATGCTGATCTTCAAACAGTCCCACTCCTTCACAGATACATAAACCACACAGTTTGTAATGCAAGCATTAATACAGTGCTGGCACACTGGAACCACATAATTTAAAGTTCATCTTTTGCTTCTGGCTTTATTTATATATATATAGATATATAAAAATAATATGAACATTAAGAACTTGAAAATAAACAATCATGTTCTGCATTTCCTGACCCCATTCCCAAATTTTGAGTGTTGTAAGTCCTTGACACAAACATAGAAAATCCAGAGAAAGTCTAGAGAACCCCAAAGCTTGATTTATCTTCAGCAATTGGCTCTGTTCTTACCTCCAACTGAGCCAGTTTCTCCTGAACTTTAAAGAACTGCTCATCATCCACTTGAACAGCTTTTCTCATCACCTCTCCCATCTCACATATTCTGTCTATTTGACTTTCAATTTCCTGAAAGACATAAAATTAATACATTCAATAAGTCCAGGCAAAAGCCACAGTCATAATTTATCCCTTCTAAATCACTTAGTTCCATTTTCCTGATTTTAGATTCTCCTTCTGTTTTGAAATTTAATCCTTTCCTCCCAAGCACCTGCAAACCTTTCTACATTGTATACTTAAGGACTTGTACTTTATTGTCCTGTATCAGTGAAAACAGTGAATAGAGACACAGCAGCCAGCAAGATAAGGCACTCTGACTCAAAGGGAAACTTCAAGTGTGACAAGGTCTGAGACAGCAGATTCAGGTTCATGTGGACATGATTAGGAGGCAGCAAATTTTATATTGCTTTATTAGAAAAGTCTGACTGAATTTATAAAGACACCAAAAATAAAAGCAAAGAAGATTTCAAGTGTGGAGTAAACAGCCTTATCTCAGAAGGACATCAAGCAATGACAATAAAGCAAGTAAAACCAGAGCCTCCTGAGGCAGATTTTACAGAATCTGACTAGATACAGTAATAATCCTCTGGAAGATGTATTTTGCTGAAGATCAGAAATGCACATGGAACAAACACTGACAAATTCCAATATGGAGCAACAGCTCCTGCTTGAAGAGCAATACATCACATAATGTGACAGGGTGGAGTTTCTCTAAGCACTCATAGTTTTTCTACTGCCTCTGGAGGACAAATGTATCACAGAGCAGAGAATTCAGTTTTGAATTCCGTTATTCAGAAAGTATGTAAACAAATTAGAGCATCCAGAAGAGATCTGGAGAACACAAAAGACTTCTGGGAAGAAAGATTAATATTTTTCTAAACAGGAAGATGGTTATAATAAGAATATAGTTCTTTTAAAGACATTAGAAGTCTGTCACTGCTCTCCAGATTGTGGGGAGGAAAAAACTCAAGGACTTAATCTGAAGTACACAAGACTTTGCCTAGACATTGAGACAGTCAAGGGATATCCTTTCAAGGGTTCCTTCAGAGCCTTTTCAGCTTTGCAGTGTCAAGTTTTGTTGAAACCAGACATTGCTACACCACTCACCTTCAGAGGAGTTAAGCAACTCACAAAAGAGAACCGGTGAGTTGCCACATATCAGTGCAAAGAAACACATGAGAAGAGTTAGGCTGGCTTCAGTTCCAATGAAAAACTACAAGACAGGAGATGTCACTGTGTTGAACCAACCTGCTGTTCTCTAATCAGATAAAAATGCATTTTAAAAAATGCCTAACACAATTCCTAAGTTTTAAATGTAAATTTAATGTTATTCTATTGTTAATAGATACCTTAATATGAAACAGGCAGCAGTTAGCAGCAGCCACATCTCAGAGTTCTGAAGTCACTGAGCCCAATGTGGATAAAGGGACACTTTTAGGTCACTGCACAGAGTATACGGATTTAAAAACACTAGGAACTGAAATCTCTTAAGAATTAAACATATACAGCTCACAGAGATTTAGGAGGGTTTTTTCCCCTTTGTTACAGCTACTGAACAGGAATGATAAAAACTTGGATATCTTTGATTTTACTATAGAGGATCACGTACATTAAGCTTAACCCAGGGGAGTCACCATCTGGTTGAAAGAAAAAGCCTCCACCTGGTCTGTGAAGAGGTTGTGCCTTCCAGTGTCCTCTGGGACAGCTGTTACAACCTGTGTGCTCTGAAAGGAACAGAGGGGAAAATACCAGCAAAGAGAGACAAGAGCTGGAGAAAATGTATTTTGGATCACAGACATTGCAGGAATGGAAACAACGATTGCATGACAGCGAGCAGGAGACAGGAGTCTTGAGCACTCTCCTGTCCCCATCCCACCTTACCCCAGAGCTAGCCTGATGGACTTTCAAGACTGGTTCTGCCTCTTCGCGTTTTCTCCCTTCCAGCAGCTGTAACATCTGCTTCCTGTACTTGCTCATGATGAGCTCTAGAGCGTCCTGGTGCTCCTCCAGCGAGACCCACAGCTCTGCAGAACACAGCCCGTCACGGCCACGACCGGCAGCCACAGCTGGAGCCCCGCGGCGCTCGCTGGGTACCAGCTGCGGGCGGGACTGGCGCTGCCCCATCGCTGCCCGGCCCTGGCACTGCGGTGGGGCTGTCCAGATCCCCTCGGCCCAGGAGACTCCCTGACCGCGACCCACCGGGGCATCCCGCGACTCTGCCACAGGCGACACAACCGCACCTCTGCTCCCCTCGACACCCACCGGGACATCCCCCGCACACCACCCAACATCTCCGGGGGTCCCCCTGCACATCACCCGCCAGGATCCGCCCCCGAGCTCCCAGCACTGCCCCCAGCCCCGCTCACCCCTGTTCTCCTGCTGCAGGTCGCGGATCTGCGTGTTCTCCTGCGCCAGCACCACGTGCGGCCGCAGTCGGGACGGGTCGGGTCGCTCCGCCGCGGGCCCCGGACCCTGCCGAGGAGACACGGGGGTCGGTCCGGCCGCCCCGCCCGCGCTCACCTGGTCGGCGCAGCCCGCGCCCGCCTCCCGCATGGCGGCCACGCGCCGGTGCAGCACGGCCGATTGGTCGATGAGCGACTCGGCCGCCGTGTCGTGCTCCTTCAGCCGCTCCAGCAGCGTCCGCGCATCCGTCAGGATCTTATCGATGGTGCAGCTCATGGCGGGCGGCGCTGCTCACCCCCGCGGCGGGCCCATGTNGGGGCCGGGACGCCACTTCCGCCCGCGGCCACAGCGCCGCCAGTGCGCAGGCGCGGACGGGCGCGAGACCGCCGCTCCCACAAGGGCTCGCCTGGCGCCGCTAGAGCGCCACGGCCAGGGCGAGGGGCGGGGCCAGCTGCCGTGGGCGGGGCCAACTGCCGTGGGCGGGGCCAGGTCTTTCCCGGCCGATCCCGGGACGCGAGCTCGAAGCCCTGGAGCTTACGTTGGGTTTGGGGTGATTTGGGGGTGTTTTGGAGCCGGGGGACACCACCGGCACACGGAGTTCCAAAGCCGCCTGCCCCTGGTGGATGTGCCCCCCTCCCACGAGCCGTTCCCGGCGTATCCGAGACCCCGTGCCCCGAGAGCCCCGGGCTCGGCCGCAGCGGCTCGGGCCCAGCACGGACCGGGGAGCCCGGGACAAGGCGGGCTCCGAGCGGGTTCCGCTCGGGCAGCCCGGGACAAGGCGGGCTCCGAGCGGACGCTGCTCGGGCAGCCCAGGACAAGGCGGGCTCCGAGCGGGCGCTGCTCGGCACAGGCTGTTTGCAGAGACCCGGCGGCCCTGACCCCGGGTCCCGCTTATCTCTGCGGCAGCTCCCTCCCAGCGTGATCAATCCCGGCTGCGATCTGCGGGGCTCCCGTCTTATCTGATCCTGCTGTTTGTCCCTTCGACAGTAAACATCCGCCACTCAAAATAACAAGCTATGCAATGCTGACTTGCTGCTTTGATTCTTATTTGCTAACTGAAGCTACTGTTGGTGATCCGGGGTGTCCTTGAGGCTTTGTGCCACAAAGCTTTGTTCAATAGCACCGACTTCATTAACGATGTTTTCAACAATAGTATTTTAGCAGGACTCCCTTTGATTTGAATCATCTTTCGAGTTTAAATCCCCATTCACACAGCCACGTGAGAAAACTCCAGGGTGCTTTATCAGATGAAGGTTCTTTATGATCCCAGAGATAATCAAGCCTGGTGCAGAAGTGCTGAATGAGATAATTTTATAAAAGTAACAATCTCAAAACATGCACACAATGCAGAAGAGAACAGAGTAAGCAGCTGCAGTTGGAATATTTCATGAGAATCAGATTAATTAGTGAAGTATGAAAGCTATTCTGGAAATTTGGAAAATGTAATCCTTCCACTAGTGTGGAAATAAATGTCCAGACCATGCTTATAGCATATTTCACCTTCTGGTCTTTCCCTATTTTTCATCTTGTTAGAGAATACTAGAAAGTTAAGACAGATTATCAGAATTCCTTTTTCCTAATAGGCAGGTCATGAACACTTGGAAAACTGACAACTATTGCTGTGTGGACCATCCTGGTTATGGAACAAGTGGGGTAAAGACTGCCCTGTCCCAAAATGGACACATCACCCCTAAGCCGGAGCCAGTGCTGGTTTCCCCTGCCCCACTCTCACATCCTCACACACCCCTCGTGCGCAGTTCAGCACCTGCTGCTGCCTTCTCTGCTCCCATTCCCAGCTCCGTGCCTGCCTCCAAAGCCTCTCCCAGAATCCATTTCCACAGAGCCTCTGGGCAGGCTCACAGAGCAGGCCCAACACAACTCCATGGGAGGATCTCTGGGTGCCAGGGACATCTTCCCCTTTTTCACTTTATCCAACACAGGGATTTCTGTGAAATCAAACTTGCAGTCCCTGAGGTTCCACTTGATTAAGGCACTCAAGGAGCCGTTTAGGGATGCAGCACTGGGAATTCCAGTTCACATCTGTAGGAAATCAGCCAAAGGAAGCCACGGTCTGGGCAGTGTGAAGGGTCATTGCACCTCCGCAGGAGCTGCACTGAGATGCGAGTCTGAACTGCTGCCCTGTTCTTGTGTTTATAATTCTGATTTAACACTCACTTCTCCCTGGTGCCGGAGGTGCCATCCTGGGCTTCCCTGCCAATAGGGACAAGCAGGGGTAGGCCAGCACCAGACTGTCATTTCAGGATCAGTTCATTTCCTCTGTGGCATTCTGGCTTCTAGAAATAAAATTCCAGAATGAGGGAGATGAGAGTCTACAACACCACTGCCACACTACACTGAGCCCGTGCTCCCACTCGGGGCTGAGGCTCAACCCCTCTCCAGCAGATCTCCTGACACGGGATCATTTGTCCAGCTCCAAGGGACAGCAGAGAGAGTTCCTGTGGCGCCAGGACACCGAACAGATCCCAGTAGGACAAAGCTCCTTGGTTTAAATGCTGGGAATGCTTGTCACCAAAACTTGGAGTGTGTAGCAACAGAGCTTAAACAAATCAACAGATGAGCATTTCTGAGTGGTGGTGCCTTATAATTCCTTTGGCTTATCACATCAATTCTGTGTAAACTAAAGAGAATGTATAAATTTGGCCTCTCAAACTTTTTAGTGTTTAACTTCGATTCGATTAAACACTTATGTGTGTGTACAAAGTGAAAAATGAGGTTACAAGAGGTTAATGCTTTAATGCTTTTAATAACTCTTAACCACATGGCTGTATTTTGTCAAACAGAACACGGGGTTGTTGTAGCAGGAGAAGTGAAGGCTGGATAGCAGAGTACTGGGACACTCAGAACAACAACGCTGCTGCAGAGCCCAAACTGCTTCCAGACCATCTTTGGGAAATCAGAAATAGTATTTCTGTGGTGGGATAAATAACAGCTCTGAGTACAACTGAGGACACTCTTGCTAACAGTAGGAAAATCACAAAGAAAAGAAAACTAGATTGACTAGAAGTGAACAAAGTTGCTCAGGGGACTGGAGCACTTCTGCTATGGAGACAGGCTAAGAGAGCTGGGGCTGTTCAGCCTGGAGAAGGGAAGGTTGTGTGAAGACCTCAGAGCAAATTCCAGCATCTGAAGGGGTTACAGGGAAGTTGGAGAGCGACCCCTCATCAGGAACTGGAGTGACAGACGTGGGGAAATGGGTTCAAGCTGAAAGAGCAGAAATTCAAGTTATATATATGGAAGAAATTGTTCCCTGTGAGGGAGGTGAGGCCGTGGCACAGGGTGCCCAGTGAAGCTGTGGCTGCCCCTGGGTCCCTGGGAGTGTCCAAGGCCAGGCTGGATGGGGCTTGGAGCAACCTGGGATAGTGGAAGGTGTCCCTGCCCATGGCAGGAGGTGGAACAAGATGAATTTTAAGGTTCCTTCAAACCCAAGCAAGTCTGGGATTCTATGAACAGACCAGTATCAAATGGCAACTTCTGTGACAGATGGAGTGACATCTAGATATTGGAAGCAGAGAAAAGAATGAAGGGCAAATTTCTAGGATACTTCTTGGATTTTGAGTAAAATTATATTAATTTTAAGTGTGGTCAACACAAATAGAAGCATTGTGGCTGTCTGAAACCTCAAATCTGGCATAGTGATGCAGCAGGCATCAGCTTTTTAAAAGTGGAACGCAACAATTCTCATTTCCATTACAAGTCCCTCCTTCAAAACCCAACTATTTCAGCAGCTACAGCTGTTTAAAAAGCAAACCAGCCCCCCCTCACACCACACACCCCAAAACTTTCTGACTGCTTGCTTTTAAAATGAGGTGATAGTGTTAAGACAGCTCCCAGTTACTGTCACAATTTCACTGGTATTGCCCTCAACAAGAGTGTAACACAGGGACTCACGGGCAAGGAGCCTGAAGGAATCCTCCTCTTGCACTTCCCAGCCCATACTTCAAGGTAGATTAATGTGGCATAAAGCAGAGTTGTCCTGTGACAAAAGTTATTACCAAGAAACTCAGTCTTATTGTTCATCCTAATTATCCTGCTTTGATAAATCTTGAGGAGTCACCCACTGCACCACAGCACTCACATTTATGAGTCTCATATTCTTTCTACTGTTAAAACAAATGTCCTCAAGATGGAATCCAGGCTGGAAAAAAGGAAAAACATTATCATTGATAAATGGATACATCCAGTTAGTTCAGTCTCTCAGCAGCAAGACAACTACTGATACAATGCTGAGCAAGGGATTCCACAATAATTATTTTGTAATGCTTAATACAGAGTGTCAAGGTCTACTTTATGGAAATCAGGTCCAGGACTTGGTTTCCCTTTGCTGTACCTACAAAGTACAGTCACTGCAGTCCCTAAAGTTATGAGTATTCTTTATGAACTACCACCTCTTGAGATTGTAATCAAGCTTAATTGATAGCTTTGCTTTCTTCAACCTTGTGCCTTGCTGGAGCATTTTATTAACAAATCTTGGTCTTCCAGTGAAGGGGAAGCAGATTTGGCAGAGGGAACTGAAAGGGGGAGTGTCAGGGTGCCCAGGAACGTTGTGAAGGTTGAATGGATGGGCTTATTGTACCTACTCTGCCTTCTGGCACTGCAGATGAAGTTTAAGAGAACGAACAGAAGAAACAGCAACATTTTGTGGGCCGTCCTGAGATTTTCAAGTGAGTTTAAGGCAGTTTGGCTCTTGCATTGAAATTTGACATAATGTTTAGTTCTTCAAGATTTGCCTTGCAAGCCCATAAGAAAATGCATGCTGAAACTATCCAACAACTTCATGATTAAGAAAAAATCAGTCTTAAAAAGATCAAAATTGTTATTCCTATTGGGTCTGGTATTTCATCATTTAATCCCACAAAAGCATTTAAGAACTTAACAAGCAATTCCATCTTCTGAGTTATTTCTGGTCCAATTTGATCATGAGGATTTGTCTGATACATTTGATGCAAAACAAAGAGTATTTCTGTTATCTCACACTAATGGACACTTCTCTGCAGTGCTAAATGGGAGCTGTTCACTGTGCAAGGTAACACCAAAAGGCAAAATTGGTACTCAAGGCTCTGTGCTGTTTCTCATTCAGGACTAGAGAGGTTCATCCACATCCGTGAAGAACAATCTCAACAGTGTCAGCATTCCTGAACCTTTGGAAGATCCATAAATAATCCAGAAGACAGGGGGAACAGGAGACTTGCTGTTTTTTCATGAGTTCCTCAATAAATTGGAAAGGAAATCCAAGCTCTCAGAACACAAAAGTTTTGGCATGGATGTGTCTGCCAGTGTATGTACTTTATGCCTCTGAACCATTTTATTTCTCTGACACAAAAATAGGTAAAGATTAAGTTACATCATTTTGATACATGATCTCTATTATTAATACTCAGCTTTCTTTAATATTGCTCAGAATAGTTTACCAACAGGAGAGATTTAATCCTGTAATGAAATAATCATTATTTTAATATAACCTTTAACTCACATAGAACAACAATTACTGTAATTAGCAATTAGTTTTCTGAGGGCTTTAGTCTTTTAGTATTTGACTCTTGCTTTCATCATTTAATGATTTACAGTAATGCGCTGGAACACCAGTATTTTTTACTGAAATGGCCAAAATAGTTGTCCAGGCATCCTTGCCCTCATGTGACAGATCTCAGATGGCTTGGGGAGAAGTTAGCCAAGAGCAATAGACAATGCCATCACTTCTGCTTCAGTTCTACTGAAAAACAACAAAGTGATTGCTGTGCCTTGCAGTCAGGGCTCAGTAGCTCTTGGAGGGCTGTTACTTTGCTGAGATTCTGCCCTTTGTTTGAGTTTTGTTTGACAAATGCTTTATAAATGAGCAGAAGAGGTGGTTTATGTTTCATTAATGAGGCTGATAGTGGTTAATTACTGAAGTTATGTAAACAATCCAATACCAGATCAAGCCAAACAGGTCATTTATGTAGAGAAGATCCAGCTGGAGTAGATACGATTTCCTTTAACTATTCGGATACCAAATGAGTCACAGAAATCTGGAATCTTCAGTCCTGGTGAACAAAGAATTGTGCTGACCTTGAAAATGGATTCTCTCCGCAGGTATTGATCCAGGGAAGCTCTTCCTTCATCTCCAGCTCCCTCACCCATCAGACCCTTGGAGCCAGCTGCCCAATGTCCACGGGGGTTTGAGTGCCCAGAGCTCCCAGTCTGCACTGGTGGCAGTGAGGCTGCACAAGTGCTGCAGCAGCGTCCAGGGCAGGCTGCTGTCACCAGATCTGCTTGTTTTCTATGGAAAACACACATGTCCCTTGTTCCCCACTTCAGTGCCACTTCTGGATGTTGGCTCATGGCATGAACTTGTTCAGCTCCTCTTTTCAGGCCGTATCTGTGAGTGACACTTTGTTTACTTAGTGCTAGTAAAGCAAGCTTGGAGTCTGGGATTATTTCCTTTGCCACTGAAGTGGCTCTGGGCATGTTACTGACCAGAGACTTCAGCAGAGTTCTACAAAATTGATGTATGTATAGAAAAATAACAGAAAACAGAGCTGGAAGAAAGCAAAAAAGTCCTTTACAAAAAGTCCTCTTTACAAACCAAAAAAAGAGGAAACAGAGAAAACAATTCTTGAGCTCAATCTGGTTGCCCAAACTGATCTTCAAAACAGCCAGTGGAGAAGATTGTACAAGGAACTCACTCCAGTGCTATTTTTACCACAGTAATTGCTTTCTCTAGTTTGTAATTTAAATCTCCCTTACTCCTAAATAACCTTTCTGGGTTTTGATTATTTACAAGCATGGAAAAGAGTTTATTTTCCTGTTCTTTGCAGCAGTATTTTAGGTGACTCAAGTGTGCCCTCAAGTTCCCCATTTTTGTCATGCTAAGCTTTGAATAGGAACAGTGATTTGTTAAAATAATTTGTATTTACATAAATACATGTATTTAGCCAGTCACCTGGTCTGAATCACTGCATGATTATGCAAAATAGTTTTATTACTACAGCGTGGGAGTTAGAATAATTAATCTTGGGCTAATAATTACTGCATTTCTACTACAACTAAGCTTTATATAGTTATTTTATAAACATATTTATATACTGATTTTAGAGACTGAATTTACCCTGAATCCAGCAGGCTTTATAAATTGAATAGAATGGGGATTTGATGCCTTTTAAAAACCTGGGCTTCAGGTTTAAGTTCCCTGGAGTCAACAGGCTCTAAATACCCACATCCTACAGCTAATTTGAACAGCTTATCAGTGCGGTGCCTTCTATCAGAAAAAATGCTAAAAATAAAAGTCAGTAGCATCTAAAAGCTAACCACAATATTTCACAAACCTCTGCTTGTTTTTCCAACTTTCATGAGAAAGGCTGGATGAAAAAGCCAATGGGATATTGTGAAAGAGACACTGCTGTGAAAAAAAAAAAGTTTTCTCAATTGTAAAACCTTCAGTTTTACTACTGAAGTTTTTTTGACAGCTTGGCAAGTTTCTATATGAGGCTGCTTTTACCAGAAAGACAAGTGCTGATCATAATTAAGCTTAGAACATCATTATCTTTGTCTCTACTGTACAATCCCTGCATTCCAGTCCCCCATCACCACACGTGATCAATGCAGGACATCTCAAAACTTAGAAAACCCCATAATATGTTCAAATAACATATATCAGTAAATGCTGTTTGTTCTTGAAAGACCCAACCATTCCACTCCAAAGACAGATTCCTAGAGGGCTCATAGAAATAAGCAGCCTTAGGGCTACTCTGGAGCCCCTTGAATATAAAAGTGTCCCTCCTTTGAAGGGTGATGGTTTATCCATGAAAACCTACTGTCCCAAAGACTATTTTAAGTGATTTTGCTGTAAGATACCCAACAGGAAATTGTATTTTCCTTTTCCCATCTAATTCCATGCAGTATCCAACAGAACCAGTCTTTCCTGCGGTGAATTGGGAAGTGATCTTGCACAGAAGGCAGGTGAGCTCCTCCTGGAGTGAGGACATTTGCAACCTGCTGGGAGCACTGGAACAGCAAGACACCTAACAAGAAAATTCCCTATCCAAAAGGGCACATCTACCTAGGAAACAATGAAAACATCAAATTGCAATATTAATTTATTAGAAGTTACTAATAGTGGAAATACTTGTGGTTTTAAGAATGCAATTTTGCTGAGTTAACAGCAACATGAACTTAAGTTCACTGAAGTTGTCAATGAACTCAGCGTGAGCCTGGTGTGTGCTGCATCACCACAGGGGTGTCTGCATCAGAACACGGAGGACAAGGTAAGTGTTTGGTGTTTGGAGGTCCTGGCCTGATGAAGCCTTTCCAAATTAAATTATTACGTCATATAAAAATCTCCAAATAACACTACTGCAATATTTTCCCCGCTTGGGAATTGAACATTTTCCATCACCACCCTGACAGGTCAACATGAAGCAATCAAAATGGAAGAATTTCGAATTCTAGCAAGAAAGCAGAATCTTTGTGCTGGGCCAGGGAGGACTCTGGGAAGCAGTGACGTGAGGGTCCCCATGGCCTCTGTCCCTGATGACCCAGTTGTGATGTGATTTATGTGGGCTCGCAGCTGCCCTTGCTCCGACCCCAGAGGAGCTGTGTGGGAAGTTGGTGTCTCGGAGGCGCAGCGTGGCTCTGCCGAGTGTCTGCAGCCCGGGCTGTGCACACAAACTGATAAATAGGGAAAGGCCTGCTGGGCTCCAGCTGGAGCAGGGCTGGGACCGGCGCTGCAGCCCCACCGAGCCCGCGCCGGGAGAGGAGCTCCCTGCAGCCACCGTGAGTATTTCATTCCCTTCTCTGCATGCTCTGGGGTTATAGATTGGTGCTCAAGCCATACATCAATTTGCCAAGTGAAAATATTCCAGGTGCTGGGCTTTTTTTCTTCTTTATCTTCTTTTTTCTTTCTTTTTAAACATCTGACTAAATGAAAACCGAAAACACGCACTTTTAAATTTGGTATTCTACTGCCAAGGATTTGTTCCAACAGTACTTCTTTTGACACACAGAGTGAAGAAAAACAACTTTCAAATTCAATTATTTGTTTCCATTCCCAAAAGTACCCAGAAAACTGTGAGTTTCAAACAACCTCTAACTTCTTATTGTAGTTTATAAAAATTATGCCTTTGAAATAATTATTCATGGGTAACAATTCCAAAGGAAAATTTCAAGATAATTGCAATGCAGTCCATTGGAGAAATAAGCCAGTTCCTATTATGGTTATTATATCACCAGGAAGGAACACATTTAATAAGAAGAAAAGTGGAATTTCTTCGAAGAGCAGCTTTGGGGACCTTCTTGGCACATTAAAACCAGGAGGAACAGTAAAACCCTTAATAATGCATGTAAGTTGCATACAGGATCAATCAAATGATCCTACAATTTCCCCTGCAAAATCATTCTTTAATTAAGCAGTGATTACTGAATTGCTTGAGTGAAATTGAATAGATCAGCTGGCATAACTCCTCCTTGGCACTGATCATGCTCAGTTACTTTTTTTTTGGCTTAAAATTTCACAAATTAAAAAAAATAAGCTTTGCCTTCCAGCAGCAATCAAAGTACAGCAATTAAGCCTGAGCATGAAGCGTGCTCTGAGTTCCACTACGTGAGCACTAATGTGCCCCAAGGTGTGCTAAATAGATGGTGAAGACCTTCAGCTCGAGTTCCTAAAATTCCCTGTAAACAAGAAATTTCCCCATGACTCAACTGTCAAAATATTTACGATAGCAGCTAAAGCACTGTCAGTACAGACCTCTGAAAGGGCTCTCTGTGGCCCTGCTCCATGAAGGATGTTTTGTATCCCAATAAATTTGATTAGTTGATGATATGTTGCTTTATGATATGGGGTTTTATAGCAATAAAAATGATAAACCCCATGTCTTTCACCATAAATAGAAAAAAATAGGTGTACAGTTCAGATTCTAGTCTGAATGTGTACATTCTATTTATGGTTTTACTTTACTTTTATCAATCAATGGCTTTTTTTTTTTCTTTAGTCGATTCCATTTTTGATAAATTGTCAAGTCTTTCAGTTGGGACTAAGAACTAAATTTCTGCATGAGATGGTTAACCAAGCCCTTAGATCAACACGTTCTGGTTTGTACTGAACGTTTGTAGCTCAGAAGACGAGCATTGGCAAAACTAAGCCTGTAAAAGCACAACATTTTCAAACGTGCTTAAGCCACCTTGCGTGTAGGTCACCTCTTCCAAAAAACACCTTTCCCCCCACCCTGGTCAGGATCTCACATGTGAAAATGCCCAGTAAAAGAAGGAAAAACAGGAACAGTGTGTGCTTTATGCAGATGACATTTTCTGTCAGCTCTGTCTGTGTGACTGAGGACTGAAGGCTCCCACCCTATGGGTGTTACTGCTTGGGATTCTACAAAACAAGTAATTTAAAAATTCATATTTTATTCCCAGTTATTTCCACTTTTTAGGCTAAAGACCTTTATGCGTCATCTCTGGGAATGTATTTAGATTTTTGCTTCCTTTTAAAGCACAAACTTGTGGATATATTTGGAATACACAGAGAAGAGAAAAAGGGGCACAAAACTTTTTGTTTTGGGAATGACACTGTTGCAACTGCCCCAAACATCTGAATCCATTGCTCCAATCTTATTTCAACTTTGTCCCAGTTACTGTTTTGGACATTACACCTGGGCATGGCTGGCACCTCCTGTCAGCAGCTTCACCGTGCTGGGCACATGCAGAATTCCCTTGCCTGGCAAAGGGGTAGTGAGTCTGTGTGGGCTGGGGAAGTGTCCTGCAGGCCAAGGCTGTCCCATGAGCTGTGAGGGGTTTGGGATGGCCACGGAGCCTTGGGGAGAGCAGCACATGGATCACAGAATCCCAGGGACTGCTGCAGTTTGGAGGAGGCCTCCCTGCTGCTGCCTCACTCACCAGGGGTGAGGCAAAGGTTGGAACACATGACTCTCACAGTCACTCATAAATAATCAAAACTTGCCTGGCCTAGGAAATTCAGTTCGTTCCTTATGTACTTTAATCTCCTATTTCTGTCTTTTTTTCTTTTTTCCTTTTTTTTTCTCTTTAAAAAGCCCAGTGCTTTGTTTTATCAGAAGAACAAACTTGTCAGCATTAAATTCTCAAATGTCAGAAAATGAAACTCTTAATGTTCACACATAAGTCTCATTCTAAGACAGTAGAGCATTCCTCAGATAACCATTGGATTTACTATTCACACTGTTCTACCATCCTCTTAATTTAAGATTTCAGTTTACAAACTCTCAGTCTACACTGGAAATCTTGTAGTTGCAACTGGTTATTAGCCATAAAAATCAGTAAGAAGGGCTGAATCCTTTCTCATACAATACCTAAGCTGAGGAAACTTTGCCTGAGGAAAATCTGCTTCCAAGATTTAGAATGTTTAAGCAATCAACCACCTTACATTTGGGACTTCCTACTCCCAATGTACTGTTTTTATTAGACTGGATGCACGTAATTTTTTTAAAAAATCTACTATTCAATTATGACTTTTATTTAAATAAACCACTGGAATTCAGAAACACATTTCTTCAGCAAACATACATTTTTTGGAAAAAATGTAGACTTTACCCAGGCCAAATTGATCTAACTGATAAGGCTTCATGATTCAGTGACTCATTTTGCTCTCAAACAAATATTTACTAGCAGAGATAACAAACCCCCAGCATTCCAGCCTCACTGCATCCTTTCACCTTCTGCTGACAACACAAAGCGAAAGTTGTCAGCCCCAGAGCTCTGTCCAGTTTGGGGGAAGGCATGTGTGTTTTTCCAGCCAGGATTTCAGATTTCCTGGGGTGATCCATTCATTATCTCAGCTGCAGCAGGGTACAGGTACAGCACAAATCCCACCCTGTGAGTCCTTCAGGGAAGGTCTTTACACCCAACTTGCTGTAAATTCTGCAGAGAATCCCATTGCAGAGTAGGAGTTGGATTTGCTGTATTTTCCAAATACTTCCATGCCTTTTTCATCTTTTCTACCCTTCCTGTCTGCTCAGGGACAGCCTGTGAGTGGTTCATGAACAAATAGTCTCTTACAGCCTTTGCTCAGTGGGTGTCAGGCTCAGCAAAGTTTTAATCTGTGCCACATCCTACACATGCAGAGGGACAAGGGGCAAGGAAAATATTCCTGCTTACTTCTCTAATGGCTGCTCTGTTACCACTCAATTCTAAGCAACACCAGGGGTTTGCTGTAGGTACGTAAACTCAAACCCAGCTCCTACCACTGTCTATACAGGCTTTTAATTTTTTCTGAAACTCTTTTAAGAGTTTTTAGAGCACACTTCTTCAGAACCTCTCTCTAAATTTGAATTTGTATGTCAAATTACTGAAAAATGAGGTAAGGTTTGAACTCCAAGCACAGCAGCTCTTCTCACCATGTCACTGTGAGGTCTCAGTGCACTTTGTTATTGGGAATTTCAGTGGATCCAGCCCAGGTTCTTTCAACGACCAAGAGACAGTGAAGGGCTCTTTAGAGGCAGCACATCCTATAGGAAATCAATATTTTGGTCTTCCCTGCACATTTACACCATTAAAGGAACACAGGAAGTGTAATTCAGGCAGTGCTTATGCAAGGCAAAGTTGATTTTTACTGCATAAGTGAGTACTTACATGATGGAGAGCAGATATTCCATGCTGGCCTTTCCATGCTCTTTTCATTGCTTCAACTCTGCATAAAAAGTGACTGAAATAAACTCATTAAAAGCCCACTTTGTGCACAAACAGGACAGCCCCATATCCACACTAGAGCAAGTGCTCCAATTCATGCCCAAAGCAAGTTTATTCTATCCAGTGAAGCTCCTTTTAACCTTCTCTGAACTAGAGAATTTCCCAGTGATTAGTCCAATTCCTCCACATGGTTTTGGATAAAACTCAGAGCAAAACATTCCTAACTATAACTTGGAAATTTAGGAAAGGGTTTTACCTTGAATATGTAATATCAGGACACTCAAACATTTTGTAGCCTCGTTGAAGGTGTTATGTGACTCCACACAGATATCTGATTTTCTTATTATCTGAAAACTCTGCATATTATGGTGTGTTCTGATTTTAGCTCTGTGTCTAGCCCTCCCCAGCAACCGTTTCCCATGGGATATTCCTGTTCCTGTCCCCCTTCCCCAGGTTGCCATTTAGAGGCTGAACCCCAGCAGAGTGGATGAAGCAGTGCAGCTGGGAGCAGAGCATGGCCAACGCGTTTGTCACTGTCCCTGACGGGTACGCCCTTCCCGAGCCCATCCCGTACTATGGTGAGCAAAGCAAGTTTTGTACTCTGGAAACATGAGGAAATTAACACCTCTGGGAATTTCATTTCTTTCTTCATTTCAATTTATCTTTAAAGCACTTGAAAGTTTTACCAACCTCGTACGGAACATGTATTGAAATCTATTACTGTGTGCTCATACAGACTTCTGAGCACAATGTGATTATTCTGACTAAGCATTCCATATAAACATTCCCAGTGCTGTCTCCCTTTGGCCTGCATGGAGAAGACACAGGTTTTATTATGGTATTCCAGATACATTATAAATAGATAATGCCTGTTCTATAGCTTATGTAACTATAATTGCAATAACTGATTTGATTTTGGAAGACTAAAGGCAGGACTTAAAGCCGACTAAAAGGAAAAAACCTCCAAACTGTTTTAAAAAATCTCTCCAATTTGTTTTTATAGAGATTTTAATAATCCCAAAGGAAAAATGAAACATGATGCATGTTGCACAGGCTTTCTTTGGTATAGCTGTGTGTATTTAAGGGAGGCTGGATAAAATTAAAACTCAACAGAGAGAAAGGCAGGAAGCAACTCTCTTTGTAATTCTGTACCTACTAAACTAAAATCTGATAACTATAAAGACATGTGTGGGAAAATACTAAATAAAACAAGTCTGCTTTTTATCCTCTGAAGTTCAACTTTAAGACTCCTGTCACAGTAATTTTTAGTACTCTCCAATTTCTACACCATTTTTCTCAGACCCTTGTGCAACATTTTCAAAATGATGCCTGAGATATGTACCAGTAACAAACACTTCATTCATTAAAGATTAAATTATAGAAGATATTTGACTGTAGTGTGTACAACTAATAAAAACAGCCCTCAAGAGTAACATCTGAAGGCAGCTGTGCCATCAGTTGGCACGTGATATTCAATTATCTACTAACACTAATCCAGCAGCACACACACGATATTGCCCAAACCATTACTGAGCCATTTTTGCTACATTTAATACTTCACTTAAGAACATTACAGGTAGCACATTTAAACAGAATGTGTCAGATTGCCCCTCTAAAGATGTGTTCCTCTAATATTTATATAACTAAATATATAAAACATTTTTAAACTTTGGAGCAGCTGATGTTGAGATATTCTCCAGGCTTTCACTCCCCTTTCGATTTCCCCTGGAACAGATGTTTTACCAGAGCACATCAACTACCAGCTGCAGGAGCCGGATTTCCAGGCTGCCCAGTACTGCCAGTACTCTGCAGTGCCAGTGCCAGCCCTGCAGCCCCAGCCTGCCCCGTCCCCGTATGGCTCCTACAGCCTGGACCCCCCGTACGGCGACGGGCCCTGCATCGGCAGCAGCTGCGAGCTCAGCAAGGGCCCCTTCCTGGCTCCCCACGTGGAGGACGGGGGGTACCAGGGCCTCAAGAGGCCCAGGTTAAACCACTCGGTGAGGCTGAAGGGGCAGGAGGAGCTGTGCGTGGTGTGTGGGGACAAGGCCTCGGGGTACCACTACAACGCCCTGACCTGCGAGGGCTGCAAAGGTGAGCGAGGACGCGGGGCCTCAGTGCAACCTCCCACAGCTGGCACTGAAGCAAACAGACCTGGTTGGGGTTTGAGTTGGCGTTTCTAAAGTGACTTTTAATTTGTCTAATGAACCCCCTATGTAACATGCGTACTCCAGATTTTTATAACATTCCTTGAAGAAATATTTTCACAGTCTGTATTTAATATGAGCACTTCAGGCATCTCATTTTTGCACTGAGAACTCACTAGAATAGTGTGAGTGTAAGCAGGTGCTGGTTTTCTCATGAACATTTCTTAGAGATTTACTTCAGTGTTATTAATTTGACTTATTATTAAAATTGAATAAAAGCAAGTAGTAATTACTTGCTAATTGTATTTTAACTTATTGGTATGTGAGCTGTCTCAGGAGGGGCAGCTCTGACCTCTGCTCCCTGTGAGCAGGCACAGCACCTGAGGGAGCGGCTGGAGCTGTGGCAGGGAGATTTAGGTTGGATCTCAGGGAAAGGTTCTTCCCCAGAGGGTACTGGGCACTGCTCAGGCTCCCCAGGGAATGGGCACGGCCCCGAGGCTGCCAGAGCTCCAGGAGCATTTGGACAACACACCCAGGGAGAGGGTGGGATTGCTGGGGTGTCTGTGCAGAGACAGGAGTTGGACTCAACGATCTTTGTGAGTCCCTTCCAACTCAGCATCTTCTATGATTCTATGTATGGAAAATATTAATTAATATCAATCAGAAAGAACCAGACATAACTACATTTTTTAAAAGCAAATTTAAAATCAAGGTAATATTTCCTTTTAAAAAACCCAACCAACCAAACCCTGAAGACACTTTTAAATCCTTGTGAGACAAAGCTCCTTAGATGGCTGCAGCCATCTCCTGGTCCTCATTGCCAGGCTTCTTCCGGCGCAGCATCACCAAGAACGCCGTGTACCGCTGCAAGAGCGGGGGGCACTGCGAGATGGACATGTACATGAGGAGGAAGTGCCAGGAGTGCCGCCTCAAGAAGTGCAGAGCTGTGGGAATGTTGGCAGAATGTAAGTGCTCCTTCCTGCTGGACTCTTTACTAATCACCTTTTCCAAAGTCAATCCCTTCCCAATGATACTGGTCTAAGCTTCATTTGGGTGTAGGAGAATTAACTTTGGGGAGGGTGGCACCTGTAGCATCTTGGTGTGCAGAAGCCAGTAATGCTTGGGAAGTATCCCCTCACCTTAAATGATGTGTTCTTCAAAGACAGTACAAAAAAAAAAAAGGAAATACTAACAAGAGAAGCTAAATATCCTGAGCCTTGTCAGGACAGCAGTGAGCAGATCAGATGAGCTTTAGGGTTTGGGGGGAAAAAATTAAATAAAAATGACATGATGGGCTTTGATGAAAAATTCTGGTGCCTGTGTGTCACTGAGCCACAAGGACAAAGATGACTGCAGACCCTCAGGCCTTTGGTGGCTACTGAACATCAGCTCACCTGATAAGTAACACATGACCACATTCTTTAGGAAACATTGTTCATTATAGGTGACGGCTTCTGTGATGCAAGGCTGGAGTTCTCTCTGATAAAAGTAATGATTTCAAACTGTAATTAATTGAAAATACAAGCATTGATGGCCACTTCGCACCTCACAGGTTTGCTGACTGAAGTCCAATGCAAGTCAAAGCGGCTCAGGAAGAATTTCAAGCAGAAGAGCAGTTTCCTTTGCAACATAAAGCTGGAAGATGAGGGACTGAATAGTAAGCAAGTATCATCTACAACAAGATCTGGAAAAGTGGGATATTTTTCTATTTAAAATATCTCTTTTTATCACTTATTCTTACCCCAAGTCATTGTGACTTGATTGGTTTATTCTTTTAGCAGATCTCAGAGAAGATGGAACTTACTCCAGGAGAACATCAGCTCCTTGACCACATTGTAGCAGCGCACCAAAAATACACAATTCCCCTTGAGGAAGCCAAGAAGTTTGTAGGTATCCAGCACACCCAGCCTGCATTGCTGAGTCATTGTTGCCATGTTATTTTGGCTATATCCAATGTCCAAATGCTCTTTTGTGCAGCTACAGGAAACTGCAAGTCCTGAGGAAAGCTTTCTCCGTCTGTCTGAGACAGCTGTTGTCCATGTCCAGGTGTTAGTGGATTTCACAAAAAGACTCCCAGGTAAATTTCTTCTTTGGGGAATATTAGAGGAACCAGACCAAACTGATGGCACGAACCAGAGAAAAATACAGGCTTTAAGAAAAGGCTTTAATCTGATTATTTGTACTTCTAACTTGCCATTTGCATGTCATGAGGACAAGCTAGAAATTTTCAGTTCAAAACTTTGCTATGATTAGATTTCTTCTCCATTTCTGACATGGAGCAGAGACATTTTCTGGAAACATTTCGACCTCAAAATACCACCTTGAGGGAATTACTATCTCACCACATTCTCTGAAATCCAGTTGAGTTTGCAGTTTATCATAATCACCAAAGGAAAAAACAGATGTTCCCTCAAAGGAAAAGGCAGCACAGAAGGCACAAACCAGGTGTTCTTATTCATATTTTCCTTTCATAAAGAACAAGGAAACATACAATTAAATTCACTGCATTTCGGTGTAAAGTTGACAATGTAACATTAGACAGGGAGGGTGATAACTTTTCTTTGTAAAACTCACTGACAAAGGTCAATCACCATATCTAAAGCAGGTATTTGATATGATTTAACATCACTGTGGGGCAGAGCTGAAGGAAGGGGTGAGCTGCCTGTTTTCTTGTGTTACATATTCTGCTTTGATCAGGTTTAAGAAAAATCACTAAAGTTCCTTTGCTCTTGAATGACAAGTGCAGAGAATGAACTTGTCAAAAGATGAAGACAATTCTAAAAAGAAAATAATACAACAATGAATGAAGGGAGTATCCACAGTCCCTAAACAATGCAGCAAATTTATCAGGTATTAGGCCACGTAATAGTTATCAGATGTTAGGAAGAAGGTTTTGAAGACATCTTGCTTAGTTCCGAAATTTTTATTTGTATCTTCCTGTGCATCTTTTAAAACTGAAAATTGCCTCCTCCCTTTTTTTTTCCCCTTTTTAATTGTCTAACATGCAAACTAGCAAGAAAGATGCCAAGTCTTTGGCACACGCATCATTTAACTATGGCTCCTCCTTTCCAGTAAAGACATTTATTAAAAAAAAATCTTTTTTTCCCATCATGTTGGGGGCTTAAAGGCAGCCCCAGCCTTCCTTGATTCTTAACATGCACCTTTCTCCACAGGGTTTGAGAGTTTAGCCAGTGAGGACCAGATTGCTCTGCTGAAAGGGTCCACAGTGGAGGCAATGTTCTTGAGATCAGCCCAAATTTACAACCAAAGAATGAGTGAGTGCCAGCCATCAACCAGTGAAAGTAGGTCTTAAATACTTGACTTGCATCATTGTGGGGTGGGTGGATAATGTCAGCTATATTAATTACATATTATATATTGTGTCAAATTTAACACAAGAGATCTTGAGCAAAAACAACGCAACAAAAGAACTTGAAGCCAGATTCCAAAAAGAATTTTATACCTGCATGGATCTGGGAAAAATTCATGCATTTTCAGCAATGATATAGACAAATATTTAAGATCACTTTAAGCTTGACTGGGAACTGTCATGTGCCTTGTTCCAGGTCATGTAAGACTTTCTGATCATGGGACATGTTGTCATGTTCAAAACCTTGATAAAAACAGTATTTATTCCATGGAAATGTGTCATAATGAAGAGAGGCCAACTTCTACTACTACCACAGGTAACGGATGTTTCAGATCAAAATCCTGTGAACCTTTTGCTTCACTCCTATTTTTATTACTGAGCTACACTGTCCCCATGGCCACTGCTCCAGCTCCTTTCCTCTCTTCTTCCTCTGCTCTCCCTTTCCTTCTCCTCTTCAAAGCTCCACAGTACAACTGCCATACAACTCTTTTTTATTATTTTAGAAATTAACATTGTTTTCACAAAGTTTGTTAACTATTTCATGCAATGGAACAGTCCCGAGCCTTAAAAGATTCACTGAATCACAGAATCACAGAATCACAGAAGAGGTGAGGTTGGAAGGGACCACAGTGGGTCACCTGGTGCCACCTCCCTGCTCCAGCAGGGTCATCCCAGAGCACATGGCACCGGATCATGTCCAGATTGGTCTGGAATATCTCCAGTGAGGGAGACTCCTTACCCTTTCTGGGCAACCTGTTCCCTCACCAGAAAGAAATTCTTCCTCCTATTCAGGTGGAGCTCCCTGGGCTCAGTCCCTGCCCATTCCTCTGGTGGCATTGCTGGGCCCTGCTCTGACCCTCCCTGCACACAGGGATACCCAGCGACACCCAGGGCTGGGGCCCCTCTCAGCTGGGGCTCCTCTCACGGCTGAACAGACCCAGCTCCCTCAGCCTTTCACACAATCATGCAATCACTTAGCTTGGAAAAGACCTCTAAGATCATGGAAATCAACCACTCACTGCTTCCTCGTAAGAGAGATGCCCCAGTCCTGTCATGACCTCCAGAGCCTCGGCTGGACCTGCTCCAGAAGCTCCATGTCCCTGTCCTGGGGAGCCCAGAGCGGGACACAGCGATCCAGGTGGATCCAGGGAGGGTCACCTCGCACCCTTCAGGCAGAGATGATTTGCAACTGTTTCTGCACTGAAATAACATTCTCATTATTCTGCACGTCTGGGGGTTTTTTTTAACCAAAAAGCGTTGGTTTTTTTCCATTTTCAAGGCATAACCGAGGAGTTCATCACCGCCCTGTTCTACTTCTACAGAACCATGGGGGAACTCAAAGTGACCGAGACCGAATACGCACTGCTCGTAGCAACAACAGTGTTCTTTTCAGGTAAGTTAGGAAGGTGACAACAAGCTGTCACTTGCCCCTGGGGAGCTCCCATTTGTCCCCTCAGAGGCGTGGGCGCCGTCCGGGCCCTGAGGGGCGCGGCGCCCGGAGCATCCCGCTCACCGCGCTCTCCGTGCCGCCGCTCTCCCGCAGACCGCCCGCTGCTGAGGGACAAGCGCCATGTGGAGGAGCTGCAGGAGCCGCTGCTGGGGATCCTGTACAAGCACTCGAAGCTGCAGCACCCGCGGGACCCGCAGCGCTTCGCGCGGCTGCTGGGGCGCCTCACGGAGCTGCGCTCGCTCCGCCACGCCCACGCGGGGGCGCTGCGCGCGCGGGACCCGCGCCTGGCCGCGCCTCTGCGCGACCTCTGGGACCTCCACTAGGCGGTGCCAACGCCGCCGGCCCGCGCGCCCCTTCCCGCCTCGGGTGCGCGCCGTCGTTTCCCGCCCTTTTCGCCCTCCCTCAGCGGGCGCCGTGAGGTGCCCGTGCTGGTGTCGGTGTCGCTGCCGGTGTGGGTGGTGGCGGCGATGTCGGTGTCGGTACAAGTGTTGGTGTCGGTGCCAGTGTCAGTGCTGGTGCCAGTGCTGGCATCGGTTTGGGTGCCGGTGTCAGTGCTGGTGTCGGTGCCGGTTGTTGCTGCTGTGTCAGAGTCGGTGTCGGTACCAGTGCTGGTGATGCTACCAGCGTTGGTGCCGGTGTCGGTCTCGGTGCTGGTATCGGTACCGACGGCGATGTCGGTGCCGGTTGTCGGTGTCACCGCTTTTCTCGGGGCCCACCGAGAAAGAACCCGTTCAAACCGCTGGTACGGCCGCGCCTGAGCTCCGGGCAGGGCCCGCGGCCAAAGCCCGGGGAGCGCTCGGGCCGCGGGGCTCTGTCAGGTCAATGGTGTCACCGGCCGCCCCCGCGCTGAGCCGGAACGGGCGGGCGGACAGTGACAGGGACACGGGGACACTGCCGGGAACCGCCGGGCAGAGTCCTGACCTGCGCACACACATCCTGCCCCGGCCCGGGAAGTGTCCAAGGCCAGGTTGGACCAGACTTGGAGCAAGTTGGGGCAGTGGAAGGTGTCCCTGCCCATGGCAGGAGGTGGAACTGGATGAGCTTCAAGGTCCCTTCCAACCCAACCCATTCCATGGTTCTATGTGTGTGTGAAATTTGCTGAACTCATTTCTCTGCAGACTGCCAAGATTGGTGCTGGAGGGAACATCTTCCACTTTAGTTTCAAAGACTTCTGCTGTTATTCTCTATCAAGACTGAAGGAAATAATCTTCTCGATCATCTGCTCTGTGTTGTAACTGCACATCATCGGTGATAAATCCACATTTGATGTGGGTGATTCAGCAGTGAGCAGTGCCCCACTTGGATTCTTACACTGGCTTTGAAGTCCTGCTTACACCAGACCAAATGTGCAGTGAAAATATTCTATCACCACACTGAGTTCTGTGAATTAAACAAACTATTGTTTCATGTTGAGGTTCGTTATGGAATATGTTCAGATTTAAATGTGATATTCTGACAGGAGATGAGTTACAGTATTTATGTTATATTTTGTGACTTGAGAACCTTGTAAAATGGCATTTTCGTACTAAAACATAATCAGATGTGGTGTTTAGAACTACCTATGGGAGTGAAGAAAAAAATAAATATCAACTACTGGACTTTAAAGAGATAATTTTGCTTCCTGATTCCTTTATCATGCCCCTGTGCACAGACAGGCAGCAGCTGATGAGTTCTCATCATCAAAACCTTCCACTCTGGCCACAGTCTGTAAAGTGAATGACAAAACACCTGTGGTTTGAAAAGCCTCTCTGAAGTACAAAGCAAGCGAGTTGCAAAGCCCTTACCAATTTTGGTAATTTTGAAAATTGCAGGCAGTTGATTTATTAATTAAAAATTGTATTTTCACATTAGCTGTAATTTTTTTTTCTTCTGGATTTTATAGTCCTTCTTTACAAATCTGCCCATAGGAAATGAACTCTTAAGTTTGTGCAGGGGTTTAACAAATGCCCAGGTGATGGTTTTAATTTGCCATTCAGTCCCTGTACTGTGGCAAAAATCACTGATTCAGGTAAAACTAAAATAAATTTTACCTTGCACATTCTTTAAAATTTTGTAATATTGTCGAGTTTTAATATTCACGAGTAGTCAAACAGTTTTGTAGCTGTAAAAGTTAAATACAGTTTCACTTCTAGTTTTTTAAAATATGTTGATCAAAATCTCTTCACAGTTAAGATATGATTTCACAGTAAGTAAAACTTTGCTGTGAAGGAGTTGAAGAAGTCAGCTACACATCAACTCTGCTCATCTAAATTCTTAGGGCCTCTTAATTTGTTCACAAACAATGCCTAAAGCATTATTCAGTGAATATTTCAAGGCTAAATAAGAAGGCAAAGGGGAATAATAATTCTCTGTTTCCTGTTTACAACTGAATCACTTAGAGGAGATATTTGTGATTCAGGGAACAGGCTTAGAGACAAACCTTTAAAAATTATGGTGATTCCAAGTTTGTTAATTGGTTTTGGTGGGTTTTTTGGGTTTTTTGATGGGGTTTTTTCTGGGTTTTTTTGTTTGTTTGGGTTTTTTTTGTTGTTTTGTTTTTTGGGTTTTTTTTGTTTTTAATCCTTTTTAAGTGCCAGGGAAGTCTGTAAGTTTTAATCAGAATAAGATTTGGCACCTAAATATATTTGTGAAACTGGTTCATAGAAGGATTGAAGTCAAAGTATTCTTTGGAAAAATGAAATAGATTATCCCAATTGCACTGTCTGGCTTTATTTTACCTATAAACAATGATTTTAGTGGAGCGGTTTCCTCAAGAATTTAATTCTTCTCACAGTGTCTTCACCAACATTTTTCTGCTTCAGAACAACTCAGCAAAGCTCATATTTTCAGTAGCTTCTGTGTTTCCCAGACACAAAATGCTGTTTGCTGCCACAAAATGGAACTTATCTCTTGCCATTCTCCTACTGATTTTCATATCCCCGAGGACTAAACTTCTTTTAATCCTGGCAGCTCCTAAAGTCCAGTCAGGACTGCAGCAATACCGTGATGCAGCCAAAGCAAGGGGAGTGTTGGGGGGCATCACACCTGAACCAAAGTGCTGCCCTTCCCTGCCCAGAGCACTGCCCCAGCCCTGCCTGTACAACCCTCTCAGGATGCTGATTTTGGGGAGTGCAGTCATCCCTGTCTTTGGGACCATCTCTGCTGGTGGCTGAAGGCAGTGGGGGATTTTTCCCTTGTGTTTATCTCCTATTTGTCCTGCAATGTCTGTTCATGCAGACACAGGGGGTGCATGAAGATTCCTAATCATGTACATAAGCTTGTGTCACCCTCTGTGGAAAAGAATTTACTCTTGTGGTGTTTCTAAGAGATAAACAGGTATTTATAACATTATTAATTAAATAGCTTTTGGGATTAAATTGTGGAACTTGTTTTAATAGATTATAGAAACAGTGAATGAATTGTAGTCAAAACTCTATGAAGAGACTGAGATCAGGCAGTGGAAACTGACTGTGGAGTCAGAACTAAACCAGAGAAAAAACAGCAAGAAAATAGAAAGGTTATTGAAGCAGTGCAAAAAGCCATTCAAGAATTTCAGGCCAGGATTGTGCAACACACATTGAATAGATGAAGTAAAGAGAAAATGCTTCCTGATTTAGCATGACAATGTTGTTAACACAATTAAATATTAAGGAATGTTGCATGTTGGTTTTTGCATTGAGAAAAAGGTTATTCTGAGCAGGAGTGTGCACCTGTCCTGTGTGAACGAGTGGATGAAGAACCTGCAAGTGTTTCAGTTGCTGGTAAACTACTTTTTATTATTCTGCCTTTCCTGCAAAAGATGACTCAGCAGGGAATACCAGATAAAACAGTCTTCTGTCTTCTGATGAATAAAATTACTTCTCCATGCGAGATTTGAGAACAAAAGTGTATTTCTAGTATATTTTTCAATAACAATGTGGTTTCCTATTTGTTCCCTTTGAAATTAGTTTATAAATGGAAAACTTGATTTAAAACTGGAAGATGAGATATGTGAAAAAAGAGATCTCTTGAAAGAGTAAGTAATACAGACAAATTTTTTTTTGTGAAACAGTTTTTGTGCTGAGAACTGTGCTGGTATGAGCAGGAACATTTAGCTGTTAAATGATAAATGTCATTACATTGTTAATGTTCAGGTCCACAAAGTTTTTGCATTCCTAGGACACATATTATGGGCTTTTTCTCTCCTTTAGAAGCACCACTTTGAGATATCCGTGTAATCTGCTCAAGGAAACCTGTAGTCCCTTCACAGATAACTCCAGCAAATGTAAAGGCTCTTCAATTCTGCTTTTAATTCTGTTGGAATTCGTGTTTTGAATTTGGAGAACTTTTCCATGACTTGATCAATATTTAGCTAGGACCAACCACCTTATCTAGCTTGAATGTCTGCTTATCATACACAGGGACAAGTGAAAGTAGAATCTGTCCTTTTTCCATCATTATCATATTATTCTCATTCTGTTAGATTTCAGCTCTGACCATAAAGGGTGATGAAAAAGATGATATAATAGGAGACATCAAGGCTCAGCTGCAGGACTCACAAAAGTTTGCTGACTTAATAGAATCAAAAAGTAAGAGTTCACTTTGCTATAATGAAATGTAACTGTTTATAGAGAACAGGATCGTGATAATTTTACTCTGTTTCTTGTCATCAGCAGAATTTTGGGGCATTGCAGGCCCTATTTTTGCCTGGAACAGAAGCTGCTGATCTGGGATTAGAATTGGCGGGGTAATTTTTAGGACAACTCAACCAGTGAGAACTTCTGAAGATTACAAGGGGAAAAGACATTACTTAAGTGTTGCACACTTACAGTCAGGTTCCACTGAGGAAATTCACTTTTCAGAACCTGATTTTCAATATTTTAAGTAATTTATACTAAAAAATATTTATAGTGTATAATGCAAGTATGTTTGGTCTTTGTTAAAATCTACAAATATATGTAATACTACATTTTAGTAGCATTTTTAGTAAGTACCCTATTTTTATTAAATATAAGTATAAAGCTGAATATAAAGTTGAACTGAAAATTCAGTTCTGAAAAGACAAATACCGAGCATTTACCTCTTCTATTCTAATGCTTGTCTTGGTGCTCTCATAAAATATTCAAATGACAAGTTAGTATCATTTGTCCACTGTGGTTTTATTAAGCATAGGAAATTTCAAAATTATCAGCCTTTTATTTCACTAGTACACAGTGTTGGGGGTTTACTCAGAAGCTGAACTTTTAAAATGAATGTTCCAATCCCTGTTATCACCCAGTACTTAGAGGTAACTTCTGTACTGCATAATACTGAGGTATTTGGCAAGAGTCTCATGGTTTGTGGTGGCCCTGTGTAAAGGGAGGCCTTCCCCCAGGAAGGGAGCCCAAAATCTCTCTTTGGTTTGTTTTCTTTGGTGTTAAATGCACAGGACCTTGCGGTGACAGTGAGGGTTGGTACCTGCTCTGTCAGGAATGCAGTTCTAGAACAGTGACAAACTTGATGCAATATCACGGGTATTTCCACCCTGACCTCAAGCTTATTTTGACAACTCGAGAAAACTCACACATTGTATCTTAGTTGAACAAGAGGAATGTAACCACTGCCAGAATGTAAAACTCCAGTACAGCGAATGCATGTACAGGCACTCCCAGGGACAGGTAATTGCCACTCCACACTACTGAAAGTCATTTCCCAGTGGTGTTTACAAATTTGTGTTGTATAAAGCTGCAAGAGAGAGTGTGCAACATAGAATGTGGAAAATAAGAACAAATCTGCAGAAATCTCACTGTTGGGAACCACCCAGGAGTGACAAGTTGAATGCAGTGTCCCTTGCTTCTACCAGGAGTATCTTGGAGAGGAAGAGCTCCTGAGGAAAACCAGCCTTCCATTTTTCTTCCTTAAAGCCGTTTTAACATTCAGTTGGAATCTGAGAGTGGCTTCCCTGTTGGGAGGCATTCACCTGGCAGGTCCTAGGCTGTCAGACCTGGGGCAGACTTTTACCTTTAGCATTATTATGATCCTAGGTTGCTATCTATTCATCCTTGCCAATACTGCAGAAGGCTTCTGGGTTGTCTTTGGTGGTGGTTTGTTGTTTGGTTTCTTGTTTAGCTTTGCCCTCAGCACAATGATTGTGTATCTCAGACTGACAGATATATCTAGCACTTTTCAAAGAAATGAAACCAAATCCAAAGGGCTCTATCATCTGAGCCAAACAGCAAATAGGATTATGAAGTATTTTCAGACCATAAATGGAGATTGCTGGCATATGATATGCAACAAAGAGATTTGCTGTTTTAATCTGTGGTTGATAGGAAATGCTGCAGCTAAACCTAGGAAAGAAAGAGAAGAGCAGACTGTGAATCTATAAATTTCAGAGATAAGAGCTGTGTTTTCAGCTGTTACAGACACTGGCAATAGGCAGATCAGTTTTGAAAATTCAGCAGCCACAGGCTGTTTAAATGCAAAACCTGGCATAAACACTTGTTTCTATGGCAGCATATCAGGATCTTATTTCCTTTTATCAGTGGAGGGCTGCAACAGGATGGGGTTGGAAATAATTTCCCTACCAGAATACTCATCTTTCAGAATCTGATTGGTTTTGTCTGTTTTTCATCAGCAGAGCTTCCAGTTCTTGGTTGTTTGCAAGTATGGACATATTTTCACTTTACTATCTACAGTTGCTTATTTTGTGGAAACAACAGTGGCCCTGCTCTGTAAGTAACCTGCTCATGAGATCTCAAAGTTTTCTTTGTGTTGTACCATAGCTAAGGGCAGGGTAAGTAGGAATAATGTCTGGTAACTTCTCATTGTTCCTTCTTTTATTTTAGGTATTGGTCAGTGACAGAGAATCCTATTAAATTACTGTTACATATGAGCTTCTGGTATGCACTGAATTTCTGTAGCCCATTACAGAGACTCCTGGGGAATGAACCCAAGGTTTTTATAATTACTAAATTCTATTTACAGATATCACTTGAAGCACTTCCTGTAGAACATCAGTGCACCATCATTCACTTAATGAAAGAGTAAAATCACTGATGTCAGGGAATGGATTGATTTGGTTAACAGAAAGGTTAAAGATAAATAATTAACAGTGTAACTGGCTGTTCCAGAACAGGGCTGCAAAGCTGGGCTATAAAAGCACATTAAAAATTTCTGTCACTGAGTCTCTGCAGGTCAGCAGGAGGGCAACCAAAGAAACGGATCCATAAACATCAGACTATGGACGATGGACTTTAGAAAACTGTATGGAAGAAGCCTCAGGCACTCACAGATTGTGACTCTGGACTTTGTTGTCCTTCCAGTCTTTTGTCTTGCTGCTCCCTGTAGCTCATGGGATCTCACTCCCATCAGAGAGCTCAGTAGTGAATGAGCTCCATGGTCATAGCCGGAAGAACAATCCAGGAGGTTTTTTACCAGCTTGATAGCTTGTGTAAATTACTGAAGATGTGTGAATTACCACCCTGGTGCTCTTCCTATGGGCAGGATAACGGTGCCAGCACGTGAGAGGCAGCAGCCAAGAGGTTCTGTGACCATATCAGCATGGGACTGACCTGACAAACAGCAGTCACTTTGGTCCCATGCTCCACTCAGACTAATTTATTGCCCTTTTTTATTGCCTTCCAGATAAATGAATTTTCATTCTTAATACCTGGTCAGGAATTTTTCCAGTGCACTGCAGTGTGTTCAGAGGCTGGGTAAAATCATTGCAGTGAATAAAGGCACTGCTGAGATTAAACTGACTGCTCCAGGGCTTGTTAATTCCCAGCATTCAGAATCCCCACACTGACAGGGGCCTGATAGCTCTAAACCTTCCTGACAGGGAGTCTCTGCACAGATGGAACCAAAGACATTGCATCTGTGCAATTGCCTTAACAATCAAATTTGTAATCACTGCAAACAATGAAATTGGGTTTGTGTGGCATGACCTATTTTATGTAACATCAGTAATTATGTTTTCATCCATTAATTCTTTATTGCTCAAATCCTGTATCAATTTTCTGTTATTTTACCTGGCTGGTGGAGTTACCTGGGTCAACACTCTCTTTAAATATTGCCATAGTATTAGCACTTTCTTTTAATGTTTTGAAATATTCTCAGTATTCCAGACTTGCTGAAATGAGCATTAGCTAGCTAATCATGTTGAGTTTAAAATAACTATTCCTTATATCATTTATTTAATAATTTTTGTTGCACATCTGTGTGTGGTTGTGCAGTCACTTTGTTTTCAAAAGCACAAGTACTTACTGAAGCCTTTGCACTTAAACTGCATTAACAGCTTGTCTTCATCTTGTAATGTTCCCTGACTTTATTATTGGCCTCTGGCCTGGCAGAAGTTTATTTCCTACTCTTCAGCTTCCTGTACAAGTTTTCTGCATTTTCTCACCTCTAACAGTTATTGTTGTTGGTTTTCCTCTATTTTTATTGCTGTGATTTTTACTGTTGTACTCCCTTTTCCATCTTCATTATGACTTTCAAGTCTTGTTATAATTTGCTACTGATGTTTGCAGACATTTCCCTAAACCTTGTTAAAGCAAATTCTTAAACCTTTTTTTTTCACCCTAATCTCAATCTCCCCCTCCTTATACCCAATTTTCTGAGCTCAGAGAAATTGGCACTTTGAGGCAGCAAACAGTGCATGTCCTCACATTGTGACCTGTTCTCTGCCTATGTTCTTATAGGGGGGTGTTGAGACACTTCAAACCTGGCTGTGAGGGTCTCTAGGGTGCACAAATCCAGCTCCAACTGCCTAAAGCTGTGAATTCTTTAGAGGAAAGAATCAGCTGTGCATGCAAGGGTCACATGTGATATTTTTGCTTTAAGAATGCCTTTTTTAATTCTTACTTCGAGCGCTTTTTGTCCTCTCCAGGTTTTAGTTTTATGAATTGTGTTCTTTTCCCTTCAGGTTCTTTGTGTACTTTGAAATACTCTCTGTATTTCCCAAGAACAAACATTCTTTTCTGTGGTTAAAGCTTCAAACAACATGTATGTATGTGTATGTATAGTGTGTATATATACACATATATATTATCCCTGTGTGGGTTGTGCAGTGTATTCTGAGAAAACCTGAGTGTTTGTATTTCAAATATATCAGAAAAATACAGAGGTAAATAACATACTGGAGAAGTAGGAAAGAGAGTGTTATAATCCTGTTGCTAAGTGAGATGGACAGATGTTACAAAGAGTACAATTAATACTCTGCTCATGTCCCTAAGCCAGAAAGGGGTTTAAATATAATTAAACTATATTTAATTCCTGAGAAATTATATGGTAGAAATTAACCCAGAATTAAAGATTCCATGAAAACAGAAAGTACTTGGCTAGTCTTAACAGAACAAAACCTCTGTTATGTTATCTGAAAAATGCTTGAAAAATTAGCCCAGGACACAGACCTGGGTGCAGCAGTCTGAAACCACAGGAAAAGAAGACACTATTATTCAGGAATTAGCTGAACAAAAATTGGGACCGACTGGATTGCTCCTCCAACAGCTCAAAGTGACCGCATTTACCACCTCAAACTCATGTTTTCCATATTTCTTATGGCTATATAAATCAGGAATGTGGTTGATCTGCATAAGACATCCATCAGAGCAAATTCCAAATGGGAGTTAGGTGATTACTGGGAAGGGCCCATGTTCCCAGAGCCGCAGGCAGGGAGCTCAGGGAGGGGCTGACAGAGAATGGTGGCTTTGTTGACCTCTCCTCCCTCTTGCTCCCCCAAATGTGAATGTTTTCCCCCATGTGGGGGGTTTCATTGCTATTGATGCAATATTTGGCTTCTTACTGTCCTGTGAGGAGTGGTTTTGTAAAAGTTTTTTCCCTACCAATCAGTATTCAGTGAATTGCTTGTTACTTTAAAATTTGCTGAGTAGGTTCCAGCCAGCCAATTTCTGAGTGTGTTTCGCTTCAGCAGGTAATTCAGGCTGTGCCAGAGCAGGCTGCAGAGCAGTGGGTTTGATTTCAGATTTGTTGCTTCATGGGCACTGCACAGACTTAGAGAACCCCAGAATGGTTTGGGTTGGAAGGAACCTTAAAGCTCATCCAATCCCAGCCCCTGCCATGGGTGGGGACACCTTCCACTGTCCCAGGCTGTTCCAACCTGGAACACTTCCAGGGATGGGACAGTCACAGCTCCTCTGGGCACCCTGTGCCAGCATCTCCGAGATGTGCCTGGTAAGGAGCAAACAGAGTGAACCAGACCTCATTAAACATTTGCAAAACACAGGTGTAAAACTCTTCATCTGTGATCCTGGAGGACTCCATATCCATGCCAGCCTTCCTACCGTGGTCTTGCTGTCCTATGGAGTGATTAAATTCATCAATAATAACAACTTTTTAAAAGCAGTGGTTGGTTTAAGAGCCTGAGGAGAGAATGACTGTTAACATAATTAGATTTCCAGCTTCAGTTTCCAGGTTAGGATATTATGGACACATTTGTTCCTACCACATTTGCTTTGTGGTGAATTTTCAATAGATGACTTGGTGATAAGAAAGCTGCAGATGCAATTATATAAACAGTAAGATCAGCCTGGAATTAGCCTGGAGAGTATAAAGCACACACAGAGCTTGTGCTGGGTCACTGCCTCTATCAGCTCAAGGCAGAATCAGGTTCCTGGAATAGGGAAGAATTCTGCTGTCAAGAGGTTGGTCTTTCCATACTGGTGGTGTTGCAGCTACAGGGTACACCAGCCCGTGTAATGGATGGCTTTGCTATGGAAAACTGGCAGCTGGAAGCGACTAGAGGGTGATGTCCAGATGTTGGTAGACACTGTCATTTAAAGTTTGTCATTTAGAGACTCTAGAGTAGTTCCTGAAATTGACTTGGAGTTAATCAAGGCTTTGTTCTTGGGATCCCCCTGCAGGTCTGAGAAATGAGGTCAGCACAACAGACAGATAAAGCAGGATTCATGGAGTTGAACTCTTTGCCGATGTTCTTTATTGTAATTTGCTTGAATCTATTATTTAATTCTTGGCAGTGTTCCCATCTCATCATGCCTCTAAGCTACTTGAAATTGAAAAATCCAATTTTATGCCTGATATGCACAGCCTTGTCTTTTTCTCTTTAACATTTTATAAGATGCTTTCTTTAGAAAATTGTTTTAAAGCAGTGAGATTATTTTAATATCACTGGTTAATTCTAGAGCTCATGTTCTCTCACATGTCACACTTTCAAATCTTTCAGCTCCTGTTACTTCTTCTGTGTCAGGATTGTATCACTCACTAGTGAAAGGTTCCGTGTAATATGCTTTAGTGGGGGAAAAGAGAGTTTGTTCTATGTTGTTAATGGCCTCTTCACACTTGTTCTCTGTTTAATGGTCAGTATTATTTCAATAAGGTCTGAGATTGGAAAGAAATTGTCAGGCTGTAGCTAGAAATGCTAAGATTACTCCAGGTCTGTGATTGTCCTGGCTGTTCCTGTCGAATGCCAAGGACAGGGCTCGAAGGCGCATCCCATTTTACCTGTGGTTTGCTCTGTTTATTTGTTTGTTCTTCCCCATCTAGCATGAGTCCCTTCTTTGTGATGTCTCTCATCCTTGGCCTGACTTTTGGACAAGCAGCATCACTCTGTGCTCCTGCTGAGTACACAATCCATGTGGAGAAACAGGAATGTGCCTACTGCCTGGCCATCAACACCACCATCTGCGCTGGATTCTGCATGACTCGGGTACGAGCTACAGATGTTTCTGTAACAGCCACCACTGCAAACCAAGGGTCTGTTCTCCCAGAAAACTGTGTGCAAATGACTTAATTGTAATAGAGTTTATTATGGAGGTACACCGACAGCTAGGAGAAAGATTTTAGTTACAGCCATGCAGCAGCCTGTCTCTCTGTGTTAAGTGTAAACATTCTCACACACTGAGCTATAGCAAAGTAGTTCTTCTCATGAGAAACTAAGTTCTACAAGAGAAAGAATTCGAAACAATTAGATAAGCAGTTGCACCTGCTACCTTGTACATCTTTTACTTATAACTGGTTTGGAATATTATTTACTCTGTTTAGCCTATAGAGGTCTAGAGTTTGATTGTTAGCCAATCAAATACTGCTTGTCACGATGTAGACTATGAAAGACTTTACTTCTAATAAACTAGAGGCTATAAGCCTGCTGAACACAAAGCAGCCCTTTGTACGTCTTCTTCATGAGAACAGCGACAGTTTATCACAGACAGAAAAACTGCGCCATCACCATGTTTTCAAGTTAGCTTTTTTCAAAGGTGTGGATGAAAAATTCCAAGCCTCTGGAACTATGAAGCTGGTAACACCAGTGGCACAGCAGAGACCTGACTGCTGCTGAGTCAGAGCAGGGCCTCTGCGAGCAGTTTGTGAGGGCAGGATGGAACAGGTGAGAGGCAGATTATATTGGGTCACTCTTAATTGATGTAAATAACTTAGGTAACTTCTGCTGCTATCACAGCTGGCTGTGGGGACAGCTCTGCAGCAGCCACATCACTCACACAACTTCACTGCTCAGCAAAGCATTCTGAGTTCCAGCTTGGGCAGCAGGGAGCCAGAAGGGATCCCAAAGCACAGGGAACACCCTGAGCCATATGGATTAGTTAAACCATAAAAACAAGGGGAATGTGTCTGTGTGGGGAGGGAGCCCTGGACGCAATCAGAGCTCTGAACTCAGTGGTGCCAGAGCCAGGCTGTGTGTGAGTTTTGGTCTCTGCACCTCACAGGATGTTTCTGACACACGCATGCGTCAGTGAAACAACCCATTTCACCTCTCTTTGTAGGACAGCAATGGCAAGAAGCTGCTCCTCAAGAGTGCTCTGTCCCAGAATGTGTGCACGTACAAAGAGATGCTGTACCGGACAGCGCTGATCCCGGGCTGCCCTCACCACACCATCCCCTACTACTCCTACCCCGTGGCTGTGAGCTGCAAGTGTGGCAAGTGCAACACTGACTACAGTGACTGTGTCCGTGACAGGGTCAGGACAAACTACTGCACTAAGCCACAGAAGCTCTGTAACGTGTGAAGCTTTCAGTGGGATGCGGGTGAAATGTACTGCTCTGCATACACCTGCACAGAAATAAAAATGTTTCATATTCGGTTTGCAAACTGGTGTGCACAAAGATTTATTCTGAAGGTGTATCATTAGTTCCTTAATTGACTGGGTATTCTGAGACAGGCAGAAAAGAATCATAAAGGCTGCCCGTTTGTATTTAGAACCCAAATGAATTTACTTTGGGGAAGAAGGAGGCAGGACTGTGTGGATGTATCAGCCTTTGCTCATAAATCTCAGATATTTTGTGAAGAGATGCTCAGAGATTCAATATGTTGACATATTTCAGAATTTGATATTGATTTATTTCAGAGTTCACATATTTCACCTGATATATTTCAGAGTTAAAATAGAGGCCACACACACCCTTGGTACTGAACATTTTAAACAGATTTTGACACATACTTACAGCCTTCAAATTAGCAGCAGTATTTTTCTATCTATGTCATATTAGTTTAGACACTGCAGATGTGTCCTTCCCGCTGTTGTCCAGACCTGTGTTTATTGGGAATGCTTCTCCATGTCTCTAAATGACTGGCATAACCCTCCTTTCCCTGCTGAAATACAGTTTGAAATACACCTGTCTCTGTGAGCACTGAGGAATCACTGCAGCTTCAAACCTGGCTGCTCTGTTCTCCAAAGGGGAGTGTGGAGCCATCAAACTGAAAGCAAAACTCAAAAAATCCCATTTTTTCTCACAGGTCAACAGGTCCCCTGAGAGTGGAAGGAGAGCTGAGCACGCCCGGTGTGCTGAACATGCACAGGTGAGAGGTGCAGAGCAGGAATAAAGGAAAGTAATGCATGTAATTAATGTAAACTAACAACTGTTTCCTTTCCACTGAGACTGTAGCTCCCAAGAAATTACAAATATTCCATTCACACTTTGCTTGAAATAGTAAATAGAAGAACCAAAATTCACAGGATACAAATATGAAATTTAACATTCTTAGAAAAATCCTGCTTTCAGAATTGCAGTTTTGATGACTGTTCCTAGAATCTGATTCTCTGTTCCAAACACCTTCATTTTATTTTATTTGCAGTAAAACCTGTGAGAAAGCCCAAGGGAAGCTGCTGGTACCCCCCTGGAGCAGCAGTTTGGACCTGATGAGGTCCAAATGAGGAGATGAACTCCAGAGGTCCCTTCCAACCTCAACCAATCCATGATAATTTGACCACATGTTATGGATTCTACACAAGGTATGAACTGGAATTGTCATATGCATAATTTGGTGATAAAGAAATGCCTTCACAGGAAGGTTTGAAAATTTAAATTCTCCAAAACCACGTTTGAAATTTACAGAAAATCCAGGGCATCTGCAGCAGCAGCCCTACTTCTGTAAAACTGATCCCTTACACCTACGGTTTAAACAATCCAGTTATGGCTAATTTTGTACAAGGCTATTTCTAAAACTGTTCGGAGCAGGAGAGATTAGTTACAGTTAAGTTACAAATATTTTCTGGTGGTGAGAAGTCTGGTATTCCCAGCCCCTTCTGTGTATCATACAGAGGAGCTGTGGTCTCCCAAGCTCTCCAAGAAAGAGCTGCAACATGAACTGCTCTCTAGTTGGTGAAGAGCACAGGAATGGTAGAAAAAAAATGGGAAATAGGTATTTATTGAACAAAGCAGCCCTTATGGTATCTGGTAAATGCCAAAGAAAAAAAGTGTTCAGCTTTAAGACCAGTCAGAGCTTTCTCAAGGTGTCTGGATTGTTAAAAATGTTATTTAGCACAGGAAAATACAATTGTTTACTACTAAGCAGCATTTGTACTTAGCAAAACAAAAATGGGTACTTGGCCTATTTACAGTATCAGCAGCACTGCAAAGTTATTGTAATGTCCTTTATGGCCTGACAGATTTCTCTTCAGTACAAACAAAAACCAAGTCTACTTCTATGGCTAGCGCCTATGCAAAATCCTTGAGAGAAAAATAACTAATGTGCCTTCTTTTACACCTCAGAAAAAGAAGAGGTGTTTGTTGTGCTAACACGTCTGTTTAACGATACACTTCCATGCCCTCGGAGGATTGCGTCCCTCTGACCTTTCAGCAGTTTTCATGTTCAACTTTAAGACCACCAGGTCCATTGATAGATCCCTGTTCAGGTGACGATTCCTTACAGACATGCCTTTGTTACCTTCCATTTATCCTAAGATCCTTACCACATCACTGAGCGATGGATTTGCAGGCAATCCAAACATCTTCACCTTTTGTCCACATCGCAGTCCAGGTGGGGAGGTCACAGAACGGGCTGGGGGCTCTGGGCTGGAGGGCCCCGGGACTGGAGCCGCGGCTGCTCCCGGCACTCCGTGCCCGCGGCAGATGCTCAGAGGAGAACAAACCCGAACGCATTAACATGTCGACCCGGGGAAGGAGAAGGAGAGAGAAGGAGAAGGAGAGGAGAAGCAGCCCGCCCTATCCCCGGTTCCTCATGGGGGAAACTGCGGCCCGCGCTCCGCATCCGCGGGGCCTGCGGCGACACCCCCGGCCCACAGGGGGCGCTGTGGCGCGGGCTCTGAGGGGCGGCCCTGGCCCGGCCCCGGCCCCGCCTGTGCCGGCCCCCACCTGTCCCTGCGCCGCGCCCGCCGCCACTGCTTCGGGGGAAAGCGCCGCATAAAGCGGCGTGGGCAGCGTTTGAAAGGGGGGATTCTGTCCCTCTGCCCCGCTCAGGTGAGGTCGCATCTGCAGAGCTGTCTCCGACCCTGGGGCCCAGCACAGGAATGACGTGGAGCTGTTGGAGTGAATCTAGAGNGGGGGCTCTGGGCTGGAGGGCCCCGGGACTGGAGCCGCGGCTGCTCCCGGCACTCCGTGCCCGCGGCAGATGCTCAGAGGAGAACAAACCCGAACGCATTAACATGTCGACCCGGGGAAGGAGAAGGAGAGAGAAGGAGAAGGAGAGGAGAAGCAGCCCGCCCTATCCCCGGTTCCTCATGGGGGAAACTGCGGCCCGCGCTCCGCATCCGCGGGGCCTGCGGCGACACCCCCGGCCCACAGGGGGCGCTGTGGCGCGGGCTCTGAGGGGCGGCCCTGGCCCGGCCCCGGCCCCGCCTGTGCCGGCCCCCACCTGTCCCTGCGCCGCGCCCGCCGCCACTGCTTCGGGGGAAAGCGCCGCATAAAGCGGCGTGGGCAGCGTTTGAAAGGGGGGATTCTGTCCCTCTGCCCCGCTCAGGTGAGGTCGCATCTGCAGAGCTGTCTCCGACCCTGGGGCCCAGCACAGGAATGACGTGGAGCTGTTGGAGTGAATCTAGAGGAGGCACCAGGATGATCAGAGGGATGAACAGCTCTGCTATGAGGAAAGGCTGGGAGAGTTGTCATTGTTCAGCCTGGAGAAGAGAAACTTCGGGGTGACCTTATTGTGGCCTTCCAAGAGCTGAAGGCAGACTACAAGCAAGACAGGACAAGGGGGCGTGGCTTCACACAGACAGTAGGTTTAGACTGGATATTAGGAAGAAATTTTTCCCTGTGAGGGTGGGGAAGCCCTGGCACAGGTTGCCCAGAGAAGCTGTGGCTGTCCCTGGATGCCCTGGAAGTGTCCAAGGCCAGGCTGGATGGGGCTTGGAGCAGTCTGGGACAGTAGAAAGCATCCTTGCCCATGGCAGGGCTGGCACTGGATGAGCGTTGAGGTCCTTTCCCGCCCAAACCATTCTGGGATTGTGGCACCGCCCCGCCCGCAGCGCGGGCAGCCAATGGGAAGCGAGCACCGCACGCTGTCCCACCCACAGTGGGCGGGGCCTCCCCGGCACGAGGGTTCCTGAGGGGAATTCCGGCCGTGCCGGGTTCGGATCCCGGCGGGTCCCGGTCCCGGTCCCGGTCCCGGTCCCGGTCCCGGTNGGTTCGGATCCCGGCGGGTCCCGGTCCCGGTCCCGGTCCCGGTCCCGGTCCCGGTCCCGGTCCCGGTCCCGGTCCTGCCCGGTCCCCAGCCCGAGGCCCTGCCTGCCTCACTGGCCGACGGCTTCTCCGTCACCTGGAGCCCACCCGGTGTCCTGGAAGTATCAGGTGAGGCGGAGGCAGCCCCGGAGTGCCCTCAGGGCCTGGAGGGGCTCTGACCGCGCGGATCGAGTTCTCTCCGGGAGTCGTTTATTCCAGGTTATTTTTATTAGGAACTTGTTTCAAATTCAAGACACAAAGCCGATAAAACGCCACTTCGGAACGCATAGGGAAGTGAAAGCTAGTTTCAGCCGCAGAGTTAAGTTTGTTTTCTCTCAAAGCAAGAGGTAATTCTGCCACAGACTCGGCAGCATGAACCGAAACGCCAGTTCTGTCCAAAATCAGAATTTATACTGTACCATACACATTATCCTGGAAGTGGTTTGTGTTTTGGAGAACCTCGTGGCTGGAGCACCAATAGAGAGGAAAAAGATTGAAGAGCTTTATTTATGTACATTTTCTACGAACAGCATCCAATGCTGTTAATCCATAGCCTGCAAAAGCTGTACAATACAGCATTTGAGGGCTTAAGACAACTCAATTTCTTTTTCAAGCCACATGAAACGTTTTGTTATAAAACTATCAGTATCAAGACAAGTGAGATACGACTCTACATTGTAGGGATGTCACAGGGCTGAGCTTCATCAGCTGCTGTGTGACCTCTGAGAGGTACCAAAACTGGCTGAGGTTTCCCTGTGACAAAGGAAGCTCCCTCTGAAATCAGTTACTTAGAAAAATTAGACAAGGGAAATGTGAATAAGGATGTTTAGAGACACAATAAGGGCATCACCAACTTACGTCTTTTTGCTTTAGAACAAACTGTTTGACAGGAGAACAAAAAAACGTGTGTGATGTGCTTTCAGAATTAACAGCTGGAGGGATCTGATCTTTTGTCACTTTCCTCTGACATAGGTGCAAGGATAAATGGGTGTTTTTGCTGCCTTATGTGGCAGTAACTCTCCCCATGAGTTAAAAAATACCTTCAGTTGCTAAGATGCAGAGAAAACTGCAGTTACATTAAGCACCTCACAACTGCAGGAAACTACAAAAGACCTTTATCCCTGGATTCTGTTAAAGGCACTAGTATATGAATAACAGGTTGATTTCCAGCTTAATTTATATCAATAACTTAGAGAACTAAACCAGTAACAGGTATTGTCCTGTTCCCAGTATGCAGTGCAAGTATCCCCTAGACCTAAATAACAGTAACCCTAGAGCTTATGCAGGAATGCTCAGAAATTTAATGCCCTGTTTAGAGAAAGAAAAAAACAAATCACAAATGCAAAACACTTCAGTAGAAAGTTTGATGGCTCGAGTCTGAATTTATAGAAGGTTTTTTTGTATCGCCTTTTCCCGTTTTTCTAAGGCACTGGGGTGGTTTTGTACTTCTGGGGGAATGGAGGGCTGGGGAAGCAACAGCAGGTTCTGCAAGCTGCCCTGGCATTCAGTGCATCTCAAAGCAGGAGTGGGCATCTTCCAACTTACTCAAGAAATAATAAATAAAGAGATAAACTCTGGTCCTGTCATTACATTCTGGTCCTACAAATTTGGAATGAAACCAAATTATATGTAGATGTATTTAAAATTAATAGAATACTGTCATCATAAGGGGGAATGTAACACAAGGAAATTGCTTTATTTACAGTCAGTTTCTACTCCTGTAGGGCAACAATCGTGAAGCCTGAACCGCTGGCTGTGGTGCTATTTTTGCTGATTTTCCTGGAAAACTGGCTTGCCCTGAGTGGCAAAAAGGACACTTTACAAGAGTTTCTTCTTTCTGCCAGTACTACCTTGGGACAACACACCCCAGCTGGACCCTACCCCATCACCTCTTCAGAGCACAACCATTGTAGGGACAGTCTCAGGTACACCTGAGAGCCAGGAAATTGCTTTGCTGACTGCTGTGTTAAACCGATTTCTAAGTGTCAGCTTGAGACCCTCATGGATTTGCTGCCAGTGCCATTCTCTCAGCTGAGCCCTTCTTAGGAGCAAGCAGCAGATCAGGGCCCTGTTTCCTATTCTGGTTCTTGCAGAATGAGGTCCTAGGCCCTATTTTTAATTAACATCCATTGCTAATCAGCTGTGACAGAGTGACACAAGCCTGACTCTTTTCTGGTGTGTGAGCTCATGTGTCTCTGGCAGCCTAAAGCTCAGCCTGAGCACGGCTCATTCAGCAGTGCCTGCCATGCCCAGCTCTTAGTGCAGTGCCACAGCTCATGGTTGGATGATTGGAAAAGAGAAATCCAAGGAAAAGACAGCAAGATGTGTCAACTAAACCAGAGACTTGGAGCAGCAGCACTACCCCAAATCCTGAAGTGACAGAAAACTGATGGGAGTTTGAGTTTCTTTTGGGAATAAAAGATAAAAAATAAATAATGGGTAAGGGGTGGTATATCCCACACAAACATGTGCACTAGAATACACGTTTCCTGAAATCCCATTTTGTTCCACTGTGTTTCAGTGGAACAAAGATCCCATGACTTGTAAATTCCAAGGGCTCTTAGACATTGGACTATTGTAATGTGTAGTTTCACTGAACTTCTCCCATCACGTGCGGAACAACTGCATCAGGAATCTGAACTGGTGGTCACCAGGTCTGCTGTTATGGGGGTATAGTTAGCAAAAAGCTGTTCTCTGAAACTGTGAATTATCTTGAGTAAGCCAAAAATTAGGAGATCCTGAGCCTTTGAAGTAATTTATTTTTCTGGGGACAACCTTTCTCCCTTCTAGGCTGGTTCAAAAGGAACATTCTCTTACGAATAAATATGACAAATAGAAAAAATAAAATATAGAAACAAACTATGTAAACGCAAGCCCTGAGGTATTTCAAGCACACAGTGTAATTTTCATACCTGACATGCAATCTAAAGGTGCCAGTAAGAAAACTTACTTCATGGCTCTGTAAAAATGTCCCATCTTTCTTTCCTGCCTTCTGCCCCCAGGAAAGGGCGAGAGGTTGAGGTAAGAGCCCCGTGGAAGCTGTGATAGTCACAGAAACAGAAACTGAGGATATTAAAGTGCTGTGCGTCTTTTTCTGACCACTTTAACTCTTTGTTTGGCTTCCACAGGCTGGTTAGTTTCTTCAGAGATCTGACAAAGGGGCTGCTTTTCTGGACCTAGCCTCCACTCCTGTACCAGTTTGTAGCCACAGTGAGGCTTTTGGGACAAAGGGGCTGCTGAATGTGGATTTTAGTGGCCCCTTGAACTCACAGCTGGTTTTTTTGATGTATCTCAGCCTAGCTTGGGAAGCTTAAGCACACTTTGCACTGCAGTTGTTCCCACATGACTGCCTGGTCTTGCCAGCTTCCCACCTCTTTCCCCCTCTTCCTTTAGCCTGGATCTCCTTGGACGTTTTCTCCCCCAGAGCTTTCTGCATTTGCATGAAGGGTCCAGTCCCAGTCTCTGCATGACGGTGAAGTCAGTGGGTCTACTCACATGAATTCAAGTTTCCTGGAGCAGGCCCTTAGGCATTAATTTTTTAAAATAAAGTCAAATTTTATTAGTTCTGTTTTGTTTGGGCTTTGGAAAATAAAGTCATAAAATGGATCATAGGTTTTACTTTTTACAATGGCTTTTGTTCCTCTGCTAATTCTTGGCAAATGGGGCTCAGTGTGAGTGGGATGTGCACATCCTGCACACGGACACTCTGGATGCACACACAGTGTGTTCCATCTGCAGATACTTACCTAGACAAGGTACTGCACACCCAGGGACCTGCTCACATCCAGATATATTTGTAAGGAGAGAGATGCATGTGCTTACACCATCTATACATGTGTAAACTCTTGCACATATACAAACATTAAAAATCAAATTAATCTTAGATGCACTTTTGCTTTTTTTCATTAAAAAGGACATTTTAAACCCCTTTTTTTGTTCACTTCAGTTTTACTGTAACTAATACAATTCACCTGATCACCTATTGGTATATCTTCCTCTCAGTATGTTAAAACACTGATTAAAATGCATTACAATTATTAAATCGGGTAGAAGAGCACTTCTTGTAAGCTTAGTCTGGAACTCCTGGGGCATAGCTGTGCAGTGACAGTTTTAGATCATTTCTCTCATGTTACGGATCGTACAGCACAGAACCATGCTGAATATCATGCCAAAGATCTAGAAGAGAAGGGATGTGATTTAGGGATCCACTTACAAAACAGTTATAAAATAATTTGCATATCAGAACAATCTGAAGTTTCCTATGGCAGAGTGGTGACTGCTTCCATCTACAAACCCCAAAACATCAGCCAATAAACATGGAAGAGGTTTCATGGATTTTATCTGCTCATGCTGGTTTCACTGTTCTTTGTTCTAAACATCCAGGCAAGCACCACTGCCCCAAATACTCGTGTTATTAACATCAGTTTAAGTCAAATAACAACTGTGACTATTGGTGGTATCCTGCTATTGCTCTAGAAGGTTCTGAGTTTCAGAATGCTTCTACATGGAATATGACACAAATTTGAGGAAGAGCAGAGGGTGATTGCAGAGCCCCTGAGCTCTGAATAGTTCCTGTGCTCAAGAGCAAGACTATACATTAAATCTAAAGCCCCACTCGTGTTCACTAGAGGGACTGATAAAAGCAGAGAACAGTGGATGTTGCCAGAGGCTCTGCTTTCTTGCCACAGGTCGATTCTCCAAAGCAGCTGCCTCCTGAGGCTGCACTGCTGAGTGTGGGAGATGGGCACTTAAAGCACTGGATTCATGTCCCCTCCCCACACATCGCCCTAAGCAGGGGTACAGCTGAGCTCTCACAGCCCAGCAAGTGGCAGAAACAAGCACAGAAAATGGGGCAGGTGCATATCTGCTGCTGAAGAGGTTGTGGTCACTTCAGGGCCTTCTCTGTGTCTGAGGTGGGGATCCAATGGGAGGTGATCCCAGTTCTGGTGTGTCCTTGATGTTACTGATCTCTGTCCCACCCCCACTACCTGGCTGTATTTTTGAGTCCTTTCATGTTTCATACAAACCCCAGGATTGTTTAATCTGCACACCATGATTTCTGTTGCCTGCAGAAGCCCTTCAGCTGCTTTTCAGTGTCCACATAAATCTGTGAACGTCCTGCCCTTCCCAGCAGCTAAATGAGTGTTTCTTTACTAATACTGTGGCTCCTCATGCTGCTGGTGTCTGGGTCTGAAGGAAGTCTTGGCAGAGATGTGCTGGAAAAAAGCTTTGTGTGAAAGCTTGATGAGCCCCAGCCTGCTGGGCCTGCTGTGTCCTTGGGACAGGGTGACATCTATTGGTCACAGCTCTAGTGGGTACTCTATTCCTCATGAAGACTAAGGAATGTATCCTAACTGCAATTGTTTTGGATTAAATGCTGCTACAGCCTTTTGCTTCTCCATTTGGTTTGTGCACTCTGCTTTCCTACTCTTAAAACTCTTACAAAGAAGATTACCATTACTTTGGACCCTTTCTAAGGACACGAAATGAACTTGTAAAGCACAGTCACACAGCTCTGCTTGCACTGGTGGGGCAATTCCCAGGGAGAAGACACACCGGAAGCAGTAAGAATTGAGGAATCTCACCAAAATACCTTCCACAAAGCTTTGAGTAAAGGACAGGGTACTGGGCTCAAGGAGAGATTTGAGAACATGGATTTACTCACTGTGATGCTAGCAATTGCAATTCCAACAATTCCAACTAAGTGCAGATTAGTATCAATTACATTCTGAATTTCAACCAGGCAGTTCTGTTAAAAACAAAATTAAAATACTGGTTTATGTCTGGAAATCTGTATTTCAGTCAATTCTATCAGCTGTTCTTACTGAACATCAAATAAAACAAAAATATTAGTGCAGCCACTGTCCTAATTCCTGCATCTAAACCTTGGGTTTTATTGGATAATTTTCCCAGCATCTTCCCTTTTCTAGTGAGGCATCTGTACCTCTTGCCTGAAGAGGCTGACATATGCAAGCAATTTTCTTACACTCAGTTTTCCCTAAATTTAAACTCCTTTTTATAACAGGCCATGCTAAATCAGGAGGTTTGGTTCTTCATTTTGACGCTGTACTCACAAGCAGATTCCAGAAAAGACAGAAATTGCAAAAATATCCTTCTTAACACCAATGAAGTTTCTGATCAGGAGGCTCCATGCATGACTAAGGTGGGCACTTGCCAAAATTCAGCCTCCATGGGGAATTTGGGGTCCTGTTCTGTTAACGCCTTTTCACTTTTCCTTTCAGATGATGCAATATTGTCTCAGCTACCACAAGATGCCACAAACAGGCGTCACAACTGAGGGCAATGTGACCTCCAGCTTAATTCTGCCTCCACTCTCCATAAGGAATTTCCTACTGGAATTTGCAAGGTAAAAAGGAACTTCTTCCTTTCTTTTACTTACAGAATGTTTTCAGTTTTGCTAAAGAACTGACATGAAAAAGTGATTAGGACCAGCAGGACAGAGGACACTTGCCTTTGGCAGCTGGATATTCTCTGGACAGGGTAATCCTGTTTGTTGTTCCACATTACCTTTACCACAGCACTGGAGCTGAATGAGAGAGAGATGCAGGATCAAAGAGGGGAAAACCACAGACTGTTTCATACTGAAAGTCAGTTATTACTTTCATACTGAAAATGAGACAATAAATAACTAAAAAAAAGAATCTGTACAGATCAAGTAATAGCCTTATTCTCTATATTTAAACTGCTGCTTCTAGTAGAGTTCTAACTGCGTGGGACAAAATTCTCAAAAATTAGTTTCAATTGTCTTGAGGCCACAGTAAGCAGCCACATTTGTATTAACAACAGTGTCCAGAAGGGATTTTTATTACAGTATTTCATAACAAAGCAAACAAGTGGATTTGGGAAAAGCAAATCCCTGACTTACAAGAAAACAGGAGTTGTTAAAGGGAGAATGCAGAAAGTTCAAATATCACATACAGAATTATGGGCAATGCACAAAAGCTACAGCAGAGAATGCTGGAATTTTATTTCTGGTACAACATCGTGCTGGGTTTGGAGACAGTAATAAATCAGAGTTTCAGAGGGTTTGTTTTTCCTGTTTGCCTATCTCCCACAAAATGCTTGGAATTCCTCTTTAGGTCAGAAATAAGAGCTATGGGAGAAGGACAAAAGGGTCTGAGGTTGTGAAATGTTTGTTCTAAGGAACGTGGGAATTGCTGTAAGGAGCAACAAAGCTTGGGCTTGCTCTCCATGGGAGGCAGTGTAGATCCAGGATGGACACAAACAGGATTCAAGATGTCACAGGTTGTAACTCTGATTCAGACATTCACTTTTTGGGTGGCCTGAACTGTGTCACACATGTGCTTTTGGTCTTTCACCCACTTGGTTCAACCAGTGACAAGATCTGCCACACTGTAGGTCCTGGGACACAGGTCACGTTTCCTCTGACGGATGCAGAGGGATGCAGACATTTCTTCCTCTCTCTGCATTTGTGAGTATTTATCTGTGGATTTCAATATTCAGAAGGGCCATGACAGTAATTTCTTCTGCACACAAAGACCAGAAGCATCAGAAATTTCAAAGCCTGGCTAATGGCACTTTCAAATGTAGAGATCCAAAAAACGAGAATTCTGACAGAGTCCTCAGGAAACTCTCAGGGTTGTGAGCCTCTGACTCGATTTTAAGTATATTCAGTTCTATTTTTCCATACCTCAGAGGGAGGAATTCTGGATTCTAATAAGCAGTGTGACAGTGGGGCAGTGGAGTGATGTTAAGGTGGAGGAGTACTCACAGCCACATGGTAGCGATAGATGGTACTGTTGACTTTCCCCACTGGGTTTTTCATGTAGTCCTCATAAGCATCTTCGTAGATTTTCTGGGCTTCCTGTATTGCCTGCAGAAATCAGACCTTCTAAGTGAATTGCAAATTAGTCTTACCCCCAATCCAAGAATTTCACCATGTGTCCTCAACCTCCAGGCCATAAAGTTGTGCCTGGTAAACAGGTCTGATGGCTCAAAAGCCGTGAGGGTTTGTGGCCTGGTGGCACTCAGAGGGTCAGAATGTTCATAGGCTCAATTCTGTGCTTTGGTTAAATACACTAAGATGGGGAAATTCAGTGCCTGAATTTGTTTCCCTTCTGCCAGGCAATACCCTCTTTTCATACAGTTCTCTTTGATGTTCCTTGAAGGCTGAACCACCCCTCCACCTTTTCTTGAACAGAGGAGGCAAAAACTTCATCCTATTCTAAACTTGTGATAATACAAGCTGTCATTGGCTCAAGATAAGAATGTCAGAGTCTTCCTGGGAAAAGTCTCCTGGAAAGTTGTCCAGTGGAAGAGCCAGGTCAGTGGGCACTGGAACCCATAACTACCCCATTATTACATTAGAGGCTGTTTGCTACTTACCACTTTCTTGCCTATGAAGGCAAATACTCCAGCAGTGACCTCACCTGCAAATATCACCAACAGGCAAGCAAAGAACTGTGGAGGAAGGAGAGAATCTCACATGAGTGTAGCTTGTTCACAGGGGCTGCCAGCCAGCCCCTCGTCCTCCCCAGGCCTCAACAGCCCACCCTGAACCAAAGCTACTGAGGAGGCCAAGGCAGATTTCTTGTGACATTCGAACAAAGGGGGAATGGTAAAGATGTGGCTCAGAGGAGCTTCAGGAAAATCAGTGTCATTCCAGGGAATACATCACAAGGGACAAGCAAGGGCACCTCCACATGTCTGCCAGCTCTGCAGTAACATGGTGGCTGCTGACTCCAGAGAAACCCGAGGACATAAGACCTTTCAGGATCTTATGTCTTGTAAAGATCTTTCTTTTAATGACACCAAGCAGTGAATACTTTGGGTGTTTTCCTGCACAGCCCAGGCCCTGGAAGCTTTTTACTCACTGTTCCAATTAAGCACTGGGACTCCCGCGCTGCTCCACAGCACCCAAAAAATCCGACTGCTGACATAATGGCCCCTGCTCCCACCAGCACATAGAGACCTGTGGAAATCAGAGCCAGGCAACAGTTTGAGAAGGCTTCTCTCCCCAAAGCTCGCTACCTATTTCATCAGCCTTACCCATTTACAGGCAATGGGGTCTCTGGCTCTCACAAAGCTGGTTGCACAGAAAAGGTTCTCTGACCACAGGAGGAGAGCAATGCTTTCTTCAGAATTCTTGGAGAATTAAATAAGACAATTTGAGATTAGCTCAGTTGGTTGGAACATGGTTCTAAAAACACCAGCTTTGCAGGTTTGATTCCTGGATGGATGGGCCATTCATTTAGGAGTTGGACCTGATGATCCTTGTTGGTCTATCACTTCCAACTGAGCATATTGTGTGATAAGAATCTGGGACTTCCACCTTCCAAGTTTGCTGTCCCAGGGACAGCTCAGTGCAAGAAGAACAAACCCATCAAGAACCCCCTTACACCTCTGCAATAAGCAATGTAAGGCAAAAACCCCCAGCATTGCTAGAGGGCTGATTTCTGGGAAACCTAGGGCTGGAAATGTGCTGTACTGCTCTGCAGGGGGGAACTTAAAGGAACATGGGAGATGGCAGCATAGCCCCTACAGATCTAGGACCCCAGCTGTAACTTGACACCTTAAAATACTCATGTTCAACAGATTTTTTTGTTTGGTTTTTATTTTTTTGTATGGGTTTTATCTAGGACAAAAGGAAACCAGAGCACAGAGTTTTTGTCCTCACTTGTACATTTTTCGATCTATGCTTAGGCAACACATGGGTTCCTGTGGGGGTAAGCTCCCACCAGACCACAACCACGGGGCTGTGCCTTGGCTCTGGTACCATGTTGGTGTAATTCTAGTCCTTGCCCTGTGCAGGACGCACAGAAATCTGCCATGCCAAGCCACTGCTGGGAAAAGAGCTTCATCTTCCTTCTCCTCGTGTCCTTCTGGTGAGGGGGAGCTGCAGGCAGAGTGCACTAGAGGGCACAGTGAGCCTTGCTCCCAGCCTGCACTACCCAGGCTTCCAATGAGAGCCTTTAGTGTGCTCAGTTACCAGTGTAAACATTATTATAAAATCCGACCCAGGGTTAGCAGAGCTGCTGGAATTCGCTGTTAGCAGGCCTTGTGTAACCTGGACTAGAAAATCCTACAGATGGCAGTTTGCATTTGCTAGGAAAATGTAGAACCAGTCGATGTTTGAGTGCAGAGCTTCCATCCAGCTGCTCTGCCTCACTGGTGCAGCCTGCTTGGGGAAGGCAAACTCCTGCCTGCTGCCCATTCACAGCGACATCACTCTCCAGTCTCTGTATCTATCCCAGTTATTGTCATCCTTCTCCTCCCTTCCCTCCTGCCCCAGTTCCTGCTGAGAAATACATTCTGCTAAATAGCAATAAAACAATTATAGGTAATACTGCTTTGCCCTGCTAATTGTGATATCTGTGGTGCTGGGGGGATGCTGGTTGCTGACTATGTTGGCAGTTCTTATTCCATGTGTTCTGGATTTTTAATACTCAGCCACCTGTGACTTACTAGGACTGAGCATTCTTCAGGCTGATACTTCAGTACACATATTCACAGCACTGGTTTTTACTGGTGTACAAAGATATTTATGGCTCAGAGGGGAAAGGTCAGTCAGCCCTCATGAAAAATAAATTGGAAAAGACAAAAAGCCCTCGCTCAGGTGCAGAACCTGGTGCTCAACAGCCAAACACCAACACTGCCATTTCCTGAGATCTCCATGGTAACAAATACAGTGTAATTACAAAGCTGTTTCCTGGACGTTTTCTGTGTGTCACTCCCTGCTCCCATCCCTGTACTCATCAGGCCACTTAGCAAAGATAAATTTGATAAGGAGACAAGAAAGGAGTCTTCCCGTTTCTTTTTGTTGTTTGCAGGTAGGAAAGACAAAGCTCAGTGAGCCTCGGGGGCGAGACCACTTTCAGAAATTTGAATTTGCATTTATCAGAGAAACAGCCTGAGCATTTCACTCGCATGACTCAGAGCTAAACCACTACCTCAATCAGAACTTCCCTTTTAAGGCGTGTTACAGGAAGAACTCACACCACTCACTAAACAAAGCTGAGCCCCACAGCTGAGCCAGCCAGGAGTTGAAATCCACCTTCTTCCATCTTCTGCTCAGGAGAGTTCATCCCACTTTGTCCTTTCTCAGCCCGGGACTACCACTTGGCAATACCCAGCTACTTCTAGATGGAAAATAATGTTAACACTTAAAATTTCCACAAAAATAAAGATATTTTTGTTTTTCTACTATATATACACACATGTAATCTTTCACACAGGAATGAAACTTGTGATTTTGAGGTTGTCCTGAGGCCAGGACTTGGCCTCGATGATCCTTGTGGATCCCTTCCAACTCAGAATATCCCATGTGACACATGAAGAGTAGCTTGAAAAAAATTCAAAGAGGCCAAGTTACTTCTTAGCTTGCTCTGAGAGGTTTCCCAGCAGCCACATCCAGGGATGCTCAGTGGAACCTGACTTCCAGGAAGGATGTCTTTCGGAGACGGAAATGTTGTAATTTATGGCACATCTTCGTTAAGGACTTTTGCCTATTGTAGCAAAACTATATGACAAAAACTGCAGAGAAGACCACCACACCCTGACTGAGGCCCTGCTCACTATTCGAGATAAGATAAAGTGGCTCGGCTCAGGTCTGGGGATACATTCACAGAGGGATGGAGCTCAGCGCCATCGGGGTGGAGCCCGCAGCCCCGGGGCTATCAGTGGCCAGCCTCGCACAGACCCTCACACCACAGCTGGGGAGGAGGAGAGGCTTTGGGTGTGTGGTGAAAAAACCCTGGTCCGAGGCAGTGAACGCCCATCCTCCTCTGTGCAGAGGAGCGCAGCTGTGGGCCCTTCACCTCGGGAAAAGCTCATCCACGTGAAGGACAGAGGGGGTGTCGTGGCCCATCAAAGGCCCCCAAAGGGGTCCCAGACCCTGCACCAGAGCACTGCGTGTGATGCAACAGATCCAGAGTCCTACAAAGCACAGTGGCAAACCTACCCCCCTTAGGAGGCACGGGGGCGTTCGTACCTGCCCAAAACGTTTATTAATCCATTGGATTCCGTACTCTGTGGCGGCGAGGGACCCTCACCACCCAGAAGAGCAGATGGAGGGGAGCAACGAGGCATCGTTGGGACCCTTGGATGAGTGATATGCTTCTGCCTAACTGCTGCACTCTCTCCCTGTCTCCCCCTCCTTTCTATTTCTTCCTTTTCTCTTTCTTTCTCTTTGCCTCTTTTACTATTAAATAAAATACATTGATTTTTTTCACCAACATCTAACCCCGTTTGGTTTTAATCATGTTTTTTGGGTATATTTCGAACCTTTCTGGGTTTGATCTGTTTTATTCGCAGACTTAGTTTTCTTTGCTCTTCTGTGTTTAAACCAGTTCGTAACAATATCAAAGCAGTAGATGCAGAAATATTCTGGATGGTGTAAGTATGTAAGACAGGGATCTGATATTTCTTTTCCTAGTGGGCTTTGCACAGCGATGTAGGCATGATCACCTCAAATTCTTAATAAGAATAGACCTAAATTTTAAGTGAGACTCTCTAGAAAGAAAAAAAGCAAAGGGTGGCAGTGTCTGGCCCTTGGAATCCCAGCCTTAGCTAAAGCCATCAGGCACTGAGAGCTGTCAGGGTCAGCAGTGCAAATCCAGACATTTGGTGGTAATATCACACCTTGCCTTGCAATAGTATCCAGTGTCAGAAGTACCTCAACTTCATTAAAACCCATTCCTTCCCAAAAAGTAGGATGGAAAGCCTTAATCAGCTTCTATTCATCAGCACTTCCATTGTAAAATACAAAGCCTTGACATGGCCTCCAACTTGGCATCTACAGCACAGCAGGGAAAAAAAAAAAAGACATTTTATAGCCACAAAATGGAACAGGTTTGAGAGCTACAAACTGACACAAAAAATTCACCACAAAGCTCAACATGACAAAAAGAAGAGCATGAGTCAGGTCAGGGTAGAGAGCTTGTTTTGATGAGTGGAAAATGATGAGAGGACTGTCCAGCTGCAGCTTTTTGTGCAGCAGAAGGAAAAAAGTACAGGGTAGAAAGGAAGCAAAGGTTTGTGGCCTTTGTGGAATTTTTCCTCTCACCTCTTGTTGCCTCTGTTCTTTTCCTGCAATTCTGGTACTTCAGTCTGTGTGTGCTAATGAAGAGGAGAGAAGGTTAGACACTTAGAGCAGGGAATGCAGAGAGCAGGAGCGCTGCTGTGGCACTGAGGAGGGCAAACCTGGCTCCAGTGACAGCTCTGCCATCTGTGATTGCCCACACTAGGAATATTTATTCTGCCTGCATTCAGGACCCACAAACAGGTCACTCTCAGCCCCTGCATGCAAAGGGATGAAAAGGCACATTCCAAAGATTAAAATCCATGTACAAATCTGACAGAAAATTGGTTGATTTAGGCAGACACAGCCAGTGCCCTGATTACTGAGGGGGTTCTGGAGGAAATAGGGGCTTCTTTGTAACCACAAGAGGATGAAAAACAACATGTCATAGGACTGGGGATTTTTGGACAGAGTCTATTCTCTTCACCTTTTTTTCTGTGAGGAAATATTGAGGTTTTGGGGTGTGGTTTGCTTGTTTTGCTGTGCTGACACCCCCCACACAGTTTTTTATAGGTGTGAAGAGAAATGAAGGGTTCTCCTTTTAGCAGTGAGTCAAGTGAGAGAACATCTGAAAAACAAATTGATTTCCCTTCTGGCTGTAGTAGTGAGTGTCAGAGGGGGAAGCCCCTTCTTCTGTCATTGTTTTATTTTGTAAAGACAAATCTGGAAAGCCATAGAGCAGCAGCTTTTCTCTATATTTGATTTTTTGATTCATCCCGTGGGGAAAATTATTATTTCCTGAAAGGAAATTGTCAAATGGGGGTATTCCCTGTGAAAATTCCAACAGGAGGGATTCCCATTTTCTAGCAGACTCTGCTTTGCAATTACAAGGGGAGTTAAAATGTTATCTGGCAATCTCCCGTGGCTCCCAGTAATGAAGAATGGCAAATCCACAACTCAGCAGATCTCTGGACCACCCTCAGTGCTCGTGGCACAGAGTTCTTCCCTAAGATACTGTCCCCTCTGGATATAAGGACACAACACTTCTAGGGCTGTACTTGGTGACAGCAGATCTGCAAGTGTGAAAAAGCACCTTAAAAAGGATCCTGTGTGTTATTTCTGAGTGAACAAAGCCTCTGTGATTTGCAATGATAGAGAATTCCATCACTTTAGGCCAGATAGAAGAGAAGGACGGAATTTTATAGCTGCAATATAAAACTGTATAGCAAGAGTGAGGGAAGGATCAGCCTGGGCTGGAAGAAGTCTAATTTCAGACTCTGGAAGAGAACCCACTTCCAGAGCCACTTTTGTTTGTTTGTTCGTTTTTCCTCAAGTCTTACTGAAGGTTTGAGGCACAAATCCCTGCCTGGAGCCTACTGCAAAGAGCAGGAGCAGACAAACACACCCTGTCTCTGTCTGGCTTTATTTCACATGGGTTTCTTGTTTACCTGGCTGCTATGGGCACTTTCCATTTGAAATAATTCTCGTATTTTTTTTTTTCCTCTCTTTTGGGCTGAGTAAATAACACTGAACAAACCCCCAACTGTTCCTGCTCCACGGAGAGAACAAGCAGCTCTGTTCTGGGGCTGAGGGACCCAGCGGCAGCGATGGCAGAGCCCGGGACCCAGACAGGGCTTGAAGGGGTTTTCCTGGGGTTGTGTGTTCCTTGCAGCCCAGGGGAGAGATGTCCTCCTCCACAGAAGGACTGAGGCTCACCAGCCCTTAGGACAGCACCAAGGAACCTCTAGCACAGACATGCTCTTGGAAAATATGAGAAACACACGTAGGAGTTGGAAAAAAACAGCCAGACTGGGACAGTTGTGTGTGTGGCATCAAACTCAGTTCCTGAAACAGGCTTGTTACCAGAAATTTCCATTGTATATGTATTTATGAAATACATTTATAGAACTGGAGAAAGGCTGCAGAGGCCTCTAAAGCGACATGAATTTCTGGAGAAATGGAACATACCCTTAATTTGAGCATAATGAATGTATCTGATTAAGTATCTTGTGTGAATTCAGCGGGGATTCAGTGGTTAATCTTCCTGGAACCACAGAAGTCTTAAAGGCACCAGCCAGTTTGGAGGCTTCTGCTGATGCAGAAATCCTGAATTTCAATTTAAAAGCAGCCTCACTGTAATGTAACATTCCAGTCCAGTTCCTCCCTTTCCCACAGAACACCAGCCCTTGTTACATATCTTGCTCACGTGCATCCCAGAACCCTAAATAATTATGGCCCAAATTTACTCAAGGCAGTGTGTTCCCAAAGGCTCTGTCAGTGTCTGTCACCCTGCAGACTGCTCTGAGCTCAGGTGTCACCAACACAACCTGTGCCAGCTGGAGCTCTTCTACCCTGGCTGAACTTTGCAGAACACTCGTGGCAATGGATTCTACAATTTAATGGTGTGAATAATGTGGGAAAACTTCCTCATATGGGAGCTGTTCAGAGTGCACACTACGGTCAGAACCATGTCAAATGTCTTGGTACGTTTTCTAGTTTTGTTGCAGCCTTTTTGACTAGAACGACAGAGCACTCAGGACACTGAGTGCACTGGAAATGTACACAATGACATAAAGATTTTTCAGTTGGATTCCCATCTCCTTTCTTCATAATTCCTGACATTTATATGCCTGTTTGACTACAAAGCACTTTGTTGTCAGGAGCAACTGATAGTGAGTACCAGATCACGTTCATGTGTGGTTGTAGCTAATTTAAAGTCTCTCTATACTTACACTGCTTACATTATCTGTTACCACTTGCATCACTTTGTTGATACTGTATTTCTTCTGCCTTTGTAATACGCAGTCATTCCATATTCTGAAATCCTCTCATGATTCTCTGCAATCCTCTCTAGATTAGGGCACTGGATAATCCTGTGTGTGCATGAGCCAGCTCAATCCAAACCCTGCTGAAGATGTTTTTGAACTGGTACACCCCAAAAAGGAGCCTGAGGGCTTTTTGGTTGCTGGTTTGTCTTTTTTCCAGCAGACTAAAAACACTTTCCTCTTGATGGCTTCAGAGTGGACGGTCCGAATGTATTTACATCTCTGTCAGAGTGAAACACAGCATAGGACATTTCCCTTACAGGAGTTATAATGGGTTATACTGGTTTTGGTTGTTATGTAGATTGTTATGTCTCCTTCAAAGCACAGAGAGCTCCTTTTAAAGAGACTCTGTATGAAAAAGGAGCCTGAGCAACCCTGGAGTGTGGTGTGCTCTTCCAGCAAGAAAAATCATAGAATGGTTTGGGTTGGGAGGGTCCTTAAAGATGATGTAGTTCCAGCTGCCTGTTATGGGTCATCTTCCACTATCCCAGGTTGCTCCAAGCTCTGTCCAGCCTGGCCTTGGACACTCCCAGGGATGGGGCAGCCACATCCTGGGGGCATCCAGGGATGGGAAACACCTTGATGCCTTCTTACTTCCTGCAGGAGCAGTGGGAGGTTTATCCCCAGTCACTTCCTGCAGGTGGCTCTTTCCAGAGAACTCCAGGTGTTGCTGTGGTGAGCTCTGGGCTGGCCCTGGGCAGCCTGACCAGAACAGGGACTCCTGGAGCCTGGGTGCTCCCCGAGGGGGTTCAGGGCACCCCGGGCACTCGGTGCTGTCAGGGCTCAGCAGTCACAGCAGTGCCACCGGTGAGCAGGAACCAGGATGGCTTCCAGCTGCCTTGAGGGAGGAGAAGGAAATGGGGTGGGTTCAGCTGCTGCTGAAGGGTGGGACTGGCTGGCTTTTACACAGCTACAGCAGGGAGAGGAGGGTGCGAGAAGTCACCCAGGAGGGCAATTTAATGGGTAAAAAGCATAAAGTGCATTACCATGCTTAAGTGATTAAAGAAAAAAAGGCCTCCTGAACCTCAGCATCTTGCAAATATACAGCAATCACCCTGAGGCAGATGGACAGATTGTTCCATTAGGCTCAATTAGCTTGTTTGGGCAGAATTGCCTTTATTCTTGCCTTTATTCTGTCAGGGGAACACTGACTCTCAGGAACTGCTGCAATGTTTTGTGATCCAGAACAGAGACTGAGGACTTTAGAACAACTTCCATTTTGAGTAAGGTTTTCTCAGGGGATGGTAGTGGTGGTGTTGTATTTTTAAAGTCGATTTCCAGTGCAGCAGCTTCCATTTTCAGCTCAGGCCCACTATCAGCCTTTTCTAAACCACTCTTCCTGAGTGGCAGAAAAACAGAGCTACACACAAGATGATAGGAAGAAAGACAAATTCGTTGCTTAAGTACAGACTAAAATCCTCTCCAATACATGATGGCAGGATCATTTAATGTTCTTCTTGTGGAATCACATCTGTACACAGGGGCTGCTTTGCCAGCAGCTCTCATTTTGGAGGCTGCTAGAGTTTGAGAGGTTGTGGATGTAGAAGAGAAAATCCTCTTGACTAAGGGTATAGTGTGTGACTCCAAAATACATGAGTAGAACTAGAACAAAGTGAGGCACAGGAGCAGAGAACTGCTGTTCACATGGATGGAACTCCAGCCAACTCCTGTTTGTATGGGCATCCACTGCTATGGAGAAAAACTACTAATATCCTTCAGCTCCAGACATGACTTCATACCCTAAGGCACGCTCCATCTAACTGTACCTTTCAAAGCCAGCAGCATCACTCCTGCTCTCGCTGACCCCAAGAAAAAGCCACAGTCACCCTAAAGCTTTTGTCCACAGCTGTTTCGGCCCTGATGGATGCCTGGACCACAGATTGCATCATGGGACTGAAACAAAGAGAACAGAACAGAGCAGGAGGGTTGTGAGCTCTGGCTGTGCAGGAGAAGCAACATTTCAGGGCTGAGAAAGAGCCACCCAGACTGATTTGTTTGCATTCATCAGGTTTTGTTACCATTCCTGAGAGGGCTTGTTGAGTACATACACTTCACTTTTATTGGTGCTGGCAGGGATGGGATCCTCTGCACTTCATTTCTTAAGAATACAGAGTGTCTCCTGCTTGTTGCCCTTTGTCCACCAAAAGCAGAGATGGGAGAATGGGAGTCTGGAACTGATCTTTAGAAATTCCCCGTGTCAGTTTTTACTTCACAAATGCTCCACTTGCACTCAGCAGCACTTGGTCTGTACTACTGTGCTTTAGGTATTCTTAAAATTAAGAAGAACATTACTACAAGGAATTAATTAAGGACCAATTAATTGTGAGACAGCAATGCTGACACCCTGGGTTCCCACAAGCATCTTATTTCCTTCTGATTGTTGCAGACTTTCCTGCCCAGTAAAAAATTTGCTGGTCCTTGTACAGGAGTCTCCATAAGGATGAACAATCCAAGGGAATTCCCTTAATTCTACAGATCTTTTCTCCATTTGATCAGTGCAGTGTCATGGATAACTCAGATAAAAAGGTATCTGCCAGTTATGGACCTTTGCTGAAATTATCTTTTTTTCTTTCATTTTTTTCTCACTCAAGTGCAACTAAGAGAGGAATCTATGAACTCTACCAGAGCTAAACTGCAGCCAAACAGGGAAGCCACAGTTTTGCTTCCCCACTTAAAGCACAGGCACAAAAACTGTACTGTGAGATGGAATAACATAAAAATATTGTCCCACTGTAGTGGGAATTCCAACAGCTGGGGAGCTGCAGGGAGGGGATGTCCAATTTTAGGAGCCTGTTCCAGTGTAAGATATGTCTGGTAAAATGGTCGGAAACTGTGTGGGTCAAAGAGTTCCAGTTCCAACCTTTGCTCTTGTAGGTTTTTCACTGCAAACTGCAGTGGGGAATATGGATCACCAAACACAAAACCACAAGCAACAGAAAGCTAAGAACACATATGTTCTTGCCCACAGCACTGCTGCCTGTAAGCTATTCTCTAACCAACAAAAACATCTCTGTGGCTGGAAAAGATGAACAGGCCTGGTTGCCAAATCATGGCCTGAACTATTCCAGGGGCAGAAAAGACAGCTGGACGGCTGGTAAAGAACAGGGCTATTTAAGGAGACTTACTCTGGCCTAATGGAAAATGCAAGGATAGAATTATCAATTATTTTACACTAACCCAACATTTCAGATCCAGGAAAAAAACAATCACAATGAAGCAGAAGAGAGAAGCTGGTTAGATTCGGCTGGCAGCTCAATCCAGGTACAGAAAGAGCAGAATGTGCTGCTCTCTAGAAGAAAGAAAATTAACTGTTTTTCAGAAGATAGTGATTCTGGAGTGTTTCAACCTACAAAGCAAACTCCAAATGCACCTTCACTGTTGTTCCAAGCATGACACAAAGTTAATGTGATCACAGGGCCTTGGGTAATCACAAGGAGCCACAAAAGCCATAAGTGGAACAGAGAAAAAGAAATTATTTTTGGATGTATAGCTATATGCTGATACTTTAAGTCATACTGCTGATCTCCCTTTCAGCCCTCAGGGCAGCTGCTCCTGCTGTGCTGCACACTGTTCCATATTAAGAATTCCTATGCAAAACCCTGGCTGTCACCCAGAAAGCATGTTAGAGAGCAAACACACAGGGCCAAATAAACAACATCCCAGAGACTCTGAGAAAGGTCCAATACACAACTGCCAAGGGGGACTCCGAGCTGAAATCTAGCGAGTGAAAGCTCTTCAGCATGACCTTCAAACGCAGCTTTGTCTGCTGCAAACCCCGCTGTAACTGAACTTCTCACTGTCCTTGTTCCACAGCCTTGGTCCCAGACTGTTGACAGCCTCAGCACGGCTGTGCCATCAGATGCTCAGGAGTCACAACAGCATTTAGCAGGATTTGTAATGAGGGAGGGAGGGAGCCCAATAGAAAACTCTGGTTTTCTTTCACAGGAATGCTCTGTTCAGTGCCTGTTACAAAAAAGGGCAAACCCTTTGCTTTAGAATTCAGTCCAAAGTGCAAATTTAAAAGAATTCTGAATATCTCTGTGCCCTGTTCCTCAACACTTCCTCTCACAGTTACATATTTCAACAGGCAGCTCTATAAATACGTGTGGCAGCCCAAGAGCTGAATGGCATGGTGTCTGATGAAACTTTTACAATAATGTTTCAGAGGACTTCCCAAAAATTAACAACTTTGAACAACTTTTGTAATTTCTATTCAGGGCAGAAGCAGACTAAATCTTTTGGAGATTTAAATACATATGCACCAAAAAATATCTTGTTTATACTGTGTGTTCCAGGCTGTACTGTGAAGCTCTGGTGCTTATTCACATCACAGGATGTAGCCATTTCTGGCTTCCAACAAACCAGCAGCACTTGATTTTGAAGGCCAGAACATCCTTCTGTCTTGTTTGCTCTTCTGGGACAAATGTAAGTGGATGAGGGAAGCATTCCAATCTACAGCACAGGGAATTCAGCAGGTATAAACTGGATCTGGAAATGAAGTTGATGATCTAATATGCTGCTGTCATAGCGGCTCAGATGTAAGTGAAAAAATAAATCATATTTCCTGGCTGTCTGTGTCAGTGGAGGTACTGCAGGGTATTTTACAATAACCCTCAGGTCCCAAACAACATTTTCATCTGAATGGTTTTATTCAGCCTCACAAAATCCCATGGAAACACTGCTGGACATGACATCCTCCCCATCCAATCCCATGGCTGCACAGCCAGTTTTGTGCCTCTAGCCTGGCTGCAGGTGTTAAAGAAACCTGGGCCTGGGGTTGTGGTGGGTCTGAGTCAAAGTCTCCACTGAGAGTATTGGGGTATTTAAAATAACTGCACAGTCTTGGAGTGATGGGTAACTGCTGCAGGACACCTCGGGTCAAATCCCAGTCCTTCCACCCTGTCAGAGTGGCTTGATGGCCAGGGCAGGACTGGGTAGTCACTCACAATTAGCATTTGTAGATGGCAAAAGTGTTTGCACCAATGGGATTTTATTGAGTCCATCTCCAGGGGTGATATATTAAACAGAAAAAAATCTGACTTTTCTGGTGTAAAAGCATGTTACAGCTGCCAGTGACAGAGAGCTGCAGTTGCTGGCAGTCCCAGACAGCTGCTGTTTAAAGGTGTCTATAGATATGAAGCACAGGTGGCATTTCCAGAAAACCTACCTGAAAATCTTAGGGAGAAAAAAGTTATCTTAAATGCTAAAATTAGACGTGATTAATCCCAGTTCTGTGGGCACAGGAGCTAGCTGATTCCTGCCCAGGTTGGACAAACAGTTCCTGAGCTGACTGAACACCAGGTAGTTTCACTTTTCAACTGTGGAAGGATTTGCTCTGACACTTCAGTCCCATCGAGGTCTCCACAGGAAGAACTGGTGAGCAGAATTTTGCTGCTGTCCTGGTTCTGGGAACATTCTGAAGGGACACTTGTTTTGTTGAATGGCAGCTGCACGGAAAATTCTGGAGGGATATATTGGTGAGCCCCACAAGTCTCTGACCTTTCTCACCTTCTATTCTGAGAGTATTAGCACAATTCACTTAGGATAGGTGGGGACTGGATCAAATCCAGGAGAAGAGATTAATTAGGTCTAAGGAAGTGGATGCCAAGCAGAGAAAGGTCAAAAGCCATCACACACATGGCACACAGCAGCAGAATGCCCAGTTTTGTGTAGCTCAACCCAGGAATTTTTGACCTTCCTCTAAGTCAATGCATAAGGTGTGCCCCAGGATGAAAGCAAGGCTGGAGGCTGCTGCCCTCCCAGCACTGTAACTTACCCATGAAGAAAAGTTCCGGGGACTTTTTGTCTGTAGCAAACTCTGCCGTGGGCCCACCGAAGCGCAGCCACAGCCCGAAGGCAATGATAGCCAGTCCTGCCAGCTGCAACACAAACAGAGCAGTCAGGGCTGCAGTGACAAACAGCTGGAGATCACAGAGGTGTCTTGGCACCTTGTGCTTTCTTGAAATCCCGCAGCACAGAATTGCACTGTCAGAAAATTCATGCAGTACTTGCCAGGGCCTGATAACTACAAATTCCTATTGCAGTGCAATGTACTTCTTTCTTTCAGCTCTTCAGCGCAGTGGTGCTTCTGAGCTTACTGGTGTCTCTCAAACCTTGTCAGTCATTTAATCATCAAAAATAGGCCTGAATTGCCATGAGAAATGGAGTGGGGCAGGGGACCCCCACCAAAACTAGGAGGTACAAGGATTGTTACTGGGTAAATATCTTGGATCACAGAAATTACAAAGCAGTAATGATGTTGTCAAATGCAAGGAAAAGTTCCCTTTAATGTGAACAAGACCAGGTCACAAAGGAGTGTCACAACGTGTTGTTTGAGGGGAAAGATCTACAGTCAAAGGTTTCAGCCTCACCACGTGCTAGACAGATCATCAGCCTGCCAGGCAATGCTGTGTCCTGTCAGAGAGCTCCAGCATCCCTCAGGATCAGTGCTGTGTGTCCTGCAGGCAGCTCCAGCATCCCTCTGGAGCAGGCACAGTGCCCTGCTGCTGTCCAGGCCCAGAGCCTCAGTCTGTGGCACCTGCACAGCCTGGACAAGGCTTACAAACACTTGCTGCTTCCCATGTGAGTGCCAGTCTGGCAGAGTGCTCCTCTAACCTGTCCTACATTCCCTGGTACTTGATCCATTGGCACAGCTCCACAGTTGCACAGCTGGAGAGCTCGGGATCACAGCTTTCCTCACAGATGTGTCCTAGCAGAGGGTGAGGGTCCCCTGCCACCCTGTCACAGCATGGGGACCTCCCTGCTGGCAGCCTTGGGCTGCCAGGGCCTCTCCAGGCTGTGGAGTGCCCCTGGCAGTTCGGGATGAATGTCCCAGCCAGCTGAGGAGATGGTTCCTTCCATCTCAGCGAAAAGGCAGATAACAAAACACAGTACTTGTCACTTTTGAGACACAAATAACGCAAAGCTTTGTCCTTCTGCTGCCTTGCAGCTGCAGCTGGGCAGCATCACTCTGCCCCTCCAGCTCGAGCACAGCAGCACTGTGTCCCCGGAGCGCGCAGTGCTGTCACCACGAGGGAACAGCCTTCGGTTTAACTGTGCTTCAAGCATAAAGGAGACAAAAGCCCAGAATTGCTTGGTCCAGAGAGACTGAACAGGATGACTTTGTGACTTCTTTTAAAAAGACTCCAGTGAATCAGAAAGAAAGAAAAAGACATTTAAGAAGATAACATTGCTGATTGTTTTCTGGAAAGCTGAAGGGAGAACAGAGCATGAAAGAAAGTGAGAGAAGAGAAAGTGAATTCAGCTGCACTGTGGAACTGTGGGACTATTGAAAAGGTGCAATGAAGGGAGAATGGACACAGCATTCCCTAAATGTCTTGGGGGTGATGCGAGGACTTTGTCTTAGGATGAACTTCTAGCAGCTGTTGCCTCCCTATTTGAAATGACATTAGTAAAAAGCACCGTGATGCTGTGAAGTGTTCTGCTCAATGCAATGCACCGGGGGAACCTCTCACAGCCTTCTGCAGCCGCGTGGTTGCCGGGGAAATGGTCGCTACTTTAAATGATCAGTTTAGACAGATGCTGTCTCTGCTCAGCAATGTCATCTTACACCAAGCCGGGGCTTTCCCAGGCAGAGCTGTACCTCCGCAGGAGCGAGCAGAAGCCAGGAGCGCTGGCCGGGCGCTCCCGGAGCCTCAGCTCGGGCAGCCGATCCCTCAGGGCAGCCTGGGGGGAGCCGCGCCCGTGCCACCCGCCCGACCTCCGCCTCCCCCGGCCCCCCGCACCCCGGAGGGCCCGCAGCAGGTGCCCCTGCCCTCCCGGCCCCGCTCCGCCCGGCGCGGCGCTCACCCAGAAGGTCAGGTTGAAGATGAAGAGCAGGATCTTGATGCAGCGCATCCCCCCATACCCCACGCCCATGGCGGGCGCCGGCTCCGGCAGCAGCTCCCGAGGCGGCTCGGCCGGACTCCGGCGGGGCNCGGGCGGATCCGCCGACCTGGGCCCGCCCCGGGGCGGACTTTGTGCCCGGCGCCGCGCCCGGGGGTTCCTGCGGCCGCAGCTGCCCGGGCGGGGCACAGGCGGGGCGGGCACCCGGTTTGCTCTGTGCGCTCAGTGAAATCCCTCTCGGCGTCCCGTGTGTCCCTTATCGACGCTCGGATCTTGCAGATGCTGCCCACAAAATTACAGACAGGATCAAGAGTGTGATGCCGTTAAACTTGTCTTGGTTCATATCCATAGCTAAGAGCCCCTAAAGTTCATTTTCCAATCACTAATTTGTTCTCTAGTTTGACCCAAAATGCTGACTCTGCCGTCAAAATCTTGCAGCTTTCTCCTCTTACAACTTTTTTTTCAGCTGCTCCTTCGAGGTCTCCAGGAGTTCTGAGTCCAAAGTTGCCTGTGGGGCTTTGACAGGGGAGAACGAGGTAAGGTTGTGTCTCTGGAAAAGTGGGGTTTCTATGTTAAACATTGCCTCTCCATATTTAACGAATAAAACACTTATTTCCTATTTAATTTAGTTTGTGCTCTAGTCATAACTGTAGAGTTTAACCTATTCAGATTATTTTCACGTTTTCAATCAATTTCCCCTGAGATGTGTATAGAAACCATGCAAAAATGCACGGGAAAAGATGTTTGGTGTTGTTATTTCAAATTATGCTCATCTAATGACGCAGTAATACCAAAGGATGTTGGAGGTGGTTTCCCTTTTCATTCACTTAGCTCTTCATTTTCAGTTGCATTAAAGCCCGGCCACATTTTGGAAAAATAATCCCAAGCAGTTTATTGGAATTGCAATGACAGAGTTTAATTAAGAATCTCTTATTCCATTTGCAATGAAATATACTTTATTGGTTTAGTTGTTGTTTTTTTTTAAAGAAACGTTGAATCTACCATATGACTGAAAGTAAAACCCCACAGTTTCCCGTTTTTGCTTCCGTAACACTCAGCTAGATGGTGTTGACCTACCAGGTCAAACGTATTCCTTCTGAAATAACAAAAGCATAAATGCATTTGAATAATCAAAATAACTTCATGACAATGAGATGTATCAAACAGTAGCAAAAGACTTCATTATCCCCTGATACATTTGAAGCAGAGAAAAAACGAGGGAGCAATTTTGTCTTGTATTGTGATGGTAACATAAATAGTTTTTTAAAAAGCCTTTTATTAGACTTCTCTATTTCTCTAGTAATTTTCATGCTGATTTTCTCTAAAAGTGTAGGAATGGAGCATTCAGCCTTCGTAAGTAGTAGGTCTCCTTCCCACAGAATTCTTGCAATGAAAGAATCCCAAGGTGCTGCTTTTCAGCACGTGGTTCTTGGCATCTCTAGGAGGCACCGCACAGCTTCCTGCGGCACTGCCTAGGGAGTCACAGGGGTTCGGGTGCCCGGGGAGTTCAGGCAGGTTTGGGTGCCCAGGGTGCACAGAGTTAGCAAAAAGTCACTGGTGGGGCTCCGCAGGGCTCGGTTTTAGGGCCAGTGCACTGCAGTGTCTTCACAAACGACTCACATCAGGACTCGAAGGGATGCTGAGAAATTTTGCTGACAACACTAAACTGGGAAGAACTGTTGACTCCCTCGGAGGCAGAGAGATTTTGATAAATGTGAGGGCTGGGCAATCAGCAACCATGTGGAGTTTAATGAGGGCAAGTGCTGAATTCTGCACCTGAAGAGTTACAGGACCTGGTAACCCTGGATGTACAGGCAGACCAGGGAATGAGACTTTGGGAAGCAGTGCCGTGGAAAGGCACCTGGGGGTCCTGATGATGGCAAGTTGGATCTCAGTCAGTGTGACCTGGAACCAGGGGTGACATCCCTGTCCTGGCACCAGACCCAGCATCACAGGCTGTGTGAGGGAGGGATTGTCCCACTCTGCTCTGGGCTGGGGCAGCCTCACCTCTACCTCTGGGAGCAGTTTTGGGTGCCACAATATGAGAAGGATATAAAGTTGAAGAGTGTCCAAAGCAGGGGCACAGTGACAGTGAAGGGTCTCGAGGGGTCACACGAAGAGCAGCTGAGGGCCCTTGGTTTGTCCAACCTGAACGAGGTCAGAGCTCATCGGGGGCTGCAGGGCAGTGCAGACACAGCTCCGATCTCTGCTCTCTGTGAGCAGGGACAGGACCCAGGGAAGGGCTGGAGCTGGGCCAGGGCAGGCTCGGGCTGGAGATCAGGAAAAGGTTCTTCCCCCAGAGGGTGCTGGGCACTGCCCAGGCTCCCCAGGGAATGGGCACGGCCCCGGGGCTGCCAGAGCTCCAGGAGCGTTTGGACACCGCTCCCAGGGACGCACGGGGCGGGAGTTGGGGGTGTCTGTGCAGGGCAGGGGTTGATGATCCCTGCGGCTCCCAGGACGTTCCTCAGTCCCCCGAGGTTCCGCGGGCCCCTCACGGCCCGGCCTTCCCGCGGCCGGCAGCGCCCCCTGCCGGCCCGGCTGTGCCCGGCGCGCCCATCGCCTCGCTCTGCCTTCCCCGCCGCAGCGCTTATAACATCGGAACAGGGGTTATAACATCGGAACAGGGGTTAGAACATCGCAACAGGGGTTATAACATCGCAACACCGGTTATAACATCGGAACAGGGGTTAGAACATCGCAACAGGGGTTATAACATTGGAACAGGGGTTATAACATCGGAACAACTGTTATAACATTGTAACAGTGATTATAACATTGTAACAGGGGTTATAACATCGTAACGGGGGTTATAACATTGTAACAGGGGCTATATCATTGTAACGGGGTTATAAGATCGTAACAACACCTATAACAGTGTGACAACTGTTATAACATTGTAACAGCACATGCAACACTGCAACAGGGGCTATAACGTTGTAACAATGGTTATAACGTTGTAGCAGAGGTTATACCATCATAACAACATATATGACTTTGTAACAATGGCTATAACATCATAACAACAGATAAACCATTGTAACACGGGCTATACCATTGTAACAACAGTTACAACATTATAGTGACACTTATAACATTATAACAACAGTTATATCATTGTAACAACAGTTATAACATTATAACAACAGTTATAACATAATAACAGTTCTGATCCCCAGATGTTCGAGTGATCAAGGGATTTCTGAGGGAAAGCGCAAAGGTGACCAGTGTTTTCATTTCGTAGCCTATTTGGAACAAATCAATATCGTTAAGGAAAGAAGAGAGGCAGTGAATTTTTGTCAGGATTATCAGATTGTGAAGGAGGCATTTGCTGGGTAGACAATTCACGGTATTATTCCATGAACTGCTCTAGTTAGTCCTGTTTGCTGGGAAGAGCGAGACTTCCACCTTGAACATGTCCAGCTTCAAAATCCATGGCTTTTATTGCCTTTTATATTAAAGACCCCTCTGTTTCCAAAGTGTCCTTTCCCCCTGAAGTTCTTAGATGAAACAAGCAGGTGGATATTTGTACGAGGCTTCAGGTCTGGCAATTTCTTTGCAATTAGATTTAAATTGTGCAGATCCTGGGACAAAGACTATTTGGTTTTTGTTATTTTCTCTTTGCAGTTCATGCTAGGAAACTTTTCAGGGAAGTGTTATTCAACTGTAGCACTAGGTGTTCAGATACTGCTAAACACATGGAATCACTTGTAGTGACAGATGGATAAGAAACTGTCCTTGCCTAGAGCAAGTGTTGTTTAATTTCAATTACTAGAAGAAAGCCTGAGTTATTATTCCCATAAATATCATCCTGACTTGAGAATTAAAATATTTTAAAATATTTTAAAATGTATTTGGGTGAGGGAGGGGATGAATTTTACCATTTTCCTTCCAGGCCTGACCTACCCTTCCTCTGTTTTTCAGTCTTACAAATGGTTCTCTGGTAACCCATTAGCCTTTCAGATATGAGGAGAGCACAATATTCTTTTTTCTTTCTGCTATTTGACTGTTTCCTAAGTGGTTTACAATTCCAGTTCTGTGATTTATGAGCAGCAAAACTCCTATGAGTGTTTCTTAGCTCTGCAGAGGATTGTTCCAATTTCATAGAATTATAGAATAAATTTGGGTTGGAAGGGACCTTAAAGCTCATCCAGTCCCACCCCTGCCATGGGCAGGGACACCTTCCACACTCCCAGGTTGCTCCAAGCCCTGTCCAACCTGGCCTTGGACACTTGCAGGGATCCAGGGGCAGCCACAGCTTCTTTTAATAAAAATAATCTTATTCTCTAACCTAAATATTTCATTTATGGGGAACTACAACTGATTTTAAATTCCAAACAAAGAGCCCCAAACCCATACTGGACTCCCATTCTTCCAGGGACAATGAAACTTGCATCATACCTTTGGCATCTGTGTTGCTGTTTCCATTTCCACTGAGTAATTGCCGGAATTCTGGGCCTGGCAACACTGTCTCCGTCTCTGAATGCAGCTCAGGAATTGCTCCCTGGAATACAAAGGAGGTCAGAAGGGACTGTACTATTCCAAGTGTCTGGGCAAATTGTCTGCTCCTTTGTTTCCTTCCATGGTTTTGAATATTTTTAATATATATATATATTTACTTGCTTTGCATCAGGCACTTGCATGCTGGGTCAGTTTGCAAAGCTCCTACGGGGCTGTTGAGAACTGGTTGGATGCCCTGACAACTGCACTGGCCTGGTTTCCTTTTTTGAGGAGTGTTCAGAATTTGCTGTGCTTCAAATCCTGGCCTGTCTCTGAAAGCTGCTTCTCAGAAAATGCTTTGCAAGGTTGTAAAATCCCAGAATCCTGTCATTTCTGCAGCAAACATGATCCAGATATTATTTCTAGCATCACCCCTTAAAGGCCAAAGTGGGAAGAAAGACAGAAAACCACCAAGTTTTCTTTTCTATTGTGTTCCAACAAGCCTTTCCCAGACGCAGCTTGGCATTTTGTGTCCACTCACAGCTCTCCACTAAAAAAATGAGAGGGATTCATCTAGTTACCAGTCATATTCTCTCTTTGCAGATTCCTTCTGCTCTTGGGCCTGGTTTCTCTCTAGTTAGGTTAGATGTGTACTGCACAACCCCACCTGGATTCAGCAGCTCTTCCTGCTGAGTCCCTCTGCAAGGTGCAGGTGAGTGGTCCCTGACACCTATCCAGGTGATCATCCTGGCTGTGATTTTGGTGGGCAGGAACAGAGGATGACCTGGTTTGCAGACTTTTGTGACAGCCACAGCCTGTACAGCCTCTAAGGTGTGAGTGTTCCAAAGGAACATTCCCACTAACTCTTCCCTTGCCAAGGGAAGAAGCTTCCATATCATAGTTCTGCCCCTGTGCCCTGCTCAGGTGAGACCACACCTGCAGAGCCACCTCCAGCCCTGGGGCCCAGCACAGGAAGGACTTGGAGATGCTGGAGGGAGTCCAGAGGAGGCACCAGGGTGATCAGAGGGATGGAGCAGCTCTGCTGTGAGGAAAGCCTGAGAGAATTGGGATTGTCCAACCTGGAGGAGAGAAGCTTTGGGGTGACCTCATTGTGGCCTCCCAGGAGCTGAAGGGCTGGACAGGAAAGATGGAGAGGGATGAGGTCCTGCAGGGACAGGACAGAGTAAATGGCTTCCCACTGCCAGAGGGCAGGGATAGATGGGATATTGGGAAGGAATCCTTCCCTGTGAGGGAGGTGAGGCCCTGGCACAGGGTGCCCAGAGAAGCTGTGGCTGCTCCAGCTCTGGAAGTGTCCAAGGTCAGGTTGGACGGGGCTTGGAGCAACCTGGGACAGTGGAAGGTGTCCCTGCCTGTGGCATGGAGTTGAACATGAGGGGCTTTAAAGTCCTTTCCCACCCAAACCATTCTGGGATTCTGTGATGTGGCAAGAGCTGGGGTTGGTGTCCCTGGGAAGAGCCCCTTTCACAGAATTTTGCTGTAACAACATCCCATTCTCAGCAGTGGAGTTTCCTTGACTGAAACACAAAATTGCCAGAGAGGAACTTTTGTCCCTGCTTAACGTTGCCTCTGGATATGAAGTAGACTTTGAAAAAGCAAGTTTAGTTGTTTCTGCTCCCCATTAACAGCAGCACATTCTGGGCAGTTGTCATTGATTTATCCATGAACCATCTCTGATAAAATGTAATGAATGCTCGTGAAATGTTTTAATTTGGCATCATTTCCCTGGAAGGATTAGAAAAGTAAGAAGATGCTTTGTTTCCCAGGAAACCTGGCCTAGAAGATAATAACATGATCTGTCAAACTGTGAAAAACACAAAGAAAAACAGGTTATCAGAACTGTTGCTCAAGTTTAATTAGAAGGAATTCTTCTGTTACATGTGATGGCTGAGGTCTTTTTGAGCTAATCTGGCTGTTTGGGTCAGCCTCATGGAAAATGAGGTATGGAACTGATTCCATGATGAGTCACAGGGGGTCTGGGACAGCTGGACAGGGATTAATTCATTTTGCCCAGGCCAAAGAGTCTCTGCTGTGGATTACTGTGGGAGCAGTTCCCGGGAGAAGGGGGTCCCTACTGGCACGTGGACATTTCTCCTGTATTTACAGCCTTCCCAGTGAGAAGGACTGACATTCTAATCCTCATTCTTACAGACTGAACACCTCGAGGTACTGCCTGCTCTCAGCGCCCAGTGACAGAGAAAAGGCTGTTTTTCCAGAACTTTTGTGTGTTTGTTGCCTCTGGGCTCAGGAGGCGTCCACAGGTCCAGGGGACACGTATCGCAACCAGTGTGGAGTGGAGATTTTCTGCAGAGATGGGGCCACTGGAGTGATCCCAGAACTGTAAGTTCTTGAGTCTTGTCCTAGCTCAGCCCTGTGGTTTACTCCCATATAATCTGTTGTTCTCTTTAGGGAATTAAAATCTAATACATATAAAAGGGTCTAAGAGTGACTTATTTCATAGTGCTCTAGGACTGTTTATTACAGAAAGCCTATTAAAAAGCTCTGCTAATCTCTGAGCTGTATTCCATCATCTTTTCCAACCCTAATGATGGAGCTAGAGGAGGGTGTGCAGCTTTGCCCTTAGCCCGGAAAGTAGCAACAGCAGAAACCCAGGGTGTTGCACAGAGCTCCAGACATTGCCAGCCACTCCAGGAATACCCCTGGGGCAATCCCCTGGGGGCAGGTGGAATTTCATGCAGTCAGCACCGAGGTCCCAAAGGCCCTGACTCACAATCTGCATCACAGGAGGGAACAAGCTCTTGCTGCTGTTGCTGCTGTCTTGACTTGAAAATTGTTTGAGCCAAGTAGGAAAAGGAAACTGCTCCAAAGGACAATGGAAAAAAAGAAAGTTGCTCAAATTCAAAGCTTATGCCTCAGGATCAAGGAAGTTTACTAGACAGGTTTTAAACTGCACATTTCTGTGGTCCTTCAAAAATGCATCACGGCTGGAATGTGAAATCAGAGAAGTGAGTGGTGAAACGTGCCACGTCCTCTCTGCTTTCACTTGATTGCCACCGGGGACTGGGCTGGTTTGCAGCACGATGAGAAATACCAGTTCCACCAGTGAGGTCTGGGAGCTGGGTCAGCTCCTGGGGAGGGAGGGATGCACTGCTGGGTGTGCTCCCTCCAGCAGAGCCTGGCTGCAGTTCAGAGCTGCCTCCAGATGGCAGATGAAGATTTCACTGACAGCAGGGCCTGAGTGGCACTTGTAGGGTTTGCATCTCATTGTGATGGTGGAGGGGGTACCCAGCAGACAGCAGAAATCCTTAAAAAGAAGTGTTTTCTTCCACAAAACTGCTTGAAGCTGGGAATTGATGGAGGCTTAGGCATTTTTTCAAGTTTCAGTGTAAGGACAGCAGCAGCAGATGATGTATGAACTGTAGCAGGTGCTCAGTATCACAGAGAAATACTCTCTGAAACCCAAGGCAAAGGCAAATCTGAACACATTTATGGCCTTTAGGGATATAAATTTGTTCGTTGGTTAAACAGAAGAAAACAAGGGAACTGAAGAAGCCTAGTAAGCCCATTTGTTTTCCTATTTCTCTGAATAATGATGGCTTTCCATCAGGAAAGGCTGCTTTTAAACAAACAGACAAATAAGACTATGGAGTTAAAAAGCTTCATCATTATTAACATTTGGTTATTGTTTTATCTGGGGCATCACCATGCTGCCTGCTCTACCCTTATTATGAAATGCAATTTTCTCTTGGCACAGAAAATCTCTGCCTGTGTTGTATCAGAAGAATATTTGGACACAGCATTCAGTTATCTGAGAGAAATTTTGGTTTCTGTTAAAAAAAATCATCAGTCCAACATGTTTATGATAAATAATTTTGTTAATTTTTTATGGAAGTTTTCTCTGCTCTTTAATCTGTCCTGCAGGCTGCGGGATGGCAAGGGCTCCACTCAAACTGGCAGCAGCCGTGCCTTTCTCCTCCTCCTCCTCACTCCAGGAGTAAATTTCTTTGCTGGGCTGCACCTTGAATTCAACGGTTTTAACTCAGCTCCTTCACGTGCACCCTCAATGTTGGGGGAACTTTGAGGTCCAGAGCCTCAGCACTGATTAAATATAAAATTTTCCCTGCAGAATGATCTGCTCAGGACAGAATCTCAGTCAATGACTGAGGAGTCCAAAGACCTTTTCTGAGTTTTAACTAAACCGAAGGGAAAGGTCCAAAATGAGCTTTGTTGTGTGAATGGTTGCTTCTCAAATAAACAGAAACACTGCTGAGTTTTCCATCTTCCATGGAAATTTGCTAGAAAGCAGAGGAACTGAGAAGAGAATGAACTCTTAAAAATGATGTATCCAAAGCTATTCTTGTGTTATTTATACAAAGCCTTTGCATCTGTAGCTGCATGTTAGAGAGGTACAAAATGTCCTTCCAGAGCAAATGTACTCGGACTAATTCAGACATATTTGGCAACTCATAAAGGTGTTTAACTGTTCGTGGATCTTGGTAGAAAAGTCAAATACTTTTGATTTTAAGACTGAAATCAGATGCTAATAGTGACAGATGTTCATCTCAAGAACCTGCCACTGAGACCAAAATATCTATTTTCATGCTAAGTCAAATCAACCCATGTCTAAAATTACTATTTATTGCGTGTTGACTGCAAAAAACTTCACTGAGTTTTATAACCTTCCTCCCTTTTCTCAATTCCTATTAACCCCTGTAAGAAGCACTCATCAACACTGTTAAAATATTTGCAGTGTGGAAAAATATTTGCAAGCGTAGAAAGGAAAATCATGGCAGTGTGAGGACGTAATTCCTATTTCGCATGGATCTCTATTTCAATCATGATAGAATCCCATTCTCTGTCCCATTCACAGGAGTGCTGTTTTTCTGCTTCTGGCTGGAACATTTGAAGGAAATATATTGATGTGATTGTGGTGTGATACTGTTTGGGTACAAGAAGAGAAAATTTCCATCAGGGAGAGCTGATCTGAGCACAGCTGCTGCTGCTGCTGCTTGGAAATATGCCAGTGTTTTAAATAGACTTCTACATTTTCCCAGGTCTAAGAAGCAATAGAAAAGGCTGTTAAGAGTGGAGTAGGATTAAGTGTTTAGGAAAAGCTGGGGGAAAGGTATTGGAGTTTTCGTGCCTGGCAGTGAAGTGCAGAGGGGAATTGGAGAGACCCACTTCCAGTGCTCCAGTCTGTGACCACAAGCCAAGGGACAGGACTCTTCCTTTGAAATCATCCCACAGCTCAGCTTGTCCTTATTTCCATTATTCTCACTCTAAATTTTCTTCTTCTGATCTTCTTAAAACAAACATCACTGGATTCCAGCAGGCCAAACTGGGAATGTGCTCCTCCTGTTCCTACCCCTACATTCCCAAGCTGTTTCCTTTAGCATTTACTGGCAGCTGCCCATAATGTGGACAGGCCATTGGTACTACCAGAAAATACATTTACTTCTCTGGCATTTCTTTCAAGTCAGCTCTGAGAATTTCACTACTCTGCAAGATGCCTGAAACAATATCAGTCCCCAGCCTGTGCTCTTCCCCTTTCCACCTTCAGTCTGGAAAAAACAAACCCATTTGGTGCCTGAGTCTGTTCACTCACATGGTGCACACACGACTGGAGCTAAATCAGAATTAGCTAAAACAGGAAGCTTATTTCAAAGCCTGTGCAGCCCAGCCAGGAAAGCTTCCAGAAACATGTGCTCTGAGATGATCTCAGCACGTTCATTATTCAGACTGTGAATAGCTTTAAAAGGGCCAAATTTCTCCGGGTTGAATCAGCTAGGAAAGTAATTCAAATGGAGCAGTAAGAATTGCTGGAGCAGTTCAGGAAATGTTTGTTGGAGCCACTAAAAATGCAGGAGGAAGAAAAATAGAATAGACTTTGATAAATATGTAATAAGAGTTTGGGCTTATAAGAAACTGGGAAATAAATAGAACAACCATAAATTATTCTTCTAGAATGGTGATGCTCTAAATCCTTTTATATTGAGAGAAACAATCCAACAATAGCAACACTTTACAAGCAGATATAATGGTCATGAAAATATCAGACATGTTGAGTAAATTTTGCTATTTTGGAGATAAAGTGAGAGTAGTGGTAACTATCATTCAGCAATTTTATAAAAAAATCAGAGACCATCAATTTTGCAACCAACCTGTTTTTCACAGTGGCTTAAATCATGAATTTCTATGGATCTATACAAATGCCTCCCACCAAAGACAAAGCCTCTCATTTCATACGAAAAACTTGGGAAAAGCATGGACTGGGTGTTCTGAAACCACACTAGAGGGCACTTGAGCTGCTTCTTCTTAAGAGTAGATAAGGATCAGAGTAGTAGGATGCTTATCCAGGAGCAGCAGTGGACTGAATTGAACATGGGAATTATCAAGATTTATCAATATCAAGTTGGTAGAATAATCAGTGATTTCCCCCAAAAGCCCAATGTGGGGGGAATAGGTGTGAATTTCCAGATCTAGATTTTGCTTGTAGGTACTGTAAGCAATTAGGAGGAAATAATGCAAAAATTGCTGATTGATTGCGATAGTGTTTTGTCTCTGTACGTGGATCAACCACAGAAATGTGGGATACTTTGGCAGTTTGAAAGAGAATCTAGTCTCAAACAGAGCAAACGTATGGAGAGCTGAGCTGCTCCCACTGTACTGGTCTTACTCCCATTTGGAGTGTGATGCCCTAAAATGATTAATTTTGTGGGAATGGAGTCAACAGCACTTGACAGCCTTTCTGTAAAGTCTCTATAATAAATACTGAAGGTTAGGAATGTAGTGCAGACCCCACTGCTGATAACCCATTTTCAGAGGTTTGGTTAAAAAAATAATTATTAATATGTTGATCTGGTTCCCAATGTGGAAAACACCCACATAAGTTTGAGTGGAGTGTTTAACTGGAGAAAAGGAGGCTCAGGGGGGACCTTCTGGCTCCCCAAATCTCCCCGACAGGAGGGGCAGCCAGGGGGGTCGGGCTCTGCTCCCAGGGAACAGGGAGAGGACAAGGGGAAGTGGCCTCAAACTGTGCTAGGGGAGGTTTAATTGGATATTGGGGAAAATTTCTTCACTGAAAGAGTGATCAGACCCTGGCACAGCTGCCCAGGGAAGAGGTGGAACCACCATCCCTGGAAGTGGTCAGAAGTCGTGTGGATGTGGCACTTGGGGACAGGGGTTAGTGATGAACACAGCAGGCTGGACTTAATAATCCTAAAAGGTTTTCCAGCTGAATGATTCCATGATTCTCTGATCTCTCAGGGACCAAGGCCTCCCTACCTTTGGTGCTGGGCCCCACATTTTGAGGCTGGAGCCCAGCCCTGGCAGAGCAGCTCCTGGGCACCTTCTGTGCCTGTGCAGAGCCCGGTGGGCTCAGGTGATGCTGCACAGCACCACTGACAGCTCATTTCCTGCAGATGACCACGATGTGTTTGTAAAACAAACTCTGCTCGAGAATTGGCTGCCTCTGAAGCAGGAGGCACTTGAGTGGCTGAGTTTCAAACAGCTCTGCTTTTGCCCTGACAGCCACAACCAAACTCCAGCTCACAGCAGCTTCACTCTGTCATCGCTGAAACAAAGCTACGCGCTGCAATTAAATTCCTGGGCAATTTACAGACTTTCTGGTAAGTCAGGTTTCTTGTGAAGGCCGTGTACTGTGGAACACCCATTTTTTGTGGATCACACTCCCCCCCAGTCTCAGGGAATTGCTGGCCAGTTTTGTGACCTTTCCGTCTGTGTTTGCGTCTCATCTTTTCCCTTCCTGTGCCCTCATGAGACCCCACCTGCAGCAACTCTTAAAAAACTGCAGTTGAATTGCTGTCCTACCACTTCTGCCTCTCAGTGTGTGTTTCCTCATGAATATCCAGGCACAGGGGGAGTTTTCCTGCTGCCAGCAGTGAGGTAGGACTCGTTTGTTGACAGGCTGACACGTGCAGCACGTCCTTGCAGCAAGGACAAGCTCTGTGCAGAGGAAAAAGCCTTGGGAGAGCTGGACAAGCCCTCACAGGATGCAGGAGCCACCTCAGACCTCCGTGCATTCCATTCAAATGCCAGGTGTGCTCTTTTGATCTGGCTCCAGGAGCAAGGAGGCACAGAGTGAGGCAGGAGCACCTCCATCCCTGTTCCATGGATGAGGAGAGGGAGAGGATGTCTTGTGGCAATGCTGGGTTTGCTTTTTTTGGAGCACTGTTGGGTTATGCTTAGAACCTGTTAATGAGGTTAATGCAAAAGCTGAGTGGGATGGAGTGGATGGAGACGCAGATCTGTTTTTTACTACTGACATATTGATCTAATCTTCCCATGCTTTCCATGTATATCTTGGGTATTTATGGCATAAGAACACATCACTAGAAACACTGAGCACCCAAATCCTCCAATTTTTATCACTTTTGTGAATCTTCTCTTTGAAGTGTCTTGAAGGGGATTTTTTGCAGTTTAGTTATAATCAGAATTTAGAGCACATGGGTAATAAAAGGAGTTATTCTGTAGTAACTTCCTGAATGGTTACAGTGCTGCGTACAGGAGAACTTGTCTGTCTAAAAGGAGCATATCCTCTAAAATTGATTTCACCTCCCTAGAAGGAGAGTTCTGTGCCTGGAATAAGAAGAAATTCCTTTCCTTCTGCTGAGTGGAGGTTTTGCAAATATATTTTGTTGTTGTTGGATTTTTAAATTAATTTTATGTTATTTTTATTTAAGCATGTACCATGACTTGAAGTTTTTGGTGAACTCCCTCCTTCCTGAGTGTTTTTGGGTGGAACAGAGAACAGAACTGAAAGTTTAGTGAAGTTTTGAGGCTAATGATTTTGTTCTTTAGCTTAAATTAGATTGTTTCCATGACAATCCTTCAGTTAATTGCACTTAAGCCATTTAATACCACAGTTTCTTCTGGGCTTCCTGTGCTGCTGCATGTGTGGCCTGACAGGAGCTTTCTTAGCAAAACAGCTGAAATTGCATCAGAATACAGAAAGGAAAAGACAAGTGAGGAAGAATAACAGAACAATGGACAATAAGTGTGAGTCTGACCCAAACTGCTGGGATGCACATGGAGCTGGAGGAGGATTTAGGCAGAAGGAAGGAATGAGAGCAAAATCTTCTCCCCTGGGCTCGAAGCTCTTGGTAAAAGCATAGGAGCCCCTCCAGTTGCTGAGGTCAAACATGGAGGAGATGACTGTGTAGAGATTTAGGATGTCTGGAACTGTCAACTTTCCAATTAAATTACAAAACAGTGCTCTGAACATGGAAAAACATGCAGGAAGGAAGCCTATGTGATGCAATATGACTTGATTTGGACAAGAGGTAAGTTTTAAAACTACTGCATGGGCAGAGTTGGCAGCAGATCTGGACTCAGAATTTTGACCTGTTACTGAAAAAGCAGCATTTCAGATATTAGATATGAAGTTGTTTCTCTAAGCTGTGTGGCTGAAGAAAACAAGATAAATGTGAGTAAAGATCTGTGAGAAGTTTCTGGAATTCAGTCCTTTTCCTTGGATATTTTTGGGAATATAACCTGCACCAGTTCCCTGTGCTTCTCAGTGCCTGTCAGGTGAAGTTAGGTGATGTTGTGTTGGCCAATATTTTCTTTTACATAACCTGGATAATGTAATGGGAACTCTGTCAGGAATTTATGAATGACAACAAAGCTGTAAAATGCTGCCAGAATGGGGGAGGACGGAACTGGATTTATAAATGACAGACTGGGGAAAACCTCTAGAAGAGTAACTATAACTTAATCACAGCATAGAAGATCATGGATTTTCATAGGAGTAATCGTCATCACAGGAACAGCATTGGAAGCAAGTGGCCAGGTAAGGACTGCGGGGAGGAATTTGGGAGATGCTGCAGGGAAGGAGGCAACCCCTGGGTAATGTGGACAGGTCACAGTTTAGGGGTGACCACAACATTCAGCACTTACAGCCCCTGTGGGGTTCTGCTCCCCAGGAAAGGTGGGAACCACTAGGGGACAACCCAGACCAACTTTCAGCTCTCTGATCCCTCTTGGAGCTGTAAACATGAGATCATTCCAGGATATCTCCTGCATATGTCCTACATATGTCTCAAGTCTTTACTGTGAACTCTGCAAATACTGCAAAGAGTAATATAAAAGCACAGCCCAGATGAGGTGGTACCAGAATGTAGGAAAAAAAGCTTAGAATGTAGGGAAAAAAAATCCAAGTGACTAAAGCTGGATGAATCTGGAAACTTGCTCCTTCATAGCTTTGTGAATAGAATGCTGCTTTCTCTCTTTTCTTTGGCTGTCCTGTTTGATTGCTCAGAAATGTGGGAAGGCTAAACCCATTCCCTCGATTCTTACAGTCAGCAGCTGCGTGTCTTTTCTCCAGCTCTCCCCTGCACTTGCAGGCCAGGTAGGTAACATGTCATGGATGCTTGTAGTGATTCAGGATGCCTTGCAAAATTACTGGTGCTGTTCAAAAGCTGTTGGAAATCACAGGATTTCTGGTTCCTCTGATGCTGGCCTATATCTGGCTTTCTTTTGTGACTTTCACAGGTCCTTGAGAATTCAGCATTTCCGCTGGAATTGAGGTGGTGTGGGAGGGTCACCATTCCCAAATCTTTTTTTTCTTTCCACTCACATCTCTTGGGTGTTTCTGTGCCTGCTGGTTGTGTGTCACAGTCGTGCCCTGTTGCAAACACTTGGGGAGACAGATTTGTTCTGGCTCAGGATGTTTTAATGCTTTTAAGGTAAAAATGGGACCATCCACCAACCTTTCCTGACCTGATGACTGCCAGCTTCTCCTGATCCTGCACAGGGAAGGACATGGATAGGGTGGGTTTAGATCAGATATTAGGAAGGAATTCCTCCCTGTGAGGGTGGGGAGGCCCTGGCACAGAGTGCCCAGAGAAGCTGTGGCTGCCCCTGGATCCCTGGCAGTGCCCAAGGCCAGGCTGGATGGGGCTTGGAGCAGCCTGGGACAGTGGAAGGAGTCCCTGCCCATGGCAGGAGGTGGGACTGAATGAACTTTAAGTTCCCTTCCAACCCAAACCATTCTGTGATTCTACAGAACCCCATCAAAACAATGCTGATTATTGAACATTTAAAATTATTTTTTTCCTGAGCAGTAATGTCAGTGTCAGTTTTTGGTGGCTGCAGTGAATTCTGGGCTGAGCTCAGCTATCAGGGTACTCTTGGTCCTCTATTCCTGGTGAGATGTCAACCAACATTTTAATGCATTGAGTCCTCTCTGATAAACCGGGCAATTTGCAGCTTCCCTATAAATGCCACTTTGCATAGCAAATATTTTTCAATCACTATCATCTGTCTTGCAGCTTTTGTTTCTTCCAGGATAACAAACCCCTCCTCTGTTTGCAAGATTTTTTGCTCTTTCCAAGAGTTGCAAACTATTTACTGAGGATACAGCCCTAGTAAAAAGAACCATACGGCTGCATTAAGATCCTCCAAGGAGGAATATGGCTGGAAGCAGCTCAGGTCTCTGCACTGAGCTGTTAAAGCTGAGCTTCCAAGTTTCTAATCAAAAGCTGAAACCAGATGGAAGTAAAATGTGACGAATAATATGAAAAATATGTTGCTGAGGAGATCAAATGGAAGAAAGAAAACGAAAATGTTCTCAACTGACTGCAGGGTTCCTTCAGAAGCGGCTTTGGAGGAGTGACCTCGTTCGTCCTACACCTTTATTTTATCCCGAGGTGCACCCAGGTGAAGCCAAGGGGAGCTTGGGGAGCTGGGGCTTTGCCACAGTGCTCATGCCAGCACTGAATAGCTCAGGTTTTCTGGATTACTAAATCAGATTTAGGAACCTAAAGGGTTTTCTGTGCTCTCCAAAGGCTCTCCCTGCAGTATCCAGCTGAAGGGACAATAATTGAAAGTGTCTGCTCTGCAGGTACATTTCTTTATTTGACGCAGTAGGATGACTTCCTCTGAAGAGCAAGATTTAGAAGGACCTGAAACCTCCTGATCTGAAGATCCAACAATTCAAGAAGGAGAAGGGAAAATAAATAATTAAATCTCTCTGACAAGCAAGATGTGTCCTTATTCAGAGAACAGGAATACCATTCTTTCCTTCTTTGGGGAATACATGAACAGAAAAATGAACCCAGAGACAATAACATAAGAGTGTTGTCAAAGTATTCCAAAAAATAACTGAGACTTGTGCAGATGCCAAGTCTAACTTTGGCTGATTCTCTTTTTCAGGAATGTTGTAGAGCAATTTTCTGAATTCTATTAATATAACAAGCAAACAGACTTTGGATGCTCTGGATCTACATTGTGGGAAGCAAAGGTGATTTCTTGGAGAATTTATAGATGCTGGGAGCCTGCATGCTTTTGAAATGCAAACTTAAATGTTATAAATTAAAAGATGGTTAAAATTTAGGGAAGGGAAAGAGGGATGCAAGGCCTATGGAATACGCTGGTAATGGTACAGGATATGTGCAGCCCATGATGAGGGATGATTACAGTGATAAATTCTGTATATTCCAGCTATGGCAGGGAGGATGGAGCGGGGTGCTCTGTCCGTGGCTCGGAGTTGATTCCCTTCTGTAGCACTTTGCTGTGTTTGAATGTACATTGCTGTGTCCTTCTGCAAAACTCAGATGGGACTGAACTACTGAACCTCCCACCACTGAAGGGCATTTGTGTTTCCCAGATGTGGTTTCCCAGACTCCTGGTGGCACTGATGTGTCCTCAGGCTCCTTGCAGGGCTGACAGTTTGGGAGGTGAGCTCCAACACAGGAGGCTGAAATGTTTCTTTGATTCCTTGCTCATTCCCTGCACCCTCAGTGTCTTACATTTATAAAGCAAGAGGCTAAATAGAAGCACAGATACTTTTACAATAGCACCAAAATCCTCTTTAGGTGCTAAAAGCAGCTGGTTTTGACAAGGTTAAGAAGGTTTTTGGGTTTGCTGCTGTTGGCTCAGGAGTCCTCTGTTTCTTATCTCTGTTTTTTTCCTATTTTTTTTTTTCCCACTCTGATAAAATGAGCCAAGAGCCTTGAAGTTTTCCCCCTCTTTCTGGTACCAGACTGTCCCAAAGGCACCACAATTCCCAGGTTGAGAGCAGTGGGCTCAGCTTTCCTGTTACTGCTCCAAAACACCCCTCAGCTGGAGCCTGAGCCTCTGCAATTCAGAGTTGTCATAGAGGAGCACCACCATGTTCTGCTGCTTCCATCACACTGGGAAAATAAATAAAAGAAATTTCACTTTGACCTCTGGCTTAGAAAGGAGGGCAATTTAAACCCTAAGAATAAACATAAAATGAAGCACTACCAAGTCATTCCTGCGTGTTCTGTTTATATTTTGCTGTTGATTACACTCTGCTTGACAAAGGATCTTCTGTGCCTTCACAGCAAAGATGTGAATGAAAGTAACAGGAATTTAACAATAACAATGACTTAGTTCTTGTAATGTTACCTGTCAGCAGTGGCAGACGAGGAGCTGTCTCCAGATGATTTCAGTTTCTCACATCTTCTATCTTCTGAACAGATTTAGGTAATATTCCAGCAATCAAAGAGGGTAGGAAAAGCTGAATAATGGTGTCACCTGAGTCAGGAAATGTATTCCTAAGCATGCTGTCACAATATGGCTGCAGGAATGCAAGTTTAATGAACTTCTAACAATATGTGTGTCAGATTTCCAGGCATAATTCACTATTTTGTGTTATGTGGATGTGTGCAGAAAATACTGAGAGCGATCTGCTGGAGCAGTGAGGAACAAAAATTGATAAAATTCACTTGAAGGGGCTAAAAAGGCAAGGCCTTCTTTCAAAGGCAGTCTTCATTCAGAGTGAAGGCAAAGCCAAAAATGCCTTTGAGAGTAGAAATGTGCTGAATGAGAAGCAGAGATTCCTTGAGTGGAATCTGCAAACTGAACGAGTCCAAACAACTCTCGCAGAAGAAGAAAGGGGAAACCAGTAGGAAGGAGGAAAAAAACCCCAAGCAACTGTTAGGAAAGGTTGCTCCAAAGTAGCTGATGAGGAGAAATGAGCAGGGCTTTAAGTCTTTAAGGCCTCAGAGGCTGGTTAAGCTCTGGCTGGTGCAGCACAGGGGAGGTGCTAATACCATTCCTGCTTCCAATTTCATGCTGCATTTGCACTTCCCAGCTCTCAGTCCTGACGTGCTTATCTCTCCTGCTGGATCACTGAACGAGGAGTAGCCTTTAGCTAAATATTTCCTGAAGACTCTTGAAACCTAAGATCTAGTGGGTCGGGAGAGAGTGTTTGAAGAGAGGGTTGAGTGATATATTCCTTTCCTCATCTCTCCATGTCTCTCCTTCTTCTTTCTGGTTTCCACTTCTTGATGTTTGAGTAATATGAGCTGAACCAAATGGTTGGTGTTGGAGATCTTAGAATTCCAAAGTGGTTTGGGTTGTGAGGGACCTTAAAGCTCATCCAGTTCCAACCCCAACACCTTCCACTGTCCCAGGTTGCTCCAACCTGGCCTTGGGCACTTCCCGGGATCCAGGGGCAGCCACAGCTGCTCTGGGCACCCTGTGCCAGGCCCTCCCCACCCTCCCAGGGAAGAACAGGAATGTGGCTGCACACTTGCTGGATGCTCCAATTTTTTGCTCCCTATGAACAGGCAGAGCACTCCAGGACACCTCCCTGCAGCACATTTCCCCAGGCCTGGCTGTGACCTTGCCTCCTGTCCTAGGCAGGCCACAGGCACATCTCTCAGGAGTGTTCTTTGGTGCAGGACTTTGTCTAAACATTTTCCCACTGGATCTAATCCAGTCTGGGATCGCAACTGTCGTGAGAATGCAACAAATCATTCTGGGAAGTATCTAATTTTGCCCCTATTGGTTAAAGCAATGTTTATGCACAGCCAGAGCCACATGACAGAGGAGAGGGTACTCTTGAACCCTGTTAGCAATGCGTACTAAAAAAATACCAGAGCTCCCAAGTTTTTGTATGAGTAAATGGCAAAACTACTGCTTCCTAGTTTGAACAACCCCTGATTTGAACATCATTGGAAAAAAGCCAGGAAAGCAACTGGAGTCAGCCCAGAAACATTTTTTATCCTTGTGGCTGCTTTATTTACTCAAACAAGCAAGCAAACAAACAAAACCCCTCAATAAACCAACACAAAAGCCTTTTCAACAATGTACTTTTGCTTTGAAGGAGTATTTTAGGGCTTTACAATGATGCTTGAGATGTGGTACCTACACAGAGACTGCCAGGAAAATGTGAAACGTAAAATAAATGCCATAAGTGCATGTGGTTTTGCTCATTTTCAGTCACTGCCTCAAATAAATAGTTGAATAAATAAAACATTTGTCAGTTCCTCTGTAGGTACTTCTTCACATTTCCCAGGTGTCTGGGAAGGCCCAGCCTTCAGAGAGGTTTCTTCAGCAGTTTTCTAGTGGAGGGGACTGCAGAGCTCTCACACATCCAGTGCAAGTGGCCAAGAAATGGATTATTTCTGTGGGTTACTCTGAATCCTTTGGGTGAGTTTACCTCCACCTCCAACTGATGCTTGAGCTGAAAACCAGAGCATTTAATACATCCCTGAGGGGAAGGTCTGGGGCAGGTGGGTGACAGAGGCTGTGTCAGGGAAGAGCCTGGTGGGAGCACTGTGCTGTGCAGCCTGTTCTGCAGGAGCTCTGCAGGGTCAAATGGGTTCGTTCCCCCAGCCACCACTTCATCAGAAGCACTCAAACTGCCCGGGCTGCTCCTGCCTCCAGCTGCCACTTCCCTCTGGGGTATTGGCAGGGAAGTCCTTTGGGAAGGAATAAATCCTGGTTTGAAGGCTCAGATTGATGGAGAACTCCCCCCATGCATGGTCACCTGTTTGGGGAGAGTCACAGCAACTCCTGGGTGACAATTTGAGAAACTAATGAGGGTTTATGGCACGAGGTGCAAAACAGGTTAAGTGAAAAATATTGTGAAAAATAGGAAAAATAGCATGAGAGCTGCTGCTCTTGAGGAGCATTTTAAAAATAATATTAACAAGCAAAGTCCTGAGCACAGAAAAAAAAATAATCAAGGATTGTATGTGAAAGTAAAAGAGAAATAAGAATGGGATGGAGAAAATTGGCTAAACCAAAACAGAAAGTGGGCGATGATGAGAAAGTGACAGTGTGAGATGCTTGTTGAATCACCTTTGATGCTCAAACACAAGATCCTGTTACAACTGGTTAACACAAACCCAGGGCTGGCTGATGGATGGGAAGATAAGTGCTGTATACTCTCTCTGAAGAATGATGGGTTGTTATGAACGTTAAGAGTAAACTACTACAATCAACGTCATTATTCAGCCCAATGCTGAAGGAGCCAGAGCAGATCCAGTTTGCAAAATTCTCCTTTATTGATTTGATTCTCCCTGTTTGCCCTCTCATGACTTTGATGTTCCGAAGTTGGTGTTTAAGCCTTGCTGCAAATGACAGCTGTATTGGGAGTTATTAATCACCAAATGAATCATCTGTTCACTCACATTAGACAATGTCTAAACAGTTTGATAAAGTTGAAAGTGATCTGAGTTTAGGGAAGATGAGATAAAAAAAACGTTTTTTTCAATTTGTCCCAAATCCATTGTACATAAGATAATCTGTATCTTAAATTCTCCAAATAAATATCTGGTTATTTTTAAGCAAATCAGAAAAATTAGGACCTGTAATGTCTTTAATACATTGGTGAAATAGAAGCAATTTAGTATTTCAAGTCCAAATTCAAAGAAAGTTTTTTTGTTGGTTATACTTGATCTGCTGGGATCCTCATCTTCCAATTTCAGAAAGAAAAATCTCTTGATGTAACTTAATTGGATGGTTTTAAACTGACAGAGAGTGGGTTTAGATCAGATGTTAGGGAGAAATTCTTCCCTGTGAGGGTGGCGAGGTGCTGGAATGGATTTCCCAGAGCAGCTGTGGGTGCCCCTGGATCCCTGAAAGTGCCCAAGGCCAGGTTGGACGGGGCTTGGAGCAACCTGGGACAGTGGGAGGTGTCCCTGCCATGGCAGGGGGTGGGATGGGATGAGCTTTAAGGTCCCTTCCAACTCAAACCATTCCATGATTGTATGAAAAAGGAGATTTGTCTGCAGTGCTGAGCTTATACAGGATCTGCTACTCTTGGAATGCGTGGCCTTAATTTTCACAGTTCCACTCTCCTCCCTGTGCTGGCTGTGGAAATGGCAACCAGAGTAACTGATTCCCCTCAGGACACAGCAGAAAGCCTTTAACTTCTCCCAGAAGCTTTATTGCCACAGTTCTCCTGGCTCTGAGCTCTCTCTTACTGCAGCAGCAAAGAGGAAGCATGAAAACTCCAACAGAAGGTTGTCAAGAGCAAGTAACCCAAACATGTGGGGTTTTCTCTGTTTCCTACGTCAGCAATTAGTCACTAATTGTATCAGTCCCTTCAATGCATAATGAGCTGCATTCTGAGTAGGTCAGCGTGCTGACCTGGTCAGGGTGGAGCAAGAAGATGCTTTTGTGAGTTTGACGTGGCTTTTCTGCATCAGCTCCTGGCCTTGTGGCACAAGGGTTTCTGCAGCTCAGTGACAGAGCCGTGGGTGGCAATTCTGCACACAGCTGCAGGAGCTGCCTGGTGGGGAAGCTTTTGGGGATGGTGGTGGTGCCTGAGCGATTGTCTGCAGTCACAGCTGAGGAGTTCTTTCCTTCAGCCTGGCAATAACCCTGGCCAAGTTTGTTGTCTTTGGCTTCAGGGATCTGCTTTGGGAGCGCACTTTGAAAGGGAACTTCAAGAACTCTTGACTCCCTAGAACGAGAGGACTGGGCTTCCATCATTCCCCAGTAAACAGTCCCAGTTTAGAACAGCACTTTCCCATTAGACGTTGCTTTTCCTGTGCTACTAATCATCTAAATTTATGGATGTGATTCTGAAATCTCTTTTTTGCTCTCCTTGTCTGTTCTGATTTATTGTCTTAGGAAGTTAATGGAGAACAAGGGACTTTTCACACAATTTTGCATTCTGGTCACCTTCACCTCTTCATTTTAGCTCATTACAGCTGTTTTGATTCAGAATATTTTTAACAAAGCCTCCAGTTTTACTGTTTGCTAAACAATATTTGTGGCTAAAAATTTCTTATAATTATTGTCAGTGACATAAAAACTTCTAAAAAATTTGTGCACAATCTGTCTGCTTGGCTTTTTACTACTTTAATAGGAAAATGTTTTTCATGACTTTCTGAAAAGTAGTCTGGACCTTGTGTTACTTGTAGTGGACATTGTCTAGCAAACTGAATGCTCTTGTTATTTCCCTGTTGAGCAGTTCCTTCCTGTGTCCAGCATGTTCCACCCCACTTAAAATGTCAACTCATGGTGTCTAAAGGCTTGGAATGCACATGATTTTAGAAATCTGGGTTCCAGTCTCCGTGAGGAGCCTAGAACCAAAGCAATCCTTTGCAGCTGGTGACACGAACACTTTTCCTTTGCCTTTTCTTCCTGTGCCTCATCAATCCTAAAAGAAAATGAATAGAGCTTGAATGTCACTGCAACAGATCAAACTGAATTTTGGAATGTGTGCTCAGTTTAGCTCCTAAATCAGATGAGTCCTGTTCTAATTAGAACCTGTAATAAAAGGCTTGTTATTTATTGCTTAATAGACCTGTCACCAGGGAATTGGGGTTGTGCACACTCCTTCCTTCCTGCCACAGCTTAACTTGTTCTCAGACTTGGACTTGGTGCAGTAGAACTGGAATGTGACCAAATCCAATGATTCAAGAGGAAAAAAGGAAACAGAACAAAATCCCCAGAGGACACATCTGATCAGTAACAACAGCAGATGTGTTTTCCACAGAGGTGCCACGAGCATCTGTGCCGTGTTCATCCGAGGCTGAAGGTCTCACCTGGGCTGGGGTTACTGCAGAGCCTGCCAGCCAGGTGAGTCACTCCTGCTCCCATCACGGCTGGATCACAACCCTCAGGGCAGGATCTTGCTAAATGCCTGACAGGGCCCACTGTGTGTGCTGGATTATGGAAATAGCGGCGATAAAAAAAGAGGCAATCCGTGAGTCAGTGCTCTCAGTACAGGCTTGCCTTTTCCAGGCAGAAGGAGCCTCCACACAGGCACTGGAGCCGAGCACCACTTTGCAGAGAAGGTCTGGTGGGGTTTGGGCTGGAACTGGCTGGCAATATTCTATTTAAAAGCCATGTGTGCCTAAGCAATGCTTCAAAAGAAAAAGCCATTTGCATTGAAAGCAGAAATCCATTTCACTGACTTAGACATGAGCAGTTTTGGATTGTTGTTTCTTTTTCTTTTGGTGTAAAGCAAGAAAAATTTGTCCTCCAGAACAGTTTGTCAGAAACACAACAGAATAGCCTCCTACTCCATCTAAGCCACTTTAATTGTCAGATTGTAGTGTCCCCATCATTCAGACAGCAAAGATGCACAGCAAAACTTGGCAGCTTCATTGCTCCTCTTCATGTCTTGGAGAGTTTAGGGAAACCCTCCAAAAGCTATGAATTTCTGATTACACTGGGAAGTCGTTGGTGTTTGAAATCTGGAAGGGCAAGAAGGAAAACTCAGAGAGCACTGAGGAAGTGCTAAACTAGATTGTTGAAGTAAAGACAATGATTGCAGGAACAGTTATCACTGTGAGGATAAGGACTAAATATTTTATCTGGTAATTTGAGGCCAATGCCTGGGTACTGCTGTAAAATTGGGCATACAGGAAAGAGGTCTGATCCTCTTTATCACCAACCAAACCACAGAACATCCATTTTTCTAACAAGATATTGGTCCTGTCAGGATTTCCTTCTGCTGTCTCCTGGCCAGATTAGAAGCTGGATAATTCTGTCTTGTATTTTCTTAGTTTCAGCCCTGTGCCAGGTGTTCTGCTGGAGTGCTTTCTCTATGTATTAAACTGCTGTGCAGTGGTTATTCCATATTTTGTTCTGCTTTGGGCTACATCCAGTGTTCCTTAGATTTTGCTAATTCCTTCTCACTTCCTAAAGCAGCTTGATTGAAGGGTGATACTGAAGTGTCAATGTACAATCCTTGATGACTTTACCGACCAAGGGATTCAGGATTGCATGTCAGGCCCAATGCTTTATAGCAGGCTGGAGATGCCACATCAGAACATTTGTAGTAACAGAGACACCAACTTCTCCAGAGCAGAGAATTCCACAGGAAAACAGACTGAGAAAAGTGAAAACACACACACCCGGTGATTCCAAACCCTGCAAGTAAATTCCCCGGGTGGTTGTAATTGCTTTCTTGAGGTGTTGCTTGCTAAGGAAGATCTGGCAAGGGTGTGGCTGCTGTTTCATTGCGTGTTTGAACAAGGGATTAGAGAGTGGAGCAGCAGTGTCATGTAAGGGGTGAAAGGAAACTGGGAGAAAGCACGACTGTTATGTAAACCATCTCTTCTCTGTCAGTGTCAACACTTCCTGTCTGTATTGCAGCTGAAGTGAAAATAATCACCCAGGCCCGACAGAGTGCAGCCTGCTTGCAGGTGTAGGTGTTGGAATGGTCTTGCTGGCATCCCAGGCTCTTGGCACGTCCTCAGCAGCAGGAATGACTGAGTAACCTGTGGGCTTTCAGATGGGTTTTTGCCACTCTCCCGCGTCTGCCCTCAAAAAAAAGCCCCACCAAACTAATAACAGCAGTGATGAGAGGATGAGTCCCATGCTGGGTGATGGAGACTGATAATGATCCATCTCTCTAGAGACTGATCTGTTTTCCTCCAGGCAAAATTTAACCTTCGCTCCTTAGTCAGACCCGCTGAGCAGGAGTGGAGCTGTGGGTGTCAGGCGTGTGGCATTGGGCTAAAGGTGAAACCAAATTGATCTTACTTTTTAAATATAAGGATCTTGCTTCTCTGTCCTCAGAATCTAAAGAGAATTTCAGATTCTTGTAATAGTGACTATGAAATTCTTCCAATAAAACTGCTTCATAGCAGTCTCTCTAGTTGGTTTTTTTTTAGATGAAGTAGCTTTACTTTTTCTTAGCCACAAATGTTTTCTATCCTTATATTTAGAAGTCGGGCTTTAAGAAGAAATGAAGATGCTCCATCTTTAGGGAAGCAGTTGCTTATCATGCTTATATATATAATTAAAACTGGTAGACTTCTTAAACAGTGGGAAGAGAATTCAGCACACAGTGAGTAGCACTCGCTTCTAAAGCAGTGGGAAATCTGGGAGCACCAGAGGAGCTCCTGGGAAATGCAGAGAGCTGTGAGTGAGAGGTTAATGTTGAACAAAGTTGGTCTGTAGAGATCCTCCCTCACAGGTTTTTCAGCTATTGTCACCTTGCACAAACAGCTGAGCAGGGCCTCAGCTCCATTCTCCATGCTGAACTGCAGTCTTCGCTCCTCACACAGATTCTGATGCCGCTATTAGAAGTGAAAGTAACTTATCCAAGTGTGGATGGTCCTGTCACCCCTTGGATACAGCAAAAACAAAGCAGATGAGGCTGATTTGGGTGCCTTTGGGAGTGTTTCAGCAGTGTGAGTTGAGCTGTGCTTTCACCTGGTCCTTCTGTCCCTCACCCCTTCTCTTGCAGTTCTGGACTAGGTTTGATCACCTGAGCTCTCTCTCAGAACGCAGCAAGTTCCTGCTGACCAGTTGAATCCTGCAATTGTTTTCTTCTTTGCCTAAAGTGACATCAACAAACAGATCTCCCCCTCTGCTCTGCTGTGTGGCCTCTTGGTGTGATTTGTAATTAGGGATGGCAACTCCCAAGATTGCTTTCATTATCATGGAATCCCAGAATGGTTTGGGCTGGAAGGAACCTTTAGGATCCTTTTGTTCCACCCCCTGCCATGGCAGGGACACCTTCCACTGTCCCAGGGTGCTCCAAGCCCCGTCCAACCTGGCCTTGGACACTTCCAGGGATCCAGAGGCAGCCACAGCCTCTCTGGGCACCCTGTGCCAGGGCCTCGCCTCCCTCACAGAGAACAATTTCTTCCTAATATCCCATCTAAATCTACTCTCCTTCAATTTAGAGCCATTCTCCCACTATCACCAAGCATCCTTGTCAAAACTCCCTCTCCAGCTTTCCCGAGGAAGAAAAGCATCACTTTCAGGGCTTTTGGAGAAATGCCAGGTCTTACACGTTTGGAATTACCAAAGGCATTCAGAAGACACTTTCAACTGCAAGTGTCTTATGTCAGTGGTAAAATAATGTCAGTCTCCATAAACCTGGGAGTCCTGAAGGAGCAGCAGCTCCATTTTTCTCTAGTGCCATTGTGTCAGGTATGGAAAACAGTTCTACAGCAATTTGTTAGCGTGGCTTTAAGGCCACTGAGGAGCACAGGTGGAAGAAGCCTGCTCCAATTCCTTGTTTTCCCTTGCCTCAGAACACTGTGTCACTGATGTCCCCCACTCCTCCTGTGATGGTGACAAGGAGGTGGTGCCCCTGCTCCTGTGTTCTGCTGCTGTGCCAGGACACCTGGTCCCTCTGTGGCTGCCCTCGAAGCACCCTGAGCCTTCCTTGCCTCCCCTGCTCCAGAGCAAGTTGTTATTTGGAGGATCAGGACAGCCAGGAGCCTGCCTCCTCCTTGGCCTTTCAGATAAGTGATTACTCAGGAAAATATTGCAAATATGTTGTTCTGGAGAGAGCCAAACTTTCTCACTGGGACACTGCTGCCCCACACCATAAAAAGCTTATCAGAGGGGGGTGAAAACTGGCAGAGCAGTGATGGTCAGGAGTGATGTCTGTGCCCTCCAGGTCACACAGACCGGCACTGTCCCACCAGGAAGCACCTCATGCCTGGCTTGGGTTAATTCCACTGTTTTACCCCAGCACAAACCGTTTTCTCTGGAGATTTGCTGCCCTGCTGTGCTGCTGACGTGAAGGAAGCAAATGTCAGCTCTGCTTTTTGCATTAAAGCAAGGACCGTGCAGGAGGGGAGGCGAGGGTGGCTGTGCCCTCTAGGATTTGGAAAGGACCATGCTGAAAAACCTTGGTGGTATTTGTTTTGAAACAGTTTCTGCAGTGGAGAACAGCTGCTCTTCCAAGGGAAACAACGAGAGGATCTGCAGCTTTTGGAGAGTGCAGTGCAACGCCCAGCACAGGCCTGGGGCTCCGCCGGGTATTTCTGGAGGTCGATGTCCCCAACACGCAGAAATCTTGAGCACAGGGTTATTTTGGGTCCTTGCTAAAACACAGCCTCAGTGATTTTTTTAATATTTATTTTTGGACTTTATTCTGTCATGCATGAAAAGACTTGCTCCTATGGCAGGTCCTCGTTACCAGAATACGGGCTTGAGAAAATTATCAAATTCGGATGATAAAGCACGTGAACTTTTTAAATTTATATAAGTATATTGACATTTCTAATCCCATCACTCTAGTGTATCTCTGAAGTTATGAGCTGTAAAATACCATTCTAACACAAAAATACACACTTTGCGATTCAATTCTTGAGCAAACAAATGTTCCAAAATAATTTAGAATGGATTATTTTTGCAATGAAAATACTTTGGCAATTTTAAAATATGCACTGAATGTCTTAGAAATTGATCTGGCAACAATGACGAACTAGTGTTTCTACCAGGACTTCACTAAAATTATTAATTATATATGATTAATAACTTTATGGATAATTAGTAACACTGGAAGCAAGGTTTGAAAGTTCTGTTTTGGTCTCTTGGTATTTGGACAAAAAAATTTCAGTTGAAAATAAACCTACAATAAAGTGGCAGGGAAATTTTCTTGTAGAAGAGAGGAATGTGTGTGAATACCGTGTGGAAAATGTTTTTCTTTTTGCTGAAGGTTGTTCAACAGCCCCGTGAACACCTCAGAGTTGCAGAGGTGAATGCGACTAAAACGAACACGTACTTTAAAGAGCTCTGCCAGTAAAAAAACTTACAAAACACCAAAGGTTTCCAAAAGAGTTTAATAAATAATGAGGTTCTTTCTGTATTGTATAAACTATAAATATACCATGCAGTCCTTTATAACTTAAAATAATTTACAGGCTGAGGTAGGGGGGTCGGAGGGTGCAGGCTCAGGGCCTCGCCGCCTTCCTGCTGAGCACGCAGACGCAGGCGGTGTCGATGCGGATGAACCTCCAGGCCGCCTGCTTGCCCTCCATGGTCAGGGCCTTGACGAAGGTGTGGGTGGTGGTGCAGTACGAGTTCCAGTGCTTGGCGTCGATGCCGCGGCACCCGCCCGACACCGGCTTGGGGTCCCTGCACTTGGTCTCGAAAAAGTACTGCTTAAAGACGTTGTTGTTGATGTTGACCTCGCCCAGCACTGTCACCTCCTTGCCCTTGATGTCGGTGGCCGTGGTTTTGTCCCCGACCCACATGCTGACGCTGTCGCACACCGAGAACTCCCCGCGGTGCAGCACGGGGTGCGTGCTCCTCCTGCTCCTGGCAGTCCTGTTGAGAGCTCCCGTCCCACTGAGAAATCCCAAATTCCGGCCCTGCCCGGCCACCGGCGGGGGCTGCGTGCTGAACAGCACCCGGGGAGACCGGAAACGCCGCTTCCGGAAAATTTTGGGGTCCAGGGTGATGTTTACAGCTTCTGTCCTGCCGAGGCTCCACGAGGCGTGGCCGGGGGATGTCTGCAGAGCCGCCTGGGCAACGTGGGGTCGGTCACTCCGGGTATTGAGCAGGGAGGGTTCTGCAGGATACTCCAGTGGAGCATTGTCCTCTGACTTGGGAGCTGCCTGTGTGCCGATCAAAAAAGCTACAGTCAGAGTGTAGAACAGCATGGGCATTACGTTATGACCTAGAACGAGAGAGAAAGGCACTGTTACTGCGAGCCAGGCGGGCGCAAACCGCTGCCATTCTGGCCATAGATTTATCAGATACCCAGGATCATGCGGATTTCATCAGGTATTCATGCGGGTGCCAGATGTTGTTCTTCCAGAAGAGCTCATTCAGACAGCATCAATGTTCTTAATAAAGCGAGAACATTAGAAAATAATAGCTAGATTATTATTAATTCCTCTGGTATTTGTTGTTAGAGCACTGTTTATGAAGCACTTGTTTGGTGTTATTAATGTGGAGACCATATGGCGACAGCATGTTCCCAGGAGTCAGATCTCTAGTGAGTTTTGCAGCAACCTTTTTGGCCAGGGCTGGGCTCTTGGCTGCACAGGAGTGAAAGCAGAAGCAGTCCCTTGGCTAAAACAGCTGTCCATTCCCTAGACTTGTCTGCAGAGGTGTCCTTGGGGCTACGGGGGGGCCACCAAGCCAGTACCTCGTGCCATTATCACAGCCTCAGCAGCCACACTCACCTGCCATGTGGCCAGGCCCCGCTGCCGGCTGGCTCAGCAGGCTCCAGCAGCTGCCAGCTCTCCCACCTGCCCTTTCAGGACACACACCGTCACTGAGCGAGGGCAGATAAAGCCCAGGCTCCTTCCTCGAAGAGTTCAGGTATCTGTGTCACAAGGGCAGGTGGGAATTTTCCACATCCAAGGGCAAATATGGGAACACTGTGGGTACCAAGCTACCTCTGCATTGGCATCTTAGATACAGCCAAGCTAAAGCCATTGTGGCCCAAGTGTTGGGAATTCAGGACAGGGAAACACCTGGAGTTTTTTCAGAATGCCACGAGCAAGAACTCCCCTAAAGTCCCTGCAGAGCAGATGCAGTGCCTGTGCTGGTCCTCCTTCAATCCAGAGGACAGGCACGTCTGTTTGGATGTGGAAAAGTGCAAGCCAAATGTCTAAACCTTTGCTAAGACCCATTTCATGCTGGAAGAGCAGCAGCAGCAATACCTCGTTGGGCAACTACCATGTGCTGAGTAATTCAGCCACCTGTTGGGAATGAGAGACATTCAGAAATGCTCTGGAACTGCAGTGAAGGGCAGACATTGTACTTCCTCTGTAAAGACTTAATAAGCAGAGACAGGGTATAAACAGAAAAGCCTGGGTGAGGCTCCTCCCCGTCTCTCTGCCTTGTTTTCCTGACATGTCTCAGCTGGCCCCGAGCTCTGCCCTGGCTGGCCAGCAGGCAGGGAGCCCCAAAGCCACTGGACAAACAGGGTTTTGTACCAGAGGAATTGGGCTCTGCAGTTCCACTGTGATTTCCCAGCATGTCTTAATGTTTTTTCTGGGTGTGGGTCAATTATGGTTGCAGTTCCCCCTCTCTGTGGAGCTTTCTCAGATTAGAATCCAAAGCAGCGCTACAGACTTGACCAGGGTGCTCTGCCAGAGCATAATCCTGTGGAAAATGCAGAACAACCCTAAGATGTCCCACAGGATCTCCTGTGTCTTATCTCGGACAGGAGCTGAAATGACATAAACAGCAGGGTTTGTGCAGGGCTGAGCAAACATTTGGGAAGGCAGCAGGAGATGCCAAGTGAAGGTAGTGACTGAGGAGGGTGGGGGAGCAGAGCCTGCATGGAGGGGAGCAAGGAAAGAAAGGCCAAAAGCCATGTGAGCACTTGTCTGTGCAACTGTTGGGCTGGAGGCACTGGGGGCAAAATGATGACAAGGAGGGTCAAATGTTTGTCACAGAGCAAATCCTTGCTGTTCCAAAGCCACCTTAATTTGCTTAAAGCAGGGCTGAGGGTTGCTGCTTTCCCACGTGCTGCTCGTGCTGGAGCACTCGTCATCCTCTGTATAAGGAAACAGAGCTGGGTGTAGCTCAGAGCTTGGCTGTGCACCCTCCAGAGAGTAACCCCTTGTTCTACAACCAAATTAAACTCAGATGGTTCATTACATCTCTCAAGAGTCAGCTTTCCCAATAGAAATGTTAATGGAAAAGGTTTGCAGAACAAAATCCAGGCACAATTTAGCAATGCCAATAGCAGCCTCAACGTATTGTGTTTATGCATAAACCCCTTTTTTATTATTTCCTTCTATAGGAAAGAGATGCTGTGATGTCAGCAAAGAGCTGGTTCTGGTTTTGTGCTATACAAGATATGCTGGTCTAAAATGCAGCCTCATTTACCTCCCTTCTCTGGGTTTCCTGTGTTGCTCGTGCTGAGGTTTTTGCTTTAAGGCCATTAACACAAAAGCAGAAAGACCTCACCTGCTTACCTTTTCTCTTTAATTACCTCATATTTCCCCTCCTTGTGCTAAATCATTCTGTGGACTGTGGCCCAAACAGACAGAATGTATTTGGGATATATGGTAATTTTTCTGAAGATTGAAAATGGAATCTTTTTATCAATTAGCAAGTTAGTGGAGAATAAACAGTGACACATTTAAAAAGTGAACGAGACTTGATGACAACACAGGCAAGAGAAGTTAACATTAAAGGATAGGTGTGCCTTGGGCTGTGAGGGTTGTGAACTCTTTGCTGGCACACAGAGTTATTTTACAGACTATTTTGGGGAGTTTGAGGTGTCCCTGCCCATGGCAGGGGGTTGGAACAGGATGAGCTCTAAGGTCCCTTCCAACCCAAACCATTTTGGGATTCTGTGGTCCTCTCTCTAAACTTTGTCACATAATTAGTTACTGGACCCTCTCTTGGTGCTTTCTGGAGATGTTCACAGGGGATGCCTCGTGCAGCCACCTGGACTTGCAGGGGATGTGCAGCTGCCAGTTCCAGTGCTGGGGGTCCATGGATGCCTGATGGGAACCCTGGCCATGAAGGTTATCCCAGGCATTTTAATGGCAAAACTACACCACCTGTCCTAACCCCATTTCTGTGCTGATCAAGTGGCATTGCCCCGTCCTCTGGTGTAGCTGCTGAGCTGTGTGAGCCTGGCCACGGGTGACTCCAGGCTGCTGTGGGCAGTGGGTGCTCTCTTACCTCTGAGACTGCACAAAGAACTGCTCCCCCAGCGAGGTCCTTATTTCATCCAGAGCTGAGCCGGGCTGGGCTGCTCCTGGCCATGGGGCCCTGCTGCTCCTGCCAGCTGCGTGTGCCGTGGGTCACTGGGGGCAGAAGGGTTTGTGTCAGTAATTAGCCAGCAAATCAGTGCTTTCAGACCATTCCTGCCTTGGCAGCAGGAGCACAGGACAAACCCCTTCGGCTTTCTGAGCTGGGCTTTCTCCCTGTCACAGCATCAAGGTTGTCCAAAGTTCCAACCCACTTTGCAGAGCAGCACATGTGTAAGACAGGGCTGCCTTTACTCAGCACCTTTACCAGCCTGTGGTTTTCAACCCACTGCTTCCCAGCCCTCTCAGAAACCTCCCAGGCTCAGCAGCCCCAGGAGTGACGCCCCGTGGGGCAGCAGTACCTGATGGCACTGCACAGCAGCCAGGCACAAACCAGGGCTCGCAGCCCCAACATCTGTTCTGGGGAGCAAATCTGGTTACAATTAAATTCAGGAGGAGAATCACAGACTGTGATTTATTGGCAGGCAATTACCTGATTGTGGCTGATACTCGAGAAGAATTGAAGACACAAAACTCACAGGCACAAAAAAGCACATACTTAGATCTTTGTTGTGTTGCTGCTGTAAGGGAAGCGATGACTGCAGTCTTAATCACTGCATTGTGAATGGTCAATATAGACCCCAACTAAAGGAAAATCATTCTTTTCTTCACCAATTAAATCCAGCACACTTTCTCAGCAAAACACATTTTCTGATTGTAAATTCATGGCATTGAAAGGGATGGAAATAGTGTTTTATTAATCCTATTATTCAATAGTTTATCTGTGCCATTTCCTAAGGGAAGTAGGGGTTGTGTAAGGTAAATAGAAGTTGTATAAGGTACTCCTGTACTGCAAAAATCCTGCTGCATTCAGGCTGAAGTGCATCTGCTAAGGAGAACAAGCTGCTAATGCCAAAGCATGAACTGGACTCACTTTCCACCTGCACAGCGTCTGTCCTCAGGAGCACTGGCTGCCAGCAAAGGCAGCCACTGGGTTTGGCTCTTCCCAACACCCAAGTACCAGTTACTTAATGTTTAAACCTCCAGCTGAAACCTTCCCAGCCTGTTTCCATCAGTGCAGGGCTCAGGAGTCACCCTGTTACGTGTTCCTTGTGCAACACTTGTGCAGTGGTTTGGCCACCCTGCCTTTGTCTGGGGCTGTGGCCCAGGTTCCCCTGGGTGTTGCAGTATTTGGGAGCTGAGCTGCTTGCACTCATATCAGTGTGTCAGAAAGGTCACTCAGAGTTCCAGGATCCAGAGCTTCATGCTACAGATGGAGTATGCTGTGTTTTTGCAGGAATGTACTAGTGAAGTAATAACCCTTTCAGTGAACTCTGGAGAGTTGAGTACCAGTAATGATAGAGCTATAATGTGCTGGCCACTGCCAAAAATAATCCAACAACTTTTCCAACTGTTCTGCCACCCTAAGAAAACACTGTTTCAGTTCCAACTGGCTGGTTTTTAACCACAAAAGCATTTATTTTCAGCAGGACTTTTTTTTAAAAGTTCTTTTACTGTCTTTTTCCCGGATTCCTGGCTGTAGTGGAATCCAGTAAATGATGCCGTGTTATTCAGCATCCATAGACTATTCCTCTGTTCCACCACTCCCAGACATTCATAAAATATCCTACTGAAGTGACTCTTTCTTCAGGATTTACATACATACAGGATAACAGACCTGGTGGGTAAAAAAATCTCACTTCAATCTTATTTCCTAATCTCAGCACATGTAGAGTAGAATTAAAGAAGCCCAGATTGCTTTGGGCACAGAGCAGCTGTGGCTGCCCCTGGATGCCCTGGAAGAGTCCAAGGCCAGGTTGGACAGAGCTTGGAGCAAGCTGGGATAGTGGAAGGTGTCCCTGCCCATGGCAGGGGTTGGAATGAGATGAGCTTTGAGGTCTCTTTCCAACCCAAACCATTTTGGGATTCCATGATTCCATGATTCTGGAGAGTGGGGAGATGGATCACACAAAAGGAAATGGTTCTGTGTCTCAAAAAGCTCTTTGCTTGCAGGACCTGTAAGTGCAGCAAGTGCCAAACTGAACAAGTTTAGGGAATTCCCTTTTTGTTAAGGCTACCCACAGAATCTGAGGAAAAATGGACAAACAGGGAATGTTGCCTGGAAAGTTATTAGGAATGAAAATTTAATAAATTTACTAAATTAATTGCTTCCAATAAGAACAGCAGTCAGTGCACCCTTCTCATTTGGCTCAGTCAAACACAGCAAGTAAATTATTTTCTAAATAAAAATAAACATAGTCAATAAACATAAGCATAGAATGTTGTAATCTAAGGCATGATACAATTTGGAATGTTGTTTTCTGTCATTCTTGAAGTTGTTGGCGTATTTTAGGGATGTGCAAAAAATAAACAGAAGTGCTTGGCTGTCAGTGCAGCAAATGGGATCGTGGAGGTCACCAAAATAAGCAACAAGTTGTGAATTAGTTTTGTCTCATTGCTTCTGGTAGTGAGAGAGAAATGAGAGAGGCAGTTGCTGCTGAAGTTGCTGGTAGAGAGAAGGTGCCTCTGGCATATTTTCACAGGTATATGAGTTATGTGAATTAAAATTTAGCCGTAGCAACTCAGGGAAAAGATTTCTGAGCCCTGGGAGGCCTTGAAGGGAATCCTAAAGCCATTATGACTAAGAGCAGTGTCAGAGGCACAGCTTTCCCTTGATCTTAGCTGATGAGCAAGAAAATGGGAATTTCTAATGGACTCAACATTTCATTCCTCCATTATATCTGCAGTGACTCAGCCTGTAAATAAGAGGTTTATGGGTGCTGGAGAGCCAGCTGGAAGCTACCTGTGTCTCATACACTTCCTTTTTTTCTTTTTTTTTTTTTTTTTTTTCCCCAAATGCCTCCAGCACTGAAATGTTCCTTTGAGGATTTCTAGGGAGAGCAGTAGGCTGAGAAAAATGCTGCCCTGCAGCAGGAGCATCGTGTCACCCTGAGCCTCCTCGTCATCAGGATGTGCTCCCAGCGTCTGCCTCCAGAGCTCTGACTCAGCCTCAGCCCAGGTAAAGATAATAGCAGGGGTGCTTCACAGCCCATTAAGCCTCTGGTAATTTGGGGTGCTGCAGGGGGAATAGCACCATGAGTCTGGACCCATCCCTGGAGGTGCTCAAGACCAGGTTCGATGGGCTTGAAGCAACCTGGGACAGTGGAATATTCCCTGCCCGTGGCAGGGGGTGCAGTCAGATGATCCTTGAGGTCCCTTCCAACCCAAACCATTCTGTGATTCGGCAGGGTGGGGATTCACCAAGTCTAAAACCAGTGAGGCTTTGGAAAACACTTTTAAAGGTTAATTTTATATTTATTTGGGTATAAGTAATGAAAATGCCTTATTTGCAGGGCCTAATTTCATCCCTTCTTCCACCCTGAACCAGTACATCAATATTTCACTTGCTGGTGTCTCTGCAGAGAAGTCGAAAGAGAGGAAAAGAAGTGAATTTCCATCACCTTCATTGGCACCCCAGTCCCTCAGAGCGTCTGGTGCTGAGTGAGGCCATCTGCTGGGAGAGGTCCAGCCTGGAGCCACAGCTGGGGGTTCCTGACAGCAGCTGACAGGTCTGGTGGCACGGGACAGGCACAGCTCACCTTTAGAAGGCTCACTTTAAAACTCCCAAGTGGCAAAACAAACTCAGAACTTCTATGAATACAATTTGTTCTGCATCTCACGTTTGTTTTACAGTGTTTGGCATCAAGATGCTCTCACTTGTAGAACATGCTCATGGGAATTCAGAGGCATCAACAGTCATCTAAAATGTGATTCCTTTGGGAAAATCCCCATGATCTTAGGTCGGGATGGCCATCCCAGCAAAGGCTTGTGGCAGTTTGCAGCCCTTGCTGTGACAGATTGGCTGTCAGTGAGTGTTAAACATGCACAGAGCCACCCTGACAGAGCTGAGAGCTTTGTCCTGCTGCTGATAACAAAACCAAACTGACAGTTATTAAATAAAAGATAAAGAAATGGTCTCTGTCAAGCTAAAAATCTCTTTAAATAAAGTGAAGGAATGCACATCACTTAGAAAACGAGTGACAAATCTGAAAATAAATGACAGAAAACAGCTTTTGGAGGAGCATGTGAATCTGATTCTCCTGAAGTCAATGACCGCAGTGGCATAAAGCTGGTAAATTAAATGAGCTAGAAATAAAGATCCTGGCTAGGAGTAAGTTATCTGAGCATACCAGGATTGTATATCATCCCTATATCATCGGCCAGAAAGCAAATCCTAAAATCAATGATTGACATGTGATGATTGCTTTGGAACTTTCCATGCAGCCTTGGAGCTGGATATGTATTTTATAGGACTCCAGGGTTTCATATATCCTAATTCACAGGCACCAAGGAGTGACTAAAGATCTCAGGCACTAACTGACAGGAAAACTACTGCAGGATACATGGGATAAATCCATCCATATAAAGTTGGATGCTTCCATCCTACCCAGCTGGCAGCCAGCATGGGATTGCTGCTCCCTACAACTCCTGTCCAAACACAGCAGGACTCATTCCCTATTGCTGCTTAAAACAGTGAGCCCAAAGACCTTCCTGAGGCTGGAGCATGGCCTGCCCTTCTCCCCTCCACACCTTTCCCAAATGGATTTAAATTTGGGAATAGTTGGCTTGTTATATTTGGCCCCGAGATTTCCAGTACAAAATTACCAGGAATGAAAGAACTGGAATTTCAGACTTCACAACACTACCAAAATCAAACTGGAATTCAGCTGGGAACAGAAAGTATGAGGGCAGTCAGACTGTGATGTTACATCCCCTCTTACAGCCAAGAGTAGTTAAGGCAGAAAAATACAATATCTTTAGGGCCAGTAAACCTTTCCAACTAGTGATCTTATTCCAGCTATTCAGAAGGGAATATAAATCCTGATTCTTTTCCAAACCCTGATTAATAAGAACCAGCTGAATCCCAGCAGCAATGCTAGCATTTAGTTTTTATTCAGGCTCATAATTTTCATTTATATTCTCCTTTTTCACTTCTCTACGACTGCACAAATAAATTTGAACACAGGCGATTTTTAGCAATTGCACGTGTTGCAGTGTAAAGCATCAATGTAGCGACTCCAAAAATGAGGTAGAAAACAAAAATGAGCTGGGATGTCATGATCAGATTCCCAAAGGTAGACTCCATCATCTTCCATGTTTCTTTGGATCTTGAATTTGGAAAAGAGCATTATATAAGGACAAGGAGCATCCATAAATTATGGCCATGGCATTTCAGACTTTCCCTTTCCATTAATTATTTACATCCAAAAGGAATTTTATCTTCTACAAATCTTCCAGTGTGTTTATAACTATTTTAAATGACTCAAGGATATTCTAATGGGGCAGGAATCCTGAGAAATTCCAAAGGGAAGCTGAAGGGTGTCTGTGCTTGGCAAGTCAGAGTACAGAAGGATGCAGCAAAGGATGGAGTTGAGAGAACTTTAAAACCTCTGTTCTACTGAACTGAGGCTCTGGCTGCACCTGATAAAAATTCTGTAGCTGCAGCAGTTCAAACTGATGTGTTGGATTTTTTTTCCATTAAAAAATCCCTTTAGGATCTAGACAAAAATCTACAAAATAAAATCTTATGACATGGAGGTGGCTCTTGTGTTCACTCAGGGTGCTGAGATAGGGGAGAAATAGTCAATACTGGAATGGAATATTGCTGTGCCTCTGTAGGATTTTTCCATCCAGAAATGTTAAGTGGTTTTACAAACACTTAATAAAATGATCCTCCCCACTCACTTATGGTCAGTAGAATTTACTTCTGTAGCATGTGAAGAACCCAAAGAATAACACAGAATTCTTGCCAAGCAGTAGCAATGTTCCTCTTCTCCATTGCCCACCTCCTTTGGTTATTTTTTTAATTCCTAGGATATTCTTTCCTATTTCTAAATCTATTTTACCTTCATGAGACCTCCAGAATTCAGTTGCCTTCGTAGGGATTGAGTTCCCTCTCTTGTGATTTACTTTGCATTACGACAGGAAAATCATGACAAAAACCCCTCAATGAGACGTTTAGAAATTGAATTCCTTATTTTTATTGCAGCTGGAAATGGGTATTGACCCCACAGCAATCACAGTCATTCTGTGCCCTCCTGATTGTAACTCACAGGGCACGGGCACAATACTTTGAATTATAGAAAAATGTTCCTGTATTTCCTTAAACCAGCATACCCCAAGGTGAATCGTGTGTACAAGAAAACTCAATCATTGGGCTGTTGCTCATTTGCTGTTTGACTTCTGTGGTCTTTGACACATCCTGTACTTTTGAGAAGTATATTTCCATAATTTCTGGACAACTGGACATAAGTTTTGTGTCGTGCTGTACATGAGGTGACCTTCGAGATTTGGGCAGATATTTGTCTGTCTGCTCATTGCAAAGCCTGAGTTTTTTGTGCAGGTTGTAAAGACGTGGTAATGCTCAAACTCTTGTACTCCACCGGCTTTTCCCACTTTAAATTGAGTTCAAAACAATTTCTTTGGAATTCCTAAGCACTCCACTACAGAGGTGAGAAATATGGTGGGTTTTAAAGTAGGCACATCTAAATAAATAGTGATATAGTTATATATTATAATAATAAAAAATATATTAAGTAACAATCTTAGTCTTAAATCTAAACTAAGCAAATACTTTCGTTTGGCACAAGAAAAACTTTCAGCTTTGAAGGTTTTTTGCTACTTGCTGGTGGTTTAAAAATTGAGTTACCGAAGAGGTGGAAAAAAGGGTTTTGTTTCCCTGCACAGCAGGAACCTTTTAGATGTGGTGTCGTTTTGAAATGAGAGGGTAAAACCTCCTAAGAAACAGGGTAGAGATGTCCACAAAAAATCTGGAAACACCACCAAATAAAGTAAACCACAGAAACACTGAGTTATCAGATTGCAGTGTCATCTTGTAATGTTCTCTGCGAGCACAAGTAGTTCTTGCAGGAGAAATAGGAGTCTCCTGACATCTAGGGTAGTTTACCAAGAAAAACACAAGGTTCTTACTATTGCTTAGACCTTGCAGATATTCCTTCTAATACTGTGGCTCGTATGAATGTGATCAGAAAAAGGAAACAAGAAAATGGGGTTCACCTTGGAGTTCCAGCACTCCAGAAGCCACGGTGCTGCATTGTTTTCCATGAGGATCCAGAGCTGGTTTGCAAACTGTGGTGCTGCTGGAATTTTTAGCCCTGGACTTTCATACTTGGTGTGTTTGTACTCAGCACTTCCTGAGAATTAAAGCCTGCTTTCTGGGGGGGTGTGTTGACACCATGCAAAATGCTCCATACCTGCATTTTTGCCCTGAATGTTTTTCTGAGTCCAGCCTGGGAGATCATCTCGATTACTTGGCAGCAGAGTAAGCCACTGCAAAGCACAAGTGTTCAGGATGTTTGGGAAACCAATCCTATTTCTTCACATGCTTTTATTTGCCTTATTGTCCTTATTTGTTCATTGTATTTGTGTGTGTGCATGCCCCAAGTGGTAGAAAAACAAGAGTGGTTTTGCCAGTGTTTGTAATCCGTGTGAGTACCAGCTGCTTCTCTCTTTACCAAAACCCTTTTCTGCACCTTTCTTTATGGAGTGAGCAGATTAAAAAGCTGCAGGAGAGTGAGACAGCCGTCCCTAAAAATCTCTTCTCTGGCTCTCTCACTCCTGCCCCTGGTCATGCCTATGTGTTGACATCCTCTGTTTTGTTTCCTCCCCAGCTCCAAGTGCTGCTCCACGTGCTTTCTGACTCCGTTATCTGCAAGGCTCCTGCCTTCTCCTGTCACACATTGAGTACAGCTGCCTGGGAGCTGCTGCCCCACACAATATCTGCAGCACACATGGGACCTCTTCAGCACCTTGGCTTTCTTCTGCTGGGGAAGGTATTTACTCCTTGCTGTGTGATTCTTTTAACTCATTGCTGTATTAACTCACAATGCCGGACAATTGATAGCAACCCTAAAAAGGGGTGGTAACAAAATGTGATGGATTCTGTACATGAGCAACAAAATATATATTCAGAGGAACTAATCCAAGTTGTGTTTCCTTACAGTGAGTTAGCACAGAGATTGATTTAGGGGTTGCTTCATTCCTGTGCTCTGAGAATCTCAGCTCTGCTTCAGCTGCACCCCAACACCAAAGTCGTGAGGTCAGAGGAACACAGCCCAAACTTCAGCACTCTGAGCATCCCGAGCGTGTCAGGCAGCTGCTGCACAACAAATCTGCTCGTGCTCCCAGAGAGCAGAGACAGTTTGAACTGGGGCCATATTTCAGCTGTACATTGTGGGCTGCTGGGCGCGGACCCAGCGAGCAGTGGGGAGTAGGAGTTTTCCATCTTTGTGTTATGTCAGAGTCTGAGGGGAGGCAGCTGCTGTGCATGTTTTAACATAGGAGCTTTTTATTCCCTGCTCAGCCATTTAAGGTGAAATGAAATTTAAGGTGACATTTCAACGTGGGAAGGGGTTTGTTTGTCTGGATCTCAAACCTCTGGAGCCTGACAGCTCTGGAAGATCCTCACCTCACACAAAGCTTGAAGGATGGTTGGTGTAATACACAGAGAAGGAAAGGATGTTGCAGCCTGCAGGACGTCCTCCCTTGCTGGGAGCCTGCAGCTGTCTCTGCAATAAATGCCTGTGTCTTTGCACAGCTCTCCTGGCCACAGTGACAGTTTAGTCCCTGTGCTAAAGGACAGCTCAGCAGAAGAGTGGCTGTAAAGGAGAGATCGGATCCTTTCCTGGGCTGTGGGGATCCTTCAAGCACAGAGCAAAGCGCAAAGAAGTTTAAATGAAGTTCAGCAACCTTTGCTTAAGAAGAGGAAACAGGGAGTTGGACTGACCTGGCAGTCTCAGCAGTTCTGATAAATCTGTGTTTGGCAACTCACTTGTGTGAGGAGCATTTGAAGGGCCTTTACATTTTCTGGCATCATCTGGTGGTTGAAAGCATTTTTTGCTACAGTGCAAATTATAATGGAAAAGATGCCTCTTTTTCCTTTAAACTGTGCCCTTGAGTGTTTCTACCACATTTTCTGGAACTCCCTTTGGCCCTGTTCAGAGTCTGAACAGCTCTGAATCCCTGACTTGCAGCAGAATGCTATCACTGATGGCACTGGACATCTTTGGACTACCCACACTTCAACTTTCTGTGGGGTTCACTGACTTCCCTGGTATGTGGACTTGGAAATCTGGGAATTCTTACAAAAGTAGGCCAAGATTACAAGATTCCTGTGTTTACCAGCATATTATTTTCCTTGCTACCTTTTATTATATTAGATACGAACCATTTTTTTTCCCATTTCCATAGTGAGACCAATCAATAGATTGAATGTGGGAACTCTTGGACTGGGAGAACTGAAGTGCTGGAATGATTTTCCTCAGCCTACATTCACCAAAACAATCCTGCAGAAGCTGATTAAACAAAACCATCTCTTAGTGCTGTGTCACAGCCTTATAGAAAATAGGGGGAAGGAGTGAGGGCAGGAGGGGCTTTTGAAAGCTCTGCAGTGGTACCTGGATATAGCAAGGAAAGACTACAGAACTGAAAACTTGTAAATAAAATTTCAAGGCTGCAGTTGGTAAGTGAAATACAGCTTGAAGTTCACAGGATCATTAAAGTTGGAAAAAGCCTTTGAGATCATTGACACAGCACTGTCACATCCACCACTAAACCACGTCTCCAAGCACCACAACCACGTGTTTTTGAACATTTCCAGGTGTTCCACCCCACTGCTGCCCTGGGGAGCCTGTGGCAATGCTTTCAGTGAAGACATTTTCACTAATACCCAATCTTTCTCTGGTGCAGGTTGAGCTGTTCCCTCTCCTCCTGT
>WEKY01061359.1:69653-93744 GCA_013390045.1 Picathartes gymnocephalus | reverse complement strand
GACATTGAGGGGCTGGAGTGGATCCAGGGCAGGGAACAGGGGAAGGGTCTGGAGAACTCCTGAGGGAGCTGGGGGGGCTCAGCCTGGAGAAAAGGAGGCTCAGGGGGGACCTTCTAGCTCTGCGCAACTCCCTGACAAGAGGGGGCAGCTGGGGGGAGTTGGGCTCTGCTCCCAGGGAACAGGGACAGGACAAAAGGGAATGGCCTCAAGCTGTGCCAGGGGGAGGTCCAGGTTGGACATCAGGAGGAATTTCCTCATGGAAAGGATTGTTAAACACTGGAAGGTGCTGCCCAGGCTGTGGTAGAGTCCCCATTTCTGATGGTGTTCAAGGGAAACCTGGATGTGGCACTCAGTGCTCTGGGCTGGTGACAAAGTGGGGATGGGTCCCAGGTGGGACTCGATGGTTTCAGAGGTCTTTTCCAACCCCATGGATGCTGTGGTTCTGTAACTTCAGGTGCAGCACACCCAGCAGCACTAAGATCCCAGGGGAGAGGGTTCCCCTCAAACACATTTTCAGTGAAGAACAGAAGACAGAGTGGGTAATGACTGTGAGAAGGATGACAATAAAACAAGAAGCTGCTGGAAGCTGAAGGAAAAGGCTGGCTGAAAGCACTGCAGTCCAGTAAACTCCCAAAGAGAAGTCTGGAACAAAAGAGTAGACAAATGCAGATTATCCATGAGGAGAATCACACTGGACTGATACAACTCAGCAAGTCAAGAGAGGGCAGAATTCTGCCAACCAAAACTGAAGACTGTGAGGGGGAAGATCGCACACATCTCATCTCCTCACTGATGCTCTTGGCTGTTTCCATTGATACTTTGAGGAGTCTGAAGAGCCTTGTGCTGAGAAACCCCTATACATCAGCCCACAATAAATGTAAGCATATCCACTGTACATTGTTGCAATACACAGCTTCTCTGTGCCCCTGGCTCAGCTGTTTCATGCCACTCCATCTGCAAAGGGCCCTTGACAATGGAGTCACATAGAAACATTCTGCATTTTTAGTAAAAAGGAAAAGGGAAGATGTTGCAATATACAGCTTCTCTGTGCCCCCGGCTAAGCCCTCTGTCAAAGACCTCTGCCAATCAGATACGGCATGTGTCACTGGCCAAGGAACTGCACAGGCTATCTATCACCTGAGCCAATCAGGAGGCAAGGCAGGAGCTTTTGAATCCTCCCTATATGAAGGGGCTCTCAAATAATAAATCTCTCTTCATCAGGCAACCGTGCTGAGGGTCAGTGTCGTTCCTTCTCCTCCCAGGTTCCCTTAATGTAACAGTACATAGCAGAAAGAAGAACAGAAATTCTGAAAACATTCTTCATGAACAAAACCCAGTTGCTGAAAATGAGTCGGGGGGCAGAGACTGGCAAGCAGGAACACTACACTGGTTTAACTCCATTAACGGAAGATGCAGCTGTGCTGTTGTGCTTGGCCAGGAGCAGACACAGTCCCTGGACAGTCCCTCACCTGCCACTCACTCAATCAACTCCTGATGTGCTGCTTTGGAAAAGGAGATTAAAACATTTTCTATTGTAAGGCCAAGATCTGCAGGATGTGCAGTCCTGCTGAACATCTCCCAGCTGTCTTACCTCAAACATCTCCTGCTCATTCCGTCGATGATCCTCCAGGAGCTGCTCCATGTAGGTCAGGTTTCGGAATTTTTCTAGGTAAGCACTGTACTGCTTCTGCAGCTGCTCCTCAATCTTCTCATACTCATCCATGAAAGCAGGGCTGGGGAGAGCAAGCACAAAATACTCAGTGAAATCTGCATAGAAAAGCTGTGGCTACCCCATCCTTGGAAGTGCTCAAGGCCAGGTTTTATGGGGCTTGCAGCAACCTGGGATAGTGGAAGATGTCCCAGGGCAGGGACTTGGAATGACATGAGCTTTAAGGTCCCTTCCAACCCAAGCCATTCTGTGATTCTAGGGGTCTATAAATATTGCTCTGTATATACAGAATTCTGAAATGCAATTTTGGTTGCGCAGCTGCCTTTTCATGTCTGCTAAACCAGCCTCAATAACCTCTTGTTTTTAAGGTTTCACACTGCGTCAGAGAATAAAAGCTCAAGACAAAGCCCTTCACTAAGCAATTCTGGAAATTACATAAAGCAAAGAGAAGGTTTTTGTGTACAACTCCCTTTTCCTTTCACACAGGCACAAAGGCAGCATTTTGGCCCCTTAGAAGGCAATGTTAAATTAATTATCCTGCTGTTCCACAACTGCACAAAGTTAGTGTGTAGCCTGGCTGGCAAATCATCTACTTTGCTGGGGACTTACTTGCTACAAAACTGTCCTGAGTCATTACAGGTTTAATTGGACTGTGATGAAGTGATGATATCACTACACCAGAGAGCAGATTGATGCACCCCAAACACAACTGCTGCTGCTCAGTGCCTCTCACCCACCCAATCCACTTCCTGCAGAGTGGTGCTAATCAAAACATGGATGTAAATTCAGGTCATTCCTTCCACCACTCCCTTGTCTAATAGTTCCTCTTTTTTTAAATATTAGGTCAGGTTGCAGATTGTATAAACCTGCAGATGAATTAACGACCAGAAATCAACCCAAACTGTGAACCTGAACACTGTGATACCTCCAGTATCTGAAGGGGCTTACAAGGAAGGAAAGGGACTCATCATCAGGAACTGCAGTGACAGGACAAGGAGCAATGGCTTCAAACTGAAAGAGGAGAGATTTAGAGTGGATATTGGGAAGGAATTGTTCCCTGGGAGGGTGGGGAGGCCCTGGCACAGGGTGCCCAGAGAAGCTGTGGCTGCCCCTGGATCTCTGGAAGTGTCCAAGGCCAGGCTGGATGGAGCTTGGAGCAGCCTGGGATAGTGGAAGGGGTCCCTGCCCATGGCAGGGGGGGGAGGGGATGAGCTTTAAGGTCCCTTCCCACCTAAACCAGTCTGGGATTCCATGATCCTACAAATTTTCTGGCAGGCTGTACCACTGCCTTGAGGATCTGATCCTAACAAAGGCTACAGAATTTTTTTTTTATTGATGGAGAACACCAGAAGCCTCTGGGAACAGAGGGACTGTTTGTACCAGTTCCATCCTTTATGTTCACACTCCTTCCTGCAGTAGGTAATCAGTTCATGATCTTTACCGGACACTCTGCAGAGTCTGCAGCCTCTTCTGGCTTCTTTCCAGTTCCAATTTTCGTTTTTCAATCTTGGCTTCCAAATTAGCTTCGTCCAAAGCCACATTATTCAACATGTCTTTAGTCTTTTGGACTTCTTCCTGAAAGAGAAGGATGGTGAACCACGGCTGGCACTGGAATAAATAAATTTATTTTTCAGATGTTAACACTGTTTTGTGTTAACTGAAGTAGGCAATGGAAATTCAAAAGTTCTTTGTGGCCAGGATAATGAACTGACTGGACATTTACAAATGTAAAATACATTATTTTTTTGCCATCATTCTTAAAGAAGGAAAAAACCCCACAGCTGTAACTGTATTTTCCTTCTCACTGAAGAAGCAGTAGAAGACAGGAAGAAGCCTATCTTTTGGCATCATTAAGGTCTTTTTGGATTTTATCTTAATGGAATCATTAAGGTAGTTTCCAACTTAATGATTCCATGATTCTGTCTGAATAAACAGATGAGAAATTTTGTTTCCTGGTACTATGTTAGGGAATTTTAAGCTTCCATCATTTTTTTTCTCTTCAAGATACAAGTCAGTTTTATAAAGAACTTCTTATATCTGAATATCTTCATCCTTTTCTAAGTTTTGCTTTATCGTTCTTTTTCAAAATCTGGGAAGCATCTTGAACATTTCAACATGTGCTACAGGAACCAGGAGGGGAAGTGGGAATATTCCAACTGATTCAAATGAGCTGAGTACATCCAGTGTGCTCAGGTTCAAGAAACCACGAGCATCTTTTGAGGGAGAGAGGGAAAGGGAGGATTCCACTGCTGGAATTCCAGCAGTGCTGCTCAGCTCCAACAGATCATTCCATGAACTGGGCCAGGATTAATGAGCTGAGTGTGTGCCACTGCTGTTTGCCAGGAAGCCAATCCCTCTCCACCATGCAGCTCTCAGTTCATCAGTGCTACAGCTGGAGTAAGAAATGCACATTAATTTAATAACGTTTAGTATTCACACAGGCTGTGAGCAGGAGCAAAACAGAAGGGAAGATTGCCTGGAGTGTCTCTTGATTATCCATGTCTGTTTAAACCTGGAACTCCACTCCTTGTAATCACACACTTGGACTGGATCCAGTTTGCAGTGAAATAACTGATAGGAATCAGGAGGAGATAATTAACTCCCTCCTCACACAGTGCAGCTGAAGATTCAGAAATTCAGGAAGCCAGGCAGTGGAGGAAGGACAGTGCTGGCAAGTGCAGGACAGACCAAAGTCCTTCACAGCAAGCAGCACAGGGATGCCCTGGCAGGGCACTCATCAGCCAGCTCTCCTCACTCACCTCTTGGCCAGCTCACCTGTCCTGCTTCCACAGCCCAGCTCCCAACTCCAGAGGCACTTTCTGAGTTACCCAGGTCACTCCTGGCAGCCCTGACTCTGCAGAGGTCACAGGGCTCAGACAAGGTGGGGGGGTGTGGATTTCTGTGCTGATTTGGGCAATTTTTATCCCTCCTGAAGAGCTTTTGGGATGAGGCTCCTAACAGAGGCAGGGAATATGACTACAATGTGTTTTCCCCCAAGAGAGGGGCAAAGAGCAGCTCTTAGATGCATCAGCTGCAGTTGCAGGTGATGGCTTTGGCACTCTTCAGCCCAGATTGTTGATAAAAAGAGCTACAATCTTCTTGAAGCAGAGAAATTATAATTTTACAATCAAATAAACAGTATTTTGCTTACCAAAACGCTGTTAATGGCAATTTTCATCACCTTCTCAGCCTCATTTATCTCCAAAGGTCTGGCAATAGATTCTGTCCTTGCTTCCTATGAAATAAAATGAACCAATATATTTAAACACTACACAAAGGAACTAATTTACACAGAACTGTGGGTGATCAAGCAGCAATGATAGGATCATCTGCATAATAAATGGGGTAGGATTTAGTGTTTATTCATCAAGGCAGAGATGATTTAGGGAACAGGAGATGATGAAAAAGTTAAGTGAGTTGAGATTCGGAGGAGGGAGCAATCAAGTCATCTTTCTACAACGAGGTGAGGGCTGTGTCTGACTGCAGGTATTCTGGAGGGCAAAGTTTTGGCAACTCCCCTGGTTTTACATGTGGAGCAGGGCACAGAAGATTCCATCACCTGTACAATACAACCCATGAAAACACCAGTGCAGGCAGAGGAGCAGCACACTGTCCCAAAAGTCTGCAGCAACAAGGACTACGAAGCCACCAAACTGTGCCAGGCAGGTGGACACTGAGCACTGACCCTGCCAGAGGTCGATGTGGACAATGCTCCCAGGGGTGCACAGGGTGGGACTGTGGGGTGTCCTGTGCAAGGCCAGGAGCTGGACTGAATGATACCTGTGGGTCCTTCCCACCCCAGATATTCCATGATTCCATGTGCCTCCCATGCTGCAGATGTGTGGGCATCTCTGCTTCTGGTAACAGAGTGGGTCAGACTCCTCAAAAACCTCCCAGTGATCCTTGTGAAGATCTCAAAGGATTAAAAAACCTCCGCTCTCAGCAGTTTTGAGGACACATGGGCTTGGGTGTGCACTTGTCTAACTGATGCCTTAAACACTGACCTGGTGATTACATAAAAACTTTGGATTACTTGCTTGGCACTGGAAGGGAAGAGAGGGAATTTTGCAGCTCCATGTCCCTAAAACAATCTTACATTGGCGAAACACTTGGTAACTGGTGGATAAAGACGGAGAAAGCATCCCTCTAGAAAATATCTGATTAAGAACCTAAAAATGCTTTGTACACTTTGCCACAGGCTGTACCCAGCCCACTACAGGAGGAATTCTGGAAGCAGATTCAATAACTTTGCTAAGATGCCGTGCCAGACTCTCCAGATTGCACAGCTCAGTTCGAGCAGAGCCTGCTCCCTTCCCACCAACTCCAGTCCTAGGAACTGCAGGGTGAACCCAACCTGGGAGCTCATCCAGCAAAAAAATAAAAGCAGCTTTTTGTGCTGAGCTTATTCCTCTGCTGGATCAGGTCTGTGAGCAATTCCAGCACAGGCTGCACAAAGGCTCATTTTCCTGGCATGAGAAAAGGAGAACATTTATGGTGGGGGACAATGACAGGAATTACATCTGTCGGTGGCAATGACTGCTCACACTGCCTGAAGTGCTTGTGAACGTCCCTCTGTCCACACCGAAAAACAAACTCCAAAGCAGAAAGTTCATTTGGGCAAAAATAAGATAAAAAATACCCGTGCAATACAAATTCCCAAATAATTCCGTAGGTAGATGTTTTTGGAGGAGGGTGGGGAAGAATAATGTAGCTCAGTTGTTATTCTGGGAGCATTTATCACTTAAGAAGCTCAGCAAAATCCCTGTTTATTTGTGAGGCCTTTACCAGGCCCAGCCTGGTGCAGGCACTGCCCTGCCAACTGCACTGGGCTCAGAGGGTCGGTGCCACAGAGCCCACACACTTCAAACAAAATAGCAGAGAGAAGGGAATTATTGTCCTTTCCACTTGCAAAGAGGTCAGAGGAACAGCAAGAACTGTAGTTTGTAATCATGAACAACTCCCTCACCAACACTCCCCTGCAGCAGCCTGGTGAAACACCCCAGAACATGCACAGGGCACAGCACGGGGGCTGGGCAGGGAGCGGATGGGTTTGGAGAAACTTCTGAGGATCCGCCCTTTTAGGTGGAATAATTTATGCAAGTTTATTGTCTTTCCTTCTTCTGCCTTCCCTCTAACAGCCCTGAAGTTTCATGTACACACCACAGTCTTCCACAGAAATCCACGTCATTTTCTACAACGAGGTTCAGTCCTACAGCCACACCTGCCTGGAAAAATCTGTCAGGGAAATGCAGAGCAGTGGAATGGCTGGAATTTGTATTTTCAGGCTGTGAAACCAGGGTTAAACTGGAAAAGGAGAAGGTCAGGACAATTAACCCCTCATACCCCAAGAGACAGAAAGGCGAATCCTCTCTACACACAGCTGATGCCTAAAACTCTGCCTTGGAATGTGCATTCCTCACTTCACTGTTACAACAATGCCCCTAACCTAACTTTAACTCTCTGGAGTAATAAGTCTAAGTGGAAAAGATATTAAATATTATGGAAAAACTGTAATATATAATAGAAATGTAATGGAAACAAATTTTTTTTTTTGTGGATGTCTGTCACAGCTTCTCTGGGTAACAGTCACTGGGCCATTTCCTGTTACCCTATGAACACTCTCAGAGAGGCAACTTTTATTTTTAATATCTCTTTTCAAGAAGGACCTTTTGCAATTGTACCCACCACTTCCCTCACTGGGAATCTCCCCCCAAGAGCTTCATTCCCAGTTAACAGTGAAGAGCCACTATTACAAAACCCATTCTGCAAATACGCCCAGGGAAGCATTTTCAGCTGGTAATGGATTTCCATTTTTATGGACCAAAAGCTGATAAAGCAGCTTCCAGTGCGCCTGATGGATGGAAAAATGGATGCACTCCTCCTCCAAACTGCAGGAAGGAACCAAGGCAAGTAATTAGGCATGACCAGTACACAAGTTACTGCTGATAAATGCGGTGTAATAACATGTTCTGATGTGCTCAAGGTCTAGCAGAGGTTTCTAAGCACTTTTTTTTGTGGTAAGGAACAGAAATTGAAGCTTTTTTCCTAACACACTGATCCTGCTGTGGCTGCCCCATCCCTGCAAGTGCCCAAGGATTGGGCTTGGAGCAACCTGGGATAGTGGAAGGTGTCCCTGCCCATGGCACAGGGTTGGAACTGGGTGATTTTTAAGGTCCTTCCAACCCAAATCATTCCATGATTCTTTTTCTGAGTTTCTGACCACAGGTTAAATCTTTCTTTGTTTTCCAGGAGCGCTAAGCCTGATGCACACAGAAATGTGTGCATTCCTCACTGCCACTTCAGCCTCAGTGCAGGCAGCACCACATCCCCTGCTGCCTGCAAACAGGGCCTTGGCAATTCCAGCTGTCCATGCAAAGCTCTCCTTTAGGAGTTTATTATTCAGGGACTTCACTCACACACACTGGGATCACAAATCACAAACATCCAGGGGATTGATGGTTTGGTTATTTAAGAACAGGAAGGCACACGAGGGACATGAATCCTTCTGAAGGAATCTGACCCTTCCCAAGAGCCCATTTCCCCCCTCAAGACATTAAAATCATGGTACTCGAGAATTTTGCTGCTTCCAGACTATGCTGCTTGGTTTCATGCTCTGCTCAGGAGTCTCCAAAGGGGACAAAGACACTTCCCTACTCAGCAATGCAGAGCCTCACTCAGTGCCCAAAACCCTCAGCTATCCCAGCATGTAAAACCCATGTCACAAGGAGGTCTGGGAGACGGAAGCAACTGGAAAACATAGTTTTTCAATGGATCAAAAAGCATCAGAAGTAACCTGCATGTGGTTCTGCTGGGGCAGGAAAGGGAACTTCAAAGCTTTCTGAATTTACAATGCTCCGTTCCCTCCCCACACCCCACGAGGTCCATCCATCTTCTGGCTCTGGAGCTGATACCACTGATTCACCCTCAGCTCACAAACCCCAGTGGTCCTCTGATCTTCCTACACCCTCAGAATCCCCACCTTTCATTTACTTTGTGTAAGGTTTGAGAACAGACTGCATTGGTAAAGCTTGGATCAGTCCTCAGGACTACAGGCTGTCGCTTCATGGCTCCTTGGCCAGGAAGTGGCCTGGGATGTCTCCTCCAGAATGTGGGAAGATGACAAGGAGCTTCTTATTCCAGAGCAAAAGCTGAGCCTGTAAGTGAAATTCCAAATACAATCAGCTAGAAATGGCCTTGCATGTGCATTGCTGGTTGGTTTTTAAAGGAAAAAAAAAGGCAGGGTTGGAAGAGACCTTAAAGCTCATCTCATTCCAACTCCCTGCCATGGGCAGGGACACCTTCCACTGGACATAACCGGTCCCCAAAATGCCAGGAGAAATGTGCCAACCACTGCTTTACAGCTGATGCCATTTCTTGAAGGTAAATACTCCTGGGAAGGTCATACAAAATAATTTCTGAGTTAAAATACATGCACACAACTGCAGTTATGGTTAAAGCAATCTAATATTCAGGGCAGTATTGATTCAACACCCTATCACAGCTGCAAGGGTTTATTTTGGCTATCCAATTTGTAATAAGCCCTCTTTCTCCAAACTGATAGGTTACGTTTGGGTTAGAAGCAGGACTGTTCAAAAAAACTGAAGCAAACCAAGTAATTCTCCAGAGCTGTGGCAATTTTAAGTTACAAAGTGGTATGTGTGGCAGTTCTGTAACCAAAGCCCAGGAAATGAGAGAAATTCATTTATCAGCCTCCCCCAGGCAATGTCTTGGATCCAGAAGTAACATTTGGCAGACAGAAAAATGCTTCCAACATTCCCAATAAAATGATTTTTTGCAGTTAAGTTCCAAAGAGCAGGGGGTGATGCAGCCATCTCTGAAATCACATCTCCCTCTCCCCCTGAGCAGCAGCGGTGGGAGGGGGAAGGAGGGGAGGAAGGGCTCTTAAATCCAGAAACTGGGAATAAAGAAATCCACATGAAGTGTCCTTAGTGGCAAGGCTTTGTGCTGGAACTAACACTGCCCCTATTCCACAGCTGGGTCTAAGTGCCTTCGGCTCTCCTAAGGGTTTATAATTCCAGCCTTTCCCAGCTGAGATTCTCAGTGACTCCCATCAGTTTGGGAACAAGCTTGTGCTGTGGGCATCCCTAACAAAAACAGGGAGCAGTGCCCTGGACTTACTCCAGAATTTATCCTCCCCAGAGTGGTAAACACTTCATGTGGCTGTTAAAAGCTTTAATGTACCAAATTCAGCAATTCCTTTATTTACAGGAGCAAATACAGGGAATCAACACTTTGTTCAAGGGCACAAATGGGAGAAGTGCCAAGAGGAGCATTAGAAAACAAACCCACTGCATTGTCCATCTTCTGCACAAGCTAAAAGCCTTAAGAGAAAAGATTATTTTCATTTTTCTTCAGTTTTACAGGGCTTCCAGCTAATTAAGAGGTAAATAAAATGAAAACAAGTCTGAGAAGGTCAGAAATCTTTCTGCCTGCACAGGCAGTTTTCTTCTGGATTTTTTTTGCTTCATTATCTCCCTGTGTCCAGTAATTCAGCAAGTCTGAGCAGGGCAGCTTCCTGACAGGCTCCTGCTAATGTGGCCCAGGACCTCTGGCAGAAGCAGAGTGGGAGGCACTCAGAGTTACAAACAGCCAGGAATTTTTCCTTCTGGATTTCCATTGTAGGATAATCCAAGAGAACCCTTCCTCAAATGAGCACAACTGACCTTGAAAGTCTCATTACTGCTTTATTTTCAGCTGAAAAATGATTTGGACCAGCTCACCACCCCTCCTTTCCCCCAAAGACTAATCTGGCCATTTCCCCCACCGTGCCATGTTTTTAGGATACAGAGCACCACTGGCTTTTCCAACGTTTTTTTCCATGTACAGAATGGCAGCTGTGTAGATCAGGAAAGGGAACGCATAGGAAAGCAGTGCTGCATTTTGCCTGAGCGCTGACATGAATTCCCTTGCTACTTTTCTTGATTTGGGGTTTGACAGCCTTAATCACAGACTGGTATTTTCAACTTCTCTTTTCTCCATTCATTTAGTACCATGTAGGAAGACAGAGAAAGAAATCTAAACAAAATCACTCATCCCCACCTCAAATCCAAATCACACCCCATCTTCCCCATGCAAAAAAAGAAAACCAGAACTTGGCTGGTTACTCTTCCAAAGGTCACTGTAAATATTCTGAAAATTAAAGTTCCACAGCAGTGAAATGCAGAGAAAGTGTCTCTGGCAGGAAAGGAAACAATGAAGATGAAGATGTATTTCTCCAGGCATGGAATTGGCTTTTCATTTAGGGATCTCACTGTGTGGTACCAAACTCATTCATCAGCTCCACTAAACTCTACAAATCCCAACTGCAATTTCTGTGCTCCAAGATTGGACCAGCACGACTGGGAGCTGCTAATTGTCTTCCAAATGTAATGCTTAAATGCGTTTTAAAATAAAAATTCTGTGCCTCCAGCCCTGCCACAGGACACCAGTATCCTGCACTGTGCTCATCCACACCTGAGCTAGAAACAACACAGCTTCCACGGAATTCAGTAATTATATGTGGGGTTCGTTTGGGGTTTTTCTCCCACATAACTTAACAACACCACAGTCTGAATCCAGCACACCCTGTAGGTTTTGTTTCTTCCTCTGTTGTTAACTAAAGATTCTTTTTTAACATTTCAGATTAACTTTGGAAGCAGTTTAAATATGCAGAAAAATTGTATATTCAGTCAGGAAATAAGGTATTTGCAAAGGTTTCAGAAAGGCAGAGAACCACATTTCCAAGAAATCAGACTTCAACTCTTCCCCAAAAATATGCACATACATTTACAGCACTCTTCACCTCCAATAAATCTAACTGAACCATTCCCCTAAGTTCTTCTCTAGCTGAAATTTGTTTTCATTCAGCAAGTAATTTATTTAAAAAGTGCTTCATGACTTGGAGCAATGAAATTTATCTAATGTATGAAGCTTTTCTATACAGTTTCTATACAAATTATGTACAAAAAGACTCCAACAGAGAAAGTAAAGGTTGTGGAGCAAATTAGAGTCAAGATTTCCAAATGAAATAAAGAATTTTACTTCACTTTTCCCCATGATCTTTCCCCGAAAGCTGCTCAGATTATGAAAACAGATCTAGTCAACCCATTAGTGCCAAATGCTGGCATTTCCTTTACAGTTCCTGGAAAATGAAGCCATCTTCACTTAGGATAGAAATAAGATTTATCATCAGCCTGTTTAAGCTTAGGTAGGAAGAGCTTTTATTGAAATACTTGGAAATGAATGACTGGAAAAAGAAAGAAAAAAGAGGTTCAAGGAACATAAAACTCCCATGCTTTCAAATTCCTTTAAGCACAGCTGTTGATGCATCTTAGCACATGCACCAGGTTCCAGGAGATAAAATGGAATAAAAAACGAAACCACACTGCTCCCCTGCCCTTCAACAGCACAAACCCTCTGGCAATGCCACTTAGTGTGAGCATTAATTAGCCAGGCAGTGTCAAAAGAAAATAACCAATGGAAATCAATAATCTGCACATTAAAAAGTAATAAAAGTAATCTTGGATTAATGGCAACTAATTTGGTGTCTACCAGCAAAGCTCTACTCCCCCACCAAAGCCAGAATGAACTGCAATTCTTCCCCACCTGGAATGGGGCAGGAAGGGCAGGCAGAGGATGCCATTCCTGAGGTCTCCTGAGGACCTCCCTGTGAAGGATGCAGGGAGGATGAGGCAGGTGAGGAAGGGCAATTCCTTACTGCCCTCAGTACTGGCTACATGACAGAAACCCCAGACCCAACAGTGATGGAAAAATCCAGCAGTGTTTGGCTCTAAGCCTCTCCTGCGGTGGGCAAATTTCATACTTCAAGTGAAAGGCAGAGTTGGGGGCTTATAATTAAAAATTACAAATTCTACTGCACAACTGGCTCCTGCAGCCTCCTGACTTTCAATCTGAACCCTGTTTGCTTTACTACACACTCACGTCTCAAGTTTGTTGCATGTACCAAACTTGACATTAAACACAGCAGCCAAAACTGGGCCCTTCAGGTTTAACAAACCACTGCAGAACCTTGGAACCAGCCCCAAATCATAAGGAACAGAGCTCAAAAGCTTCTTCTGTGGCTCTCTGGAGGCTGTCCCTGTGCTGTCACTGTCACCTGCTGCCTTTAGGCCATGCACTCAGAGCTAATGGCACAGAAGGTCACCTTTCCCAGGACAGCATTTCTTAAAGACAGGAAGTTCCATCTGCCAAATCTTTTTGCAAAACACAACCTGTGCACCTGGCCAGGATTAGTTGGCCTCATCTTGAGGATTCAGCTACAAGGAACACGTGCTCACTGCTCTCTCTAAGAAATCCTGTCCTTTTAGAAATGGCACCTCTAAGTAGGCTCCCACTCCAGAGTTCTTAATGGCCCCCATGAGGCATGGCTGCACTGAAGCACTTTCTCATCTCTTCATTTTTCAGTTCATGCTTTCAGCACACTTCACTTGAGCCTGGCCCTTTTCCAGGGCCCAGTTCTAAACTCAGTGGCCTAAAAGCCTTGATTTCAAGTGACTAAATGACACCCAATTCAAAACCAATGCTTGAGTACTTTAAAAAATGCCTTAACTTATTTGACTTTTAGTGGAGTTACAGGGATGCTGTACTCAGAGCAAATGGGTGCAATGCTCCACTAAAGCAAATATTAACACATCACACAGTCACTGTGTGAAAACTCCTTCAAAGACAAGAAATTAGTGCAAGAGGAGAAGTAACTGATTAACAGTTCTGTGACACTGGTGGATGTTGAATTAAGCCAGATTATCACTTCTCCCTCTCTTGTGAGGGAGAAGCACACCACACTGATGTATGGATCCAGCAGGAAAGGCAGCGTTCCATAGATGAACTTCCCCGGGTATCAGCCACCCTTTGAAATACTTGTACTCCATCAAACAAGGACCTGGGAGCATTAATTGTCGAGGCTCAGAATTTACAGCTCTTTAGGGTGCAATTCCTACAGCTCAGACACTGCAAATCTGAACATTTCCAACCCCATGCAGGGTCTCCCTTCTTTAAGGTCCCTTTTCAGAAAATGAAGAACCTCTAGGACTGGAGATAAAGCCACTGAAGGAAATAATGGCAAGACTTCCTGGCAGTGTGTCACTGACTGCATACAACAGCTTTTGATTTTACTTCTTCTCCAGCTAAGCTGAGGAACATGTACCCTGCAGGCTGTGATGCCTCCAGCTCCTGCCACAGAAATAATGAGCCTTGCCCTTGGAAAACCAACAGCATTCATCATTTATCTGTTAGAATATCCATCCCCACCACTACAGCCTGCACATGTATTTCCAAACAGAGTACTTCAGTTTTCTGCTGAAGAGAAAATACCAAGCTGTTCTCACAGGCTTCCTGCAATCCAGCCATGAATAGGAGTAGGAAGGAAATGCAAACTGTCAGACCCATTCCTTCAAATTCACAGAATATTCCTTCAAATTCACAGATGCAGACATTAGTAAGAACTGAGGTTTTTTTCCCTTTTTTCCTTTGAAGCACCCAGTGAACACAAATTTTCTCATGCTCTCCAGTGTGTACTTACCCTCAGTTCCACCTCTTTGCCAAGTAAGTCATAAAGGACTGCTCCTTTGGAGGTGATTTCAGAAGCAAGCTGTCTGGCTGCCTTCAAGTCAGCAATCTGGGAACACAGCAACAGCACTGAATAGAAGGAGAATCCCCAACATCACAAAGAAAATCCATATTTCCCATTTTGATGTCAAAAATTGCACAGGAGGTCGAAACTCTACCAGAGGTTGTGCATGAATCAGAGAGGACATGTCTCTCTTGGCTTTGAAACAGTCCAGGTGAGGCCCCTTCAGATACAGGTTTCTAAGTGAAACCCCAAGTATTTTAGGCCAAGAAAAAACCCCCACAAGTCACCTCAGAACTGTGACTCAGCCAGCTGTTGGTTCACGTGCTGCCCAGGACAAAGGGAAACCACATCTTTCATAGGCAGAAGTCAAAACTTTATATACCAAAAGGAATGGGACCAGCCTGAAGTTTAAGTAATGAACTTCTGAGCACCTACCAAGTGGTTTTTTGTTGTTTTTTCACAGACACATCAGAATTATACAGAGGAGAATCACCTGTGGGTCTGCCATCTTCTCAAGAATCATAGGAACAGAGAATCATGGAATGGTTTGTGTGGGAAGAGACCCTAAAGCTCATCCAGTCCCACTCCCTGCCACAGACAGGGACACCTTCCACAGTAGTAACTGAAATTCCTCTTATTTAGCAAGGTGCTGGGTTATTGCTTTGGGGGTTTTTTTAATATTTAGAGAAGGTGCTTTTAAAATATCTAGAGATGGCTTTTATTTTAAGGGCTTGAATAGCTTTGATGTCTGTTAGGGTCACATGAAGATTTCCCTTTCTTTGAATGCAAATGGGCTGAAAATCAATTTTCAGTCAGTATTTTGGAAGCTCCTCCTGTTGTAAAAGTTTAATAGGTAGAGAATAATCTTTATTCCAGCCTACTCCAATATTTCTATGTTGTCAACAGCATTTCAATACAAAGAAAACCAATTTTGTGCCACTGTTGCCTCGTGAGAATTCAGAGGTTAAAACAAATCACAGAATCACAGAACCTCACCTACTGAAAGTCTGACTTCAAACCTGACCTACTGCCTTGGCACAACATTCTCCACTTAAATTTCAGATAGAAAACAGATGAGTTTTTCCCAAGTGAACACAAGAGTGCCAGTTCTGCTTACTTTTGAGCCCAGATCAAACTTGAACTTGGTGCTGTCCTCCTCGGGGAGCTCTGCACGCTCCCCTCCCTGGGTGTTCATGGCCCCGTAGAGCACCGAGGTGACCTTGAGCAGCTCCTTCACAGCGTACCCATCAGCCTGGTACAGCTTCTTCGTGTTCAGCTTGATGTGAGCCTTGGTAGCCTTGGGCAAGAAAGAAGGAATTCAGCAGTCACGAAGAACAAAATCATCAGTTAGCTGCACTCCAAAGCTCTTTTTGGGGGCACCATACTCTGCTGTGTGGAATAAATCCTCCTGTTTGGACACCCAGTTTGCCTCATCATCATACTGGTATTTCTAGAAGAGATTTTTCTGAAAGCTGTGCACTTTCTGCATGTCAGAACCTTTGCAGAAAAACCCTGAAACTATCATTATTTCTTCCCTGAATAAAGATCAGCAAAAACCCTGTGCGCCACTTAAATTCAAATTAAGTTTAAGTGGAAAGTAAGTGCTGCCCAGGTCTTGTGATGATGCTGCAGAGAGGTAAATTTCACCCTTAATGAGTTGCAAGAATAAGATCAGTTATCCTAATTTATCTGTCTTCTCTTCCACCAGCACCTTCCAAATGTTTTATTGTTTCTCTCAATTTTTCCCCTGCTATATTAGTGATTTTATTCCCTTGCCTCCCATCTCTGAAAGGTACAGACAGAACAGTAAGGAAAAAATATTAAAAATTCTAATATTATCCTTTTGTACTTCAAAATAATAAAGTGGGGAAATCACTATCTGACACAGAAAGGTCACAAATGTTGTTTTTGAAATTCCTGGTAAGTTTATATTATAAATGAACAGCCACAATGAGCCAACCACAAATTTCAGATTAAACTTTGTGGGAGTCTTTGTGGTGGCATAACTAAACAAGGAAGGAAAAAAAAAAAAAAAAAAAAAATTGATCACCAGCTATGGATCCAAAAATTAAGCTTAAAAATTACACATGAAGAACAAAAGTGACTTAACATCTTCTTTTCAGTATATTTTTAAGATGAACCTTCTGCTGAAATGTTTCTCCTCTGGGAATGCTGTGCAGATAGAGCCTGTCCATGAGTCACTGGTGGTATTGCACAGCTTTGGGTTTACAGTGTTCCTGGAAGGAATTCACATTCTCCTCGGGCTCTGACAGAGCAGGGTCTTCAAGCTGGGGGAAGACACTCAAATATTACAATATTTGGTACAATACAATTATAAGCTCTGCATTGAGCTTCACTGAATAAACGGACTGCAGGAAAAAATCCCGTGAAACTGGAGAAAGCAGCACACCTCAAACCATGGATTTGGCTCCAGCTTTTCCAAAGAAACAAAGCAAATGGATGTTGGCTCATGTTTATTCAGGTGTATTTTGTCAGACTTTGTGACTTTAAAATCAGGTTTTAATTTCCAATGTTTTCCTCTTCCCTCTCTCATCCCAAAATCTCAATGCAGCAGAGCAAAATGACTCTTAGTATCTGACAGGACCCAGGGAATGGCTGGAGTTGTGTTAGGAGAGGTTTAGGCTGGATATCAGGAAAAGGTTCTTTCCCCAGAGGGTGGTGGGCACTGAACTGGCTCCCCAGGGACTGGTCACAGCCCCAAGGCTGCCAGAGCCCAAGGTTCCAACTCAGGATCTTCTGCGATTCCTGAAAATTGAAGCCCAAATTTCCAGAACAGGCTCCTGATGTTGTGCACCCTGAGCCAGGGGAATATAAGACTCACAGCACAAAAAAAACCCCTGACTGGTTTTGAAATGTTGTTCTCAGAATGACCCCAAATGAGCCAAGACACAAAGAGAAATGCCAGGTACGTTCACCTTCCTTCCCCTGCAGTAGAAGCAATCTAAAAAATTAACTGTAGAAACAGCAAGTATTCCATTCTAGCAGAAGTGGTCATTAAATTGACAGACTCTGTTGAACATCCTATATCCAAAGGGGACTGATGCACTAAATTATAAAGGATGTTGTTAAAGACAGCAGTTCCAATTTCAGCTCCATTCACCCTCAGGAGAGTAAAATCATTGTCTAGTAAGAGTGAAAAAAAGGCCTTTTATTCGAAGGCTATTTAAAAAGAGAAAAAAATACATAGACAAGTACATATATTTTTCAGATTGGCAAAATGGCACTGTGAAGTCAAGAAGACAACTTCATGTTTGGAAAGTCACCTCCATCACTTCATGTTTGAGACAGTCACCTATTTGATTTGTTGTCTTATTTTATAACATTTCTAGTTTTAAAGAACCATTAAAAACCATAGCTTCTGAAGATCAGATGGTTAAAATGCAATAGAAAAAAAATAAAATACACAACAAGAATGGCAGCAACAGCCAGAAAATTTGCTTAACTTCACAATCTCTTTTATTAACATCATGAAGCCAAATTTGACTGTGATGTCTGACTCTTGCAAAAGGTTTTGTGGCCTTGGGTTGCTGAGTTTGTTTTCATTAATGGATTTCTATGAGATGAACTCATCGGAGGCTTTTTGTTGCACTCTACTTCAAATTTGGATCCAAATGGGCTCAAGCAGGAGCCCCACTGATCAGGGCAGCTCTAGGGGGGAAAATGATTAAAAACCCACCTAAGACAACCTTGCAGGCACTTCAGAACTTTTGGGTCGGGAAAGGAGACACTTGCTAAGTCTCAAACTGCCAGGAACACAGAGCAGTACCTAATTTGTGTGGAAAATTAACACCTCCTCACTCCTTGCTCAGTAAAGCAGAGCAAAGCTCCAGTTACATTCCCTGATGATGGATCTGTCCTGACATTCTCTTCTGAGACAATTCTGTCTCCATCACATCTCCCATCTGCCTACAGATGCATAAAACCGTTAACTCCTGGGGAAGATAATTGTGGATTGCACGGACAGTGAGTTATTAAGGAAATGTCTACAAGCTTTTCTCATCCTGAAAATGCTGAAAACCTACAATAATCCCCACAGTAACTTGTAATATTAACTCAGACTAAGCACAGGATGATTAAAGTAATTTCCATTCATTTCATTTTCTGAATCATATTACGTAATTCTCCAAAACCCTTGGCATTTCTGACATGAAATCAGCTATTGAAAAGCATTACATTATTTTTGCTTTCAGACTTGTGCTTGGAGGGGGAAACTCTTCCAAACAAAACAGACCTGTTCAGTCCATCTCATGATGCTCCAGGGCTCAAAAGTACATTCTAATATGTACAGGAATGTACCATGCTCTAAACATGGCAAAATTAAGAATTAAAAGAATTTATGGTGCACACTATTCACAAATGACAAGGGAAATATGGTTAAAATGACATTTTAATACATTTTAAAATTTTTTTTGAAGTACTGTATGTCACCTTTTGGTATTGGCATAAATACTTTCATTGCTTCCAGATCCACCTGCAGCCCCAGAAAGTCTTTTCACATAATGAAGAGTGTTAATCTAAGTGTGTGATAACATCAAAGGCTTACACTGCTTCAAAATAACATGAATTTTATGAAGGACAATGTTGTTTTATTTCAAAAAGACTAAAAAATTTGATGGCCCAATCCAAATATGCTCATGAATAAAAAAATTGGTCTGCAAAAAAACCACACGCCTTGATCTATGGGAAATCTCATACAACATTTGCCAATAAATGATTCTATATCATAATGAAAACATCAGAATTTATGATTATTCAAGCACAGGAAAGAATCAGGCATCCAAAGTCAGCAATACCCATGGTGGGATCTCTTCTAAAGCAATTTAAATGGTTTAAAAACATTTCCTATCTACAGCTGTGTCTTCTACTGTTACATTTTATAAATAAGGAGAGATAAGGATGAATACTGTTTTAGATCCCAATTTGATCCCAATATTGTATTTAGATCCCAGTTCTGCAGAGAGAAGTACAGGATGTCAGTAACAGCATGCCCTGGCCTCTTCAAATTTCCACCAGCACAAGACACAGATCACAGAATCATGGAATGGTTTGCATTGGAAGGGGCCGTAAAGTTCATCCAGTTCCACCCCGGCCATGGGCAGAGACACCTTCCACTATCCCAGGTTGCTCCAAGCCCTGTCCAGCCTGGCTTTGGACACTGCCAGGGTTAAAGCAGCACCAAAATGCAACACAAACTCAGCCAGCCCTTGCAGGGCAACTCTATGAGGTTAAGAGGGAAAGCTCAAAAGCTGCCATGCAACCAGGATTTCAGATTTTTAGGATTTCAGCCCAAGCACAGCTCCTGCGCAGACTCACCATGAACTGAGCCACGGCCTTAATGAAGAAAACCCGGTCCTGCTCTGTGTCCACATCCCCAGGAATGTCACTCTGAGGTTCATACCTGTGCAAACAACAGGTGGAGATTAAAGCAAGGTTCTGGCAATATTAAAGAGACTGATTCATCTGTGAGGCAAAAATCAAACACAAAGCAAGCAGGACAAGACTGCAAAATAAACGTGAAAACAAATTCCCACAGCAGACTGAGGCATCCAGAGCCTGGAATGCACACAGTGGGTTTGTACAAACTGCAAGAGCTGTAAAACCTGACATGCTGCACAAGTTCATACCCAGACATCATTTCAAACACACTCCTTTCACAGGTAAAGGAAACTTATGGAAAAACAAATTGAAATCTGTGAAATGCTTAAAAAAAACGAGTGAGATGCGGAAAGTTCTAGAAGTGGCCAGTCTGCAGGAACCAGGGAAGAATAAAGGAAAATTCAGTGATTTGAACACTGGGTGTAACAGCAGCATTTTAAAGACTATTTAGGCAACTTCATGCAAGTAATTTTGAATGGTTGTGAGTAGATCTCTATTTCATTACAACTGCAACAGTATTCAGCAAATCTCTAACAGCTTGCTTGGTAGTTAAACTTAATGGATATTAATTACAAATCCAGGCCAAAAAATAGCAATCAAGCAAGCTGGTCACTGTTGGTTTTAATTGTAATATTCTACCTTACGATCTTAAAAAAAAGCCTTAATTTTACACTTAAGTGGGAGAGAGAAGATAATGTATAATTCAAGTAACACTTCAAAATCCAGAAATATTTAACCAAAGTCTGTCACTGGGTTAAATGGGTGTAAAACTGCAACTGGACAGTAATAGATTAGAACCAAACCATTTTAATTCTTTTAAACCTGTTGTGGATGCAGGACAATATAGGCTGAGCCAACAGCTGTAGCAACAAGGCAAGAACTGGCTGGGTTTTGGTGAAGTTCCCCCAGCAGATCTGTTGGGATAAAAGGTCAGACATGGACAGGATGGTTGTGGAGTCTGGAGAATATGTGAGAGAGATAAGGCTACTTTTGAATGAGTGCCCACAGTCAGGGTGCAACCTCTGCCAGCACTGAGTCATTGGGTTTGCTACTCCAGGCTGTCATTAAGCTAAAAACCTGCAAACTATCACATTTCTATCTGGCATTTTGAAGAGCAGAGCTCAAAGAATGACTAAATATCACTGAGTTCCCCAATTTCCCACCACACCACCAGTTCCAAACACACTCCCCACATCCCAGCATCAGCCCAAAATTTGTTGGCCTCATCACCAACCTTTTCACCAGCCACAGCAACACTTCTGACACAAGCATGAAGTTTGGGGTGTGGAAATTCTCCATGGATATGAGTCGAGGATACCCCAGCGCCCTCATCATCTCAGTAAAATCTGAAATATGAGGAAGAGCAGGGATTCCTTCTTATATATCCAAAAAGGGCTTTGCCAAGATTGCCATCTCCCACAGTGCTGCCTGGTTACCATGAGATATGCCCAGTACAAAGCACTGTAAAAAAAAATTAAACCTCAATAATTAACATAAATCGTGTCATTTAAGCAGAAAACACGTCAAAGTGAAAATAGGCGTGTTTATCGAGATTCACTGAGCTGAAACGCTGCTGACACAGCCTCCCCCTGCAAACACAACATTCAATTGCGTTCCCTACGGGCTGGAGGAATCCCGCCCGTGCAGGGGCTATGCCACTCCCGGGCAGCGGGGACCCCTCCCAGGCAGGGACCAGCGGGCTCAGCCCTGCATCCCCCGTGACACGCCCGCCGGAAGCTCCGTGTCCGGCCGGGCGGAGGAGCGGGGCCCCCCTGGAGGCCCAGCCGGGGGTGCCGCGTCCCGCCCCAGCCCCGCCGCCCCGGCCGCGCTCACTGCGGAGGTCGCGGAACGACATCGCCGGGACCCGCGGCCGCCGCGGCTCTGAGGCAACGCGCTACGGCGGCGCGGCGGGGCCAAACTCCGCGGGAAGCGAAGCGTGAGGCGGGCCGGACACTGACTCGCGGAATCGCGGGATAAACTGGAAGAGTGCTCTGAGATCAGTGAATCAACCCGTGAGCGATCGCCACCGTGGCAACCAGACCAGAGCACGGAGTGCTGTGTCCAACCTGTCCTTAAACACCTCCCGCCACAGCGAATTCACCACACGCATTCTAGTATCTCATCAGCCTTTCAGGGAAGAAATTCTTCCTAGTATCCAACCTAAACCTTGCCTGGCGTTCTTAAGATTATGTCTTCTTGTGCTGTCCCTTGTTCCTTGGGAGCAGAGCCCGGCCTCCCTCCCTGGCTGCACCCTGCTGGCACGGAGCTGCTGAGAGTGAGAAGATCCTCCAGGCCCCGAGCCTCCTCTTCTCCCCAGGCCCCCAGGCTCCCTCAGCCCCTCCTCACAAGACATGTCCTCCGCACCTTCCCCAGTTCCCTTCCCTTCCCTGCACCCGCTCCTCCCCTCAATGTCCTCCCACAATCGAGGGGCCCACAAGCGGACACAGCCCTCGAGCTGTGGCCTCACCAGTGCCCAGCTCAGGGCCACAAGCACTGCCCTGCTCCTGCCAGCCACTCCCTGCGCCCCCGCCCCGGCTCGGCCCCGGCGGGGTCCGGCCTCCCCCGTGTGCTGTGGGGAGAGGCTGCCCCGACACCCGGGCGGAGCGGCCGCAGCTCCGTGTCATGGCTGTGCCCCCCGTGCTGGGGACACCGCCGGACGAAGCCGGGATGGGGTTTGTGGCTCAGAGGGAAGGGCTGGGAACCATCCCCGCGGAATTCTGAGGAGCCCCAGCCATGTGTGCGGTGTGAGGGGAGCCCGTTCTGTGCCCGGCCGGAGCACACACGGACCCTCCGGCCATGTCCCGGGGATCCATCCACCCTCCTTGTGCTCTGCAGAGCACAACGAGGATCTCTCCGAGGGTAAGAGCCCGACTTTCGTGTGGCAAAAAATCAAACAAAACAAGCATGAATGAGAGTAGAAGATAAATCTCGTACTGCAGACTGGAGTATCTGGACCCTGGAATGCACACAATGTGTTTGTGTACAAATTGCAAAATGGGTAAAGCCTGACACACTCCCCCAGCAGGAATTGCTGCTACGGGTTCCTGAATACACCTCTTCAGCCGCTGTGGATAAGGTGCAAAATTTACTTGGCTCAATCAAGGTTGGGAAATACTTCTTTTCAGAAGGAGATGAAAAAACAGCTGCTAGAAAGTCAACTAACAGCAGCCCATATCTTCACAAGTGTGTCTCCTTTTGTCATGAAGAAACCATGAACATAAGACACAAAATTCCTAACCCTGCTACCATATGTCCTCACAGATCCCTATGGTCAGGTCTACTTTTCGGTCCTGGATTTCCCCTTGTCTGTAAGCACCAGGACAGACCATGGCTTTGCTCATGCCAACATTTCAGCTCACAGTTTGTATCCTGTACATCACCCATGACTCAAAACTCTGAAAGTCCTTCAGAATAAAAATCAATTAAACTGTACAGGTACATTTTTATAGGAAAACTGAGAATCCCACCTTTGGAAATATTTTCTTGGTAACATCTACAAATTATTTTTTGTTCTATTACTGTCCCTATTGTAACAGAGTGCACCAAAGGCACATGGAGGGTTCTGGGTTGTCCCAGAAGGTACTCTCAAGATCCTTGGGCACCTGGTGGACCATGGTTGAACCTGTGGCAACTGTGCCCAGGTGGGCAAGAAGGGCAATGGCCCCTGGGCTGTGTCAGCCCTGGCGTGGCCAGCAGGAGCAGGGCAGTGCTTGTGGCCCTGAGCTGGGCACTGGTGAGGCCACAGCTCGAGGGCTGTGTCCGCTTGTGGGCCCCTCGATTGTGGGAGGACATTGAGGGGAGGAGCGGGTGCAGGGAAGGGAAGGGAACTGGGGAAGGTGCGGAGGACATGTCTTGTGAGGAGGGGCTGAGGGAGCCTGGGGGCTCATCTTGGAGGAGGCTCAGAGGGGAGCTCTTCTAACTCTCCTCAACTCCAAGACAGGAGATTGAGCCAGGTGGAGGCCTGTGCTTCCAGGGAACAAGGGACAGGACAAGAAGACATAGTCTTCAGTGTGCCAAGCCAGCTTTAGGTCAAATATAAGGAGGAATTTCTTCCCATAAAGGCTGATCAGATGCTGGAGTGGGGTACCCATGCATTTGGATGTGTGTGGTGGATTCACTGTGGCAGGAGGTGTTGAAGCTAACCCTGGGCACAGCACTCAGGGCTCTGGTGTGGTTGCTGTGGTGGGGATGGTGCCAGGTTGGAATCAATGATCTCACAGGGCTCTTCCAGCGGAATTGATTCTGTGATTCTGTGACATCACAGCCTTTGGGGACATTGTGGTGGTTGATAATTGTCCCCAGCCCATTGCTGTGCCCGGAGCCCAGGCAGAAGTCGGCTGGGAAGGACGTCCAGTGGCTGTTGTGCGGTGGCAGCTTGGCCTTCAGCAGCACCATGAGCAGCCAGGGGCTCTCCCGGCTGCTGCAGCTCTTGGTGG
>WEKY01061359.1:0-69499 GCA_013390045.1 Picathartes gymnocephalus | reverse complement strand
CCCGAGGGCGCTGGGCCTCTGGGGCAGCCCTTTGGCCCAGGCGTGGGGGCAGAGCCGGGGCTGAGCCCATTGCTGGGCAGGAATGGGGCCCGGCTGAGCCCCAGGGAGCCCCGGCAGAGGCGGCCGGAGCTCTTCTTGCTGCAGCCTGTGCCCGGGGCAGCCCAGCCGGGCCCGAGGCTCTCTGTGCAGGAGAGGCCAAAGGCAGCAGCCGAGGGCTCAGCCCCCTGAGGCCACTGTGGCCCTTCCACGGGGCTCCCTGTGCTGTGTGTGGCAGGAGAAGAGCCAGAGAGCCTGGGCCTCTGCACGGCCGTGCTGCCAGGGCTGCTCCAAGGAGCTGCTGCAGCTGCTGCTGGAGAACCGGGCCCTGATGAGGCGCTGCCTGCGCCAGAGCTCCCGGCAGAGGCCAGCGCCCAGAGGGAGGAGGCAAAGGCAAGCTGGCTCTCAGAAGAGGAGGAAACTCCACTTCTCTCCTCCCCTCTGACTCTCCAGCCCCAGCTCGTCTCTGGGCTTGCTGGACACGGCAGGGAATGTATGAGCAGTGCTAAGCCCTGGCACTGGGACATTCCTGCCATAGGTGTTAGGAACCCCTTTACCCCTTTTTTAATAGCCGTAGATTTCCCCAGAATCTTCTCAGCCCCATGTTTGTAGAAATTTTCAAGTTTAAAAACAGTAAATAGTTTTTTAGACATAAGTTTCCCCACAATCCTCTTCCCCAGTAGTTGAACCTCTTAAGAGTATTAAGGTATAATAAAGTTCAGGTTTTCTGTACATTGCTGTGTTATTTCACTGTTCCATATGCATCAGGGCAAGTCCTATTGATGATTTTGCATGTGGGCTGCAGACCAGCAGTAAAGTGGAGCCTGTGTGTCACAGCAGGATTTAAAGAGTGTTGAGGGCAGGTGGAATGCAGACCATGGGTAATATTCTGTGTCCTGTGTCTTCCAAAGAAGATTTTCTTCAATCCCTCTCTGCACAGTGCCAGGGAAAATGCCCAGGGAAGTGTCTGGGTGAACCCAGAAGGTGCTTACAGGCCTCAGGGACAGCAGGGAAGGGGCAGGAACATCCCTGGGGTCCTCAGACAGACCCACAGAGCTGTTGACTGCAGAACCTGCCACATAAACCAGCCAAGGCCAACCAACACATTTTTTGCAGCCTCTCAACTCCCAGCTGCATCTGATGACAACTGATCCTGGCAGCAGCTTCATAATAAACTCTTTAAAGGGTGTTGATGTCCCGAGTTTGCCCCTACAGACATAACCCACAGCAGGTTTCATGTTGCTGCACCAAGGCAGAACAGCATGAGGGTTTCTGTGCTGACACTGGTGATGTCCAATGGACAAAGGAATAGGAGCTGTGACCACAAATCTCTCTGCATTAACTCTGGATGGAGCAGCCACAGCTCCTCCTGACAGGGTCATCTGTATCTCAGAGTGGATTGAGTTGAAAATCATCTACATGTCAAGCTGATCTATGGATGTCTGAGGGTATTTTGCAGAGGAATTCACAGTTTTTCACTTCTTGCTGCCTGAGCTTAGAAAACACACAGACATGGACTCTGTAGTAAGCAATACTCATGCACATGATTGAAAAAGTAATCAAAAGCAAGGAAAGAGCAATAAATGCTGAAAGAATAAATACTGAAATGAAGTAGCTGCATTAAGAAATAGGAGATGTGTTTAGAGACCGGGTTTCTTATGCCAGAAAGCCATGAGACAGCAAACCTTGAATAATTCACCAGTTCAAGAATGTATCAGCAATCCCACTTGTTCAGAGGGATCACAGAAGGAAGGAACCATTCCCCTGCTCATTAGTGAGTTACACTCACTAATGATGAAATATGTGGGGGAAAGCCAAAGCTGTAAAATAAATAAAATAAATTCCACAGCTGAGGTAAACCCCACACTGAGACTCTAAGTGAATATAATTAATATTTATATATTAATGTTAGGCAGCACAGAGGTGCTGCTGGATGTGGGGTGGATGTAGCTCTGAACTAAACGGGGACCCAGAGAGGATAAAGTTTTCTCCCTGCCCACTTCCCATTTCTAGCAACCCACACCTGAAGGAAAATGCACCTCTGCTTATTCCTTAGCACATGAACTCACCTCTGCAGAAACATCTCCCCATTCCACACTCCACACTTGAGCAATTGGGGTTTTTTCTCCTGTTCAGCAGTACAAAAGTGGAAATTTTCTTGGAAAGGAAAGAAAACTGGCAATTTTGGTGCAGGTTTCTATGGCCATGGGTGAGCCATCAGCTGGCACTGCAGGCTTTGAGTGCAGAACCTGTCAGGTTCTCAATATATAAATAATCAGCTCTATTCATCTTTCCCTCCGCTGACCCTTTCAACAAGATATTTTGTTGCAGATGAAATGGTGGTTGGGGGTGTTTTTATGTGGTGGGTTATTTTGCAATATATATATTTTCATTCTTCATGTTCTACTGTTCTTTCCCCAGAGGTTTTGGAGGTCTTTTTATAGCAGAGGATGGCAGTAAAGCTTCTATCACATATTTTTAAGCCAAATTCTCACATTCTTGCATTACCCTACCTGGCAGATGGATCCAAAAGAATTTTTTCCCCTCTGGTAACAAGAAATTATGCTTTGTGAGGAGCTGCTGCTTCATGAGATTCCCATGAGACAAGAAGTTACTTGGGATCACCTGGACTCACCAAAGGTCAGGATATTATTTTACCTTGGCTTTTACTTTGGGAAAGCTTTGGCTTTTCCCAGAATCAGAAACACCATGCTCCAAGGGCTGGGACATAAATGTACTGTTGAAAACATGATCAAGAGAGAACACAAGGGATTTTTAACCTCACTTCTCTAATGCTTTTTAAGTTAGGAATAAAAAAAAAAAAATCAAATGAACAGACCTTTTTTTAGATTCTTCAAGCACAAAAATCAGAAAACACTCATCTGTGCCTGCCCTGTTGGGGGAAAAATGGTTAAAAAGTCCTCTTGCTTCTTTTGCATCCCAGAAAAATCCTCCTGTGAAGCTGCTGTACACTTCAATACAATCTAAGTCATCTTTCACACACCATGGGAAAAGAAAATGTAATGAGTGGGTCATGATGGTGGAGAAAATACATCCTGTTTCTGCTGGGTTGTTTCCCAGCCTACCTGTTAGATAAGATTTTAGCTTTACAAATTGCTTGAAAGACTGGGCAGGGAATCTGCCAGATTGTTTTCTCAGAGAAGGGCTGGTGCAAAAAAACCCCAAAAACATAACAACAAAACCAAACCAGGCAGGGTAGGAAGTGATGAATTTTCATTTGACTGGTTTATGGAATTGTACAGACACTTCATGCTCAGCTTTTTGCATCCACTTTTGCCTTTTACTTCCAAGATGGGCATCAATTTTTGCTCTTCCAATCACAGCCTCCCTTATTCCCCATCTGGGACATTAATTTTCACCTAAATTCTGTTTTCATGCCTGGGCTGCTGCCTTATCCACGGGACCCAAGGTTTCTGTTTGCTGCTGAGGGCTGGCTCAGCTTGCAGCTTCTTGGCGTTTGAAGAGTTTCATGAGCAAACTCCTTCCTTCCCACTTTATTTAACATTAACCTCATCCCTCCAGAGGTGTGGAAGGGAAAGAGCCCCTCCGAGGAGGAGGGGAAATGGCCAGGGAATGGCTGGGGGAAGTGAAGTACCCTTTGTGCCGAGGAGCCTGGGGAAATCTGAAGGTCTGGAGAAGGGAACTATGCAGGAATGTCACGTTCCCTGTAATTACAGAGCAGAGCAGCTCTCCCTGTTAATGGGCTGGCATTAGGGGAGAGCTGGGTGCCCAGGATAAGCCACAGCCCCTGGATCAAACACCAGGGGTAATAAATCAACAGCTGCCCTTTGGTGGCTCAGCGGATGAGCAGAAGAAGCTACTTAGGATGAAAAAACACCCCCGAGCAAGGAGATTTCCAGATCCATCTCTGTCTGTGTCTGACAGGTCAGGAGAGGAGATTGGCTTCTCATTTATATTCAGTGAAAAGTGAAATTATATACCCGCCCTCCATTAGCTCCCTCCAAGGCAAAGTGCCATTTGACCCACCCAAAGCCAGCAGTAAGTGCTGATTTCCCAAAATCTGCCTAATTCCTGGGGGTCCAGTTTCAGAGGGCACAGCACAGTTTGATTTAAAGCCAGCACAGCCCTGCCAGTGAGCCTGGGACCTGCAAGTCCAGATCATCATCACCACAAGGCACAGGGGATCCAAAAATCCTTGTTTTCTCATCAAGTATCCCAACTTGGAAGAGACTCATAATGATCACGAGATGCTTTGGTTTGTTTTTCACCAGCGTTTTGGCTCTTGGGCTACCTGGAGGGAAAGGCACAGAGAACAACCAGCCAGGGTGACAGATTTGCAAGGCCACTGTCACAGTCACCCAATTTTACCCTTTTTGAAAAGGATCACTCAGAAAAGTGCTGCTCATTTATGAGGAAACACCAGCCCTGCTCAGCAAAGGAGTGAAACAAACCCTCCTGGGCCTCCTCCAGGCCCCAAACTCGGCACAGCCTCTTTAACTCATTGCAGCCACAGAATCATTCAGGTTGGAAAAGCCCTCCCAGATCACCAAATCCAACCATTCCCCAGCACTGCCAAGGCCACCACTAACCCATGTCCCCAAGTGCCACTTCCACTGCAATTCAAATGTCTAGGTTTAAGTACAATTCCAGAGGATTTTTCCCCATAGTTCAGTATTTTATATCCACAATAATTGAGTTTAGTCAGCATTTGGGCACTGCCATCAAAACTAGGGACACAAATGGGTAGAAATGAGAGCTTTTCCAGGTTTATCCCAAATACTCCTTCCCTGTGGAGGTGTCACCTTTGCCTGGTTTTCCCCCCTCTCTCAGGGGGGCTCTCAGGGGGAGTTGGACTCTTGGAAAAACAGACCTTGGGCTGGGCCAGTCTGGGAATTTTATGTCCTATGCTGGCAGAAACCTGTGATCTCAGCAGCAGAATTAAATGTTGCTCTATTCAAAGGTGAGGGGAGCTGGTTTGTGTTCAAAACTCCTGCAAATAGGTTTGTGACAGGGAAAGGTTTGCAGTGGAAGTGCTGGAGGGGCTTTGGGCAGGGAATGGTGAGCAAGGGAGAGAGGGAGATCACTGGCCTGGCAGATTTTGCAAACCGTGACCTGTAGGCAGTGGGTGCCCGTGCGCAGGGACGGGATGGCACTGCTGAGTGCTCCCATGGAGCACCAGCTCCCAGCAAAGCCAAAAGGATCCCTGAATCCAGCTTCATCTCCTGGCAGGAATCCCAGCCAGGGCAAGCCAGGCAGGGTCACAGCGAGAGAGAAGTGACAGCAGGGCCACACCTGACCTGGAAATCCCAACCCTCCTTGGAACCACCCTTTCCTAGTGCAAAACTGCTCTCAACTGTGGCCCAGGGGAAGCCATTGCTCCTGGAGGAATCCAGCATCACTCCCTGTGCCTCTGCTTTGTCCCCTGCCTTTGCCTGGTGCAGGGAGACCTTACAAATTCAGTGCCAACGCTGTTGCACTGCAGTTCTTGAGAGGTTTGAGGAATTATTATCCCCCCTCAGTTAGGTAATGAGGATCTCGGGCTCCCTGGGCAGGAGATGGATTTCATCTGCAGGTTGGGTGCCTTCCTCAGTTGTTAAACTGTTGGAAAATGTGTGGTCACATCAGAAGATGAGGATGCTCTGTTTATGAGCAGAGCTGACATGTTCAGCCAGAAATCTCTCTTGACTTGACCTCCAGAAGATATATCACACTGCCAGCAAACCCAGGACCCAGCCTGAGGTTTCATGAAATAAAAGAGAAGTCAATAGTCCTCAAAAGCTCATCCAAAGCCTATTTGGGCTGGTCTCCAGGATGGGGAGAGCAGGAGCTGGGGTGATGTCTGCCTACAGCTCATCAGTGAACAGGTTTGATAACAGCCCATCCCTGCACTGTGTGCAGCACCTTCTGAGCAGGTCCCTGGAGCTGGTTGTGTCCAGGAGATGAAGCCCAAAATGGAGCTAAAAAAAATCTCAGTTTTATGGGGGAGACAGAAGCTGCTGAGGCAGGAGGTGTGTAGGCCATGCTGCTGCTCCGTGCAACAGCAGGAACAGGGGTGAGTGTGGAAGGAGCAATAACCAGGGACTACACAGCCTTGAATTTATACTGATTAATGGGCCCATTTCTCATCAGAAAGAAAATCATACACAAGCAGCCTTGGCAGACACAAAAATCCAACAGGTTTTTCAGCTCATGGCATCAATTGACACCTTTAAAGATGATCCAAACCCCCACATTTTGGTGAAAATTTTGTAAACATGCAGAAATGTGATGCCAGAAGGAGCCCAAGGTGGGAGGCCCTGGCACGGGGTGCCCAGAGAAGCTGTGGCTGCCCCTGGATCCCTGGAAGTATCCAGGGCCAGGTTGGACAGAGCTTGGAGCAGCCTGGGATCGTGGAAGGTGTCCCTGCCCATGGCAGGGGTGGGACTGGATGAGCTTTAAGGTCCTTTCCCCACCCAGATCATTCCGTGATTCTGTGATTGACATTTGGGCCTCCAGTGGGAGCTGTGTTTGAGCAGAGGAGCATCTCCCTGCAAACACCACGAGAAGCAGCACAAGGAGCAGCAGCCCCTGCAGCAAGCCCAGGGTGCTGCCCAGCCTCAGATCCACCTGCTCCAGCAGCTGATTGGGAACTCCTGCAGGAACACGTGCAAGGAACTGCTAAGAATTGGACAAGCTGCTTTTTCACTTCATTTTCCCCAAGTGAGGGGAAGGGAACTTGCCCATCAAGCGAGTTGTGATCCAGCACTGTGCCTGGAGGCTTTGAGTGATTCCCAAATCACCCAAATAATGCTGGAGGAGACACTCCTGACATCTCCTGTGGTAGCTGGGCTTCCACCAGTCCCACCTGGAGCATCCTGCCTCATGGCAGCACAGAACCTCCAGTCTCAGTGCCTCCCTTTCCCAGCTCTAAGCCAGTTTTTGTACCAGGAGAGGCATTGGCAGCCTTGGGGGGAGTTTTTCTGGAGCCCTTTTCAGACCTTGTGGCAAGAGGGAAATGCAGAGCACATCTCTCACCTGGCAGGCCCGAGTGACTTGAATGCTTTGCTGAGCACAACAGAGCAGTGCCAGTTACAGTCCAGGGTGAAAATCCATTTTCATCCATCACACGATCCCAGAAGGTGGCAAGCATCCAACGCTTGGGACAGCTGCAAGGCTGGGAAGGACCCAGGGCAAGACAAGGCAACTTCGTAATCCCTTGGTTTCACAAAACAGGATGTTAAAGGTACAGAAAACACCTCTGTTCTCAGAGCAGCTATGGGGCACCCCCACTTCTGGGGCACCACGGACCCACAGGGGATGCTCATCTTCTCTCCTCTCCTTCCACAGGGTGGCTGGAGGTGCCCCGGGGCTGGGAGGAGCCGGGCTCTGCCTTCACGCTGGGACAGAGCCGTTTATTCCTCGGAGTGACTGCAAATGTGTTCTGGCAAATAGCAAAGGAGCTCTTCCAGCTTCCCCCTGGGAATTCTGGGGAGCACCCTGAGCTGGCAGAACACAGTCACCCCCCTGAGCAGCACATGAGCAGCTGGTGGGAGGCTCTGATGGAGATGTCCCTTAGTGATTCCACCTGGGGTTAAGCCTGACCCTGCCCAGCTTAATGATGATTAAGCTAAATTAGCAGTGTTTTCACCTGGAGGGGGTCAGCAGGGACACCTTCCACTTTCCGAGGTTGCTCCAACCTGGCCTTGGACACTTCCAGGGATCCAGGGGCAGCCACAGCTTCTCTGGGCACCCTGTGCCAGGGCCTCACCACCCTCCCAGGGAACAATTCCTTCCCAATATCCCATCCATCCCTGCCCTCTGGCAGTGGGAAGACATTCCTGTGTCCTGTCCCTCCATTCCCTGTCCCAAGGGGCTCTCTTGGAGTGCCTTTAGGCCCTGGAAGGGGCTCTGAGGTCTCCCTGGATCCTTCTCTTCTCCAGGTGAACACCCCCAGCTCTCCCAGCCTGGCTCCAGAGCAGAGGGGCTCCAGCCCTTGGAACATCTCCATGGCCGCCTCTGGATTTGCTCCAGCAGCTCCAGCCAGGTTTTGCTTGTGCTGTGGCCCCAGAGTTGGTGATAGAAGTTGCAACCAGGCTCCTACCAGGCAGGGAGGAAATAAAAGATGCGTCCTTTTATCTGCTCCTTGAATTCCCAGTGCTGGGGTTATCTGAACCCTGACTTGGAATATGGATGCTGCCCTGCCTGCCACGGCTTTCCATATGGAACAGGGGAAGCTGTGCCCTTCGGCAGAGGACAGGGACAAAGAGCCCAGCCCCGGGGCAGGATGTGAACAGAGATGAATTTCAGAGAAGTTCTTGATCTTATCGTTTAAACCTTCTGGCTTCAATCAGGCGAGAATCCACTTGGAAACCGAAGGGACCTGGTCAGCTCTGAATCCAGGATTGCATCCCAAGTGCCTGGGGGCTCGCTGGGGGGGATGGCAGCTGCTGATGGCTCTGAGTAAGTGCCAAATCCAATAGAGCTGGGAACACTCATTTATCACGGGAATGTGGTGACGTGGTGAAACACCGGCTTGGGAGTGACCTTTGCTGTGTGATGGAGTGGGGTCCCTGGCTGTCATCACCCCAGGGGATGGAAATGGGATAAAAATGGGATGGAAATGGATGCTCCCGTTGTGCAAATACTGGCCAAAACCCCAAGCTCAGAGCTCCAGGTCTCATTTAACCCCTGCAAGGTGCTGGCTGGGGGCACCCTCTGGTGCCAGGGCATCTTGTAGGATGTGACTTGTAAACTTCTTCCTATTTCACTCAAACCAACCTCTCTCCTTGTCCCTCCAAAGTCTTTTGCCACTCAGTATCTCTCGAAAACAGCAATTTTTAAGGAATAAATGTCCAAGCAGATGATTCCCTACAAAATCCCCCAGCTGGTCATTCCTGGGTAGGCTGCCAGCGGTGTTTGGCTGATTTCTGGCTATGGACAAGTTGACAACTCATCAATCCCTTTATAATCGTAGGGGAACAGACTGTGGCCATCAAGGAAACGCTCAAGCACATAATGGAGCATTAAAGATTACATTTCTCATGGTCTTTCCTGGGGTAAATTCCAAAGCAGGAATGTCCTGGGGGTGAGTTGGGACAGTCCCACCCCGCGGTGGTGCCCGGGTGACTCGGTGTCCCGCAGTGATTTTGCTGTTGCTCTGTCTTGGAGCTCAGATTCACCCCAAAACCCTGCCCTTCAGAAAGACGAGGCTGGGTAGAGCTCGGGATCATTTCTCTCCTGCATCAGAGAGGTTCAAGTGAGCAACAGATTTTGTTGGGATGCAGGGAACAGCTTCGCAAAAGAGGGAATTCCAGGGCAAACACCTCCACTCTCACATGGGTCTCACCTCATTGGGATAGCAGGAATTTCCAACAGCACCATCAGCTGATATTAAAAATATTAAAAATACTTTTTTTTTAAAAGGATTTTCACAAGCCTTTGGTGCCCCTGAGCTCCCAGGGGCAGCCCTGGAGATGGCTCAGCCTCAGGGAGCTTCCTGGGCACTCACATGCTGATGGATTTCTCTACCTGGTAACGCTCCCCCAGCCTTTTCTGGGAAGTTCGCTGCATGATTGGGAGTTGGGATGTGTTGATGAGCGTTTCTGTTCTGCCAGTTGCTTCTGGGTGGGGAACAAAGCACCTTGATTAGCAGAGCCTGCGATAATACACACGGATGAATTCCCCCATCAACAATGGATAGATAAAGTGGAAGTTGCCTTCAGGAAGTGTTGCTGCTGGTAGCAGAGCTTCGGGGAGGGATTTAGCCCTTGGGGGTTCTCTGGCTGGGTGTCCATCCCTTAGTGACCCTGGCTTTCCTCCCAAAGAACACGGGATAGGACCAGAGGAAATGGCCTCCAGTAGCACCAGAGGAGGTTTAGGTTGGATATTGGGCAAATTTCTTCATTGAAAGAGTGATCAGGCACTGGAACAGGCTGCTGAAAGCAGTGGTGGAGTCACCATCCCTGGAAGTGTCCAAAACCCTTGTAGATGTGCTGATTGGGGACATGGGTTAATGGTGAACCTGGCAGTGCTGCCTCATTGCACTCAATGGTCTCAGAGGGCTTTTCCAACCTCAACAATTCCATGATTCTCCCATGCAGGACACTGCAGGATGCTCTCCTCTCCCTGAGCACCCCTGCAGCTCTCAGGTTGCCCAAGAAGCACCAACAGCTTCAATGCCTTGAGGCCATTCTGGGAGAATTTTCCCAGCTCTGATGGTGAACATCACCTTTAATAGATAAATAAATTTACCAGTCGTGCGTCCTCGGTCTCAGCTGTGTCCCAAGGCCACCCTGGCAGGACAGCAACTGCTGGGGAGTGGGGTGCTGTCCCAGCCCCTCTTCCCGTGGCTCCAGCTGGCTCTGAGCACCCCGTGGATTGGGATCCCGCCCAGCTGAGCCGTGAGCGCTGCAGTCGCTATGGAGACCTGGCCTGAAATGCATCAATATGGAGAGGAACAGCTCGTTCCTCATGTCCCCATTCAAGGGACCGGGCAGGAAATCCCATCCAGACGGACCACACCGGGACAATAACGTCTGGAGTTTTGTGATTCTTCTCTAGGGAATGGCATCCACATGCTGCAACCCTGGGCTGTCCTCCAAATCCAGCATCCTCGTGGGCTGAGCCCACCCCGTGCTTCTGCTGCCGTTCGATGGATTCACACACGGAGCTCTGTGAGGTGCAGATGTGCAGTGTCTGCTGGGAAGGGGGATGTGGCTGGAATCATCCTCCAGGAGTGCCCTGGGACCGTGTTATCAGGGCATCATGGAATGGATTGGGTTGGAAGTGACATCAAAGCTCATCCAGTCCCACCCCTGCCATGGGCAGGGACACCTTCCACTGTCCCAGGCTGCTCCACGCCCTGTCCAGCCTGGCCTTGGACACTTCCAGGGATCCAGGGGCAGCCACAGCTTCTCTGGGCACCCTGTGCCAGGGCCTCCCCACCCTCACAGGGAAGAATGCCTTCCCAATATCCCATCTATCCCTGCCCTCTGACAGTGGGAAGCCATTCCCTGTGTCCTGTCCCTCCAAGCTCCTGTCCAAAGTTCATAATCTGTTAATGAACAAACACCCTGCTGTTGGCTCATGCTGGGGGAGGCACCTGAGGGCTCATTTTCCCCCCCAAACAGCAAATCCTGCCCCTGGGCTGCTCCATCCCTGGGTTTTTTGTCACTTGGAATAACCAGACACCGCTGGCATCGCTGGAGCCACAGCTGGGACTCCTCATCCGTCTGACTCCTGTGTCTGCTCCCAGCCCGCTGCAGCAGCTGCAAGGCAAACATTAAATTTCTGTGAAATAAATGCGTTTTCTGGTGCATTCAGCCAGGTTTGGGGTCTGGACCGCACCCTGCTGCAGGGCAGGGTCGGCACCAGCACTGCAGCACGGAGGGAGGTGGGAGCCGGGAAGGGCTGCACTGCTGGTGATTTTGGGGGCTCCAGGGGACTCTCCCCCGCTCCACTGATGGGAAAACCACCTTCCCCAGCCCTGCCCCCGGCACAGACCCCCTCCCTCCCCACTGCCAGCACGTCGGGTGGAGGGGAGGCAGCATGGCCAGGCTTTGTCCCATGGCTTGTCCCTGCCCTTGAAGGTCCTCTGGCTGGATGATGGGACCCGTGGATGTCACGGGCTGTGTCTCTGTACTGTCCCCAGGGCCTCCTGGTCCCCAGGGGAGGGTGACCCCCACAGCCCACCCAGCCCAGGGGACAGCCAGGGGGACACCGAGTGCTGAAGGACCCCCGTGGCTCTCCCTGGGGCTGTGTGATGGGAGGGGCAGGAGCTCTGGGGGAGACTGAAGGGGTCTGGATCCTTGGTCCATCCTGTGACCCAGAGTTTGAGGGCTGGACCCCCATTCCTGTCCCCATGTGATGCAACTGGGGACCCTCAGTGGGGCTGGACCTGGACCCCCCTCCCTGTCCCTGTGTGATTCCACCAGGGACTCCCGAAGGGGCTGGACCTGGACCCCCATCCCCGTGTGATTCCCGGGGGGCTCCGTGGGTCCGTGTTGGAGCTCCGCGGGCGCGGAGGCAGCGGCGCCGGGACCCCCTGAGTCCCACCGGGCGTCCGGAGCCCCGGGAGGCGGTGCCGTCCCTGAACTCCCCCCTAAGCCCCCCCAAAACCCCCCTCCCGTCGGGGCATGGCGCTGGCAGGAGGCGGCTCCGCCGCAGACGCCGCTCGGTCACCGCCGCGTTCACCTCGCGAAGCCGGGGGCTGCCTGAGACACCGGGAATACCTGGAACAGTGGGAACAACGGGAACAACGGGGCTGCCAGAAACACCGGCACTGCCGAGGCTGCCGGGAATACCGGGAATACCGGGACATCGGGACTGCGGGTCCCACGGAGCCGGGTAAGCGGGCGGAGGAAGCGGCGGAGCCTCGGGACCCCCGCAGGCACCGAGCGGGACCGACTGGGGACCCTCGTGGGGGGACAAACCGGGAGGTCCGTGCAGGAAGGGGGGCCGGGCTGGGGTCGTCCCGCCTGGAGCGATGGGAAGCCCCGGGAGGACCGGGGAGCCCCCAGGATGACCGAGCTGCTCCTCCCCCCGAGCCCCCGGCTGGGCTGTGAGCGGTCTCTGCCCACAGGATCGGGGCGGGAGGGGATGGGCTGTTGCTGGTTTAGGGGTCCCAGCCTGGCTCGGGGTCCTGTCCCTGCAGCCCCTTCCCGGGTCACCCAGGGGTGCCAGCCACCTGCAGGGTGGTAGCGGTGGCACTCGGGCTGTCACGTCGGCTGTCGCGGTGGTGTTTGCTGCCCTCGGGGCTGGCAGCGGTGGGTGGAAGCTGACCAGGCTCATCCAAGACGTGTGATCCATTTACATCCTGGCTGCTCTTCCCGGTGCTCCCCGAGGTTTTGGCTCCATCAGGGAAGTGACCTGGGGCTGTGGCAGCCCAGGACATGCCCAGGATCTTCTGTGCTGCTTTGGGAAGCGCATCTGTGCCTCCACCGGTCGTGGGTGACCGGCAGAGCCGAGCTGTCCCCACTCCTCCATCTCTCCTCCAGGATCTGTGTCCCCGGCCCAGCCTGAGACGCACCCCGGTACTGGGAGCACTGGTCAGGCTGGGAACAGCCATGAGGGACGTGCTTGGAGCTGGATCCCTGCGGAGCCTTGTCCAACTTGCCTGGATGTGCCTGTTCTCCTCCGTGCCGGTGAGGGCCGGGCTGGGGCCGGGGCGCAGCGGGGTTGGCACTGCCGGGCTCTGACCCCTGCGAGGGGGCTCCGTCCTGGGGTCCTGCCCATCCCGAGGGTGTGGCAGCAGTTCGCGGCGGCAATCAAGGTTCATTGCCCTGGGGATGAAGGCTCTGACCCGGCTCTGGGCTTGCAGCACGGCGGGGCCAAGGTGCTGGAGAAGACGTTCGAGGAGTGGCTGCGGTACCGTGACGAGTGCCTGAGGAGGATGGCGAGCGAGCCTTACCCGGCAGGTACCCGGCTGTGCCCGGCTCGGGGTCAGACACGGGGCACACAGAGCCAGGGCTGGGGTTTGTCCCTCCTCTGGCATCCTCTGCTCTGGTCACCAACGGAGGGCTGAGCCAGGGGACTGACGAGGATCTGCACATCTCAGATGGGATACCCAGGGCTCGGATGCCCTGCAGGGCTGAGGCTGGTGTGCGGTACCTGGGCCCATTTCAAGGTGGCACCAGTCCCCTCGGAGGTGCTGGGATGGCAGGCTTGTGCCACCAGGATCTGACCATTGGCTTTCCCTGTCCCTGCCCTTGGCAGGGCTGTTCTGCAACAGGACATTTGACATGTACGCCTGCTGGCCCGACGGGAGCCCTGGCACCACCGTCAACGTCTCCTGCCCCTTCTACCTGCCCTGGTTTGAGAAAGGTGAGGATGCCCTCCTGCCATCCTGGAGCTGGAAGCCAGGGCTGAGCTGTGCTGGGTGTGGAGAGGCTCTCAGGGTTCCCCTCCTGCCAGCTGACAGGGGCGGAGGGACCCCCGAGCAGACCTGGGTAAGGGGATGCCTGGGGCTCAGAGCAGAGCCAGCTGGTGCCCTGCCCTGGAACAGGGTCTGGGGCTGAGCAGGGTCAGATCCATCATCCCAGGAGTGGGGCTCGGGGGAGCCTGAGGGACTGTGCTTCGTGTCCGCAGTGAAGCACGGGCTGGTGAGCCGCAGGTGTGGCACCGACGGCCAGTGGGTGACAGTGAACGGCAGCCAGCCCTGGAGGGACTACTCCCAGTGCGAGGACGAGCTGGAGGTCACTGCTGAGGAGGTGGGACCTGAGGGGTGGCCAGGGCAGCCTGGCCAGGGGTGGGCACACACCCACCTGGGCTCCCTGGCACTGTGCTCACCTGCAGGAAGGCGCCCGCCGGCTCATGGTGAGCTTCAGGGTGCTCTACACCGTGGGGTACTCGCTGTCACTGCTCACCCTCATCTCCGCCCTGCTCGTCCTCACCGTCTTCAGGTAGGACACGGCCCTGCCCCTGCTCCCTCCCAGCGGAGCCAGCCCAGCCTGACCCCGGCTCCTGCAGGAACCTGCGCTGCACCAGGAATTACATCCACGCCAACCTGTTCGCCTCCTTCGGGCTGCGGGCCACCTCGGTGATGGTGAAGGACGCGCTGCTGGAGCGGCGCTGGGGCGTGGAGCTGGTGCAGGTGGCTGACTGGGAGGCTCTGCTGAGCCACGAGGCAAGTGCTGGGCTGGTGGCAGCGTGGGGACCCTCGCCCGGGGCAGGGCTGTGCGGGGGGTTGGTGCCCATGCAGCCCCAGAGACCCGGTGGGTGAGTTCTTGGAGTGTCAGTGCTGCCCCTGCACCTGATGGATGAGGTCTTGGGGTACCTGTGCATGGTCCTGGTGTGCCCATCCGCCTGGTGGACACAACTGGGGGCACCTGTGCTACCCATGCCCCAGTGGGTGAGCTCTTGGGTTACTGGTGCACCTGCTGGGTGAGCTCTGGGCCTGTGTGGCACCTGAGGGATGAGCCCTTGGGGTGCCTGTGCCACCCATGCCCGTGATGGGTGAGCTCTTGGGGTGCCTGTGCAGCCTCTGAGTGAGCTCTCAGGTCACCCATGGCGCCGTGGGGGAGCTCTCAGGGTTCTTGGGGTGCCTATATAGCACCATGCACCTGATGCATGAGCTCTTGGGCACCTGTGCAGCCTCTAGATGAGCTCTCAGAGTGCTTGGAGTGCCTGTATAACACCATACACCCGGTGGATGAGCTCCCGGGGTGCCAGGTCCCTGTGGGTGAGCTGTGGGGTGCCCCACGGTGGGCACAGCCAGCCCCACGGTGCCTCTCCCATGGCAGGCAGCGCTGGGGTGCCGCGCAGCGCAGGTGCTGATGCAGTACTGCATCCTGGCCAACCACTACTGGTTCCTGGTGGAAGCTGTCTACCTCTACAAGCTGCTCATCGGGGCCGTGTTCTCCGAGAAGAATTACTACAGGCTCTACCTCTACCTGGGCTGGGGTAGGGGCCACCCGGGCGCGTGGCGGGGATGGCGACAGTGCCCGGTGTCAGGGGGCACCGCGGTCCCAACCAGCCCAGGAGGGTGTGGGGTGGGGCCTCTGCCTGCCGTGGGTGTCCCCCCCAGCACGGGGGTGGTTTCTCAGCTCAGGAGAGTGCTTGGTTTTACAGGGTTTGCTGTGTGACTTGCAGGGACCCCCGTGGTGTTCGTGGTGCCCTGGATGGCCGCCAAGTACCTGAAGGAGAACGCGGAGTGAGTGGGGATGGATGGATGGATGGATGGATGGATGGATGGATGGATGGATGGATGGATGGATGGATGGATGGATGGATGGATGGATGGATGGATGGATGGGTGGATGGTGGTCCCAGTGGGGTGCTCAGAGGCTGCTGAGGGTCCCTGAGCCACCTGGCTGGGGCTGAAAAGCTCTGGGATGATCCTGCCCCCCGCACAGGGTGATGGTGCTGCTCTCTGTGCCTCCCTGGCAGGTGCTGGGCACTGAATGAGAACATGGCTTACTGGTGGATCATCCGCATCCCCATCCTGCTCGCCTCCCTGGTAGGGAACAGCTGCCAGCTGGGCCTGTCTGGATAACAGCACTCAGCCCCTGGCTCCTGGCCCTGGGCAGGGCTCTGATCCCCAGGGAAGCTTCCAGCAGAGGCCAGGGGGGAGAGTTGGCCTCCAAGAACCAGCCAAATGCACAGGGAGTTCAGCAATTTGCTGACCCCCTGGTTCTGGGGGTTCATGAGGAAAGCTGGGGTGCTGAACCCCAGATAAAGGGGCTGGGGGTGGCCCCTACTGCTTCCTAGCCAGGATTTTGGGATGGCAGGAGGGGAGGAAGGGCAGCAGCAGCCTTGGCAGCACAGGGGGTGCCATCTTCTGCTGGGTGAGTGTCACAGCCATGGTGGGGGGTGCTGGGCTCTGTGTGCCCCTGCTCTGTCTCCCCCTCCCAGATCAACCTGCTCATCTTCATGTGGATCCTCAAGGTGATCCTGGCCAAGCTCCGGGCCAACCAGAAGGGCTATGCCGACTACAAGCTGAGGTGGGCCGGGAGAGGGCGGGGACAGTCTGGGATAACGGGATAACCACCTCCACATCCCCCGGCCCCTCCCCATGCCTCTCCTCCACCTCGCACATCCTTAAACCACCACCCTGGGGTTAACTGGGAGTTTTAGTGTCCCCTTACTCTCCTCCAGACTGGCCAAAGCCACCCTGACCCTCATCCCCCTCTTTGGGATCCACGAGGTCGTTTTCATCTTCGCCACTGATGAGCAAACCACAGGCATCCTGCGCTACATCAAAGTGTTCTTTACTCTCTTCCTCAACTCCTTCCAGGTGAGGTGGGAGTGAAACAAGTCCTTGCTCTGGGCACACCATGGAGCAAAGCTCAGGGGGTCCCTCTCTGATCTGGTTCTCCCTGTGGTGCTTTCATGGGAAGGGTGACACCATCTCTGCCACCCTCTCCCCTTGAGAGCGTGGTGGTGGCTCCTGTGCTCTCTCAGGCAGCAGTGCCATGGGGATCTCAGCCCTAAAAGCACCCAGAAGTGACCTGGGGGGAGCCTGAGCCTATGCCAGCCGCAGGAGAGGGATGGCAAGGGGGGCTCACTGCTGGCTGTCCTTGCAGGGCTTCCTGGTGGCTGTGCTGTACTGCTTTGCCAACAAGGAGGTAACGTCCCTGTCCCTGCCACAGCTTCCCCACCCCACCCTGTGCCTGCAGGGAGGGCACAGCCAGGGATAAGCCCCTGCTCCCTCCCCTCCATGGCAGGTGAAATCCGAGATGAAGAAGAAGTGGCAGCTCTGGAAGCTCGACCACCCGGTGCTCTGCTGTGCCCAGTGAGGTGGTGACCAGCCAGGGCACAGGGGCTGCTGGCCACGATGGCCACAGGGCCTGGCTGGAGGGCAGGAGGATGCAGGAAGCTGTGCTGGGCAGTGCCCACCCAGGATGGCCAGGCTGGGACCCATGTCTGGCTGTGCCACGCTGGAGCTGTTGGAAGGGACATCCCTGCTGTGACCCGACTGGGAGGTGGCACCCCTGGCTCTTGCCAGGCATCGCTGTCCCCTCAGCAGGGCCTCGGCTGTGCCCAGGGGCTGTGTGTGCTGCTCTGTGCCACTGCCTGAGCACCAGCAGAACCTGGCAGCCTCCCCAGGACACCTCCCACACAGGGAAGCCCTGGGACACCCAGACCCCCCTGGGCACCTGTGGGATCGCAGCAGCCAGGGGATCCTCAGCAGTGGGAATGGGACCTGCTGCCCAAACCCTGCACCCTGGGCCACACCACAGCCAGGCCTCCCCTGTCCTGCCCCAGGACCATCTCACCAGCACCCTGACAGCTCCCAGACATCCAGGGCCACCCTGTAAAGCTCTTCACAGCGAGGGGCTGCTCCTGCACCTCCTCCCCACCCTCATCACCAACACAGAACAGCAGCAGCCACTCCCTCCTCACTGCTCTCCAGCTGCACAAACCCCCTGGTCCCCCCTGGCCCTGGGCAGAGCCAAGGATGGAGCCTCAAAATCACTTGGGAGTGAAGGATTTGAGAGCAGCAACTCACTGGGGCAGAGCTCCCACATCCCAGGGTCCAGCATCCAGCCCAGCCTCCTCCTGCTTTGTGGAAGAAAAGCTGGCTTTCCAGGCCTGGCAGGAGCTCAGGAACCATTTTTCTGACCAAAGGCTAAAATCCTGGGAGTTTGCTTTCCAGTGGGGTGCCAAAGCATCATCCCACCCTGGCCAAGCAGCCTGTGGATCCCAGGAAGCCCGGGAACAAGGGAAGCAGCTGAGGTGGTGTGGTTTGAGCAGGGCTGCCTGTGCCTGGCTGCCAGCTCCTGTCCTGGCCCTGTGCTCTCCCGGAGGAGCCCAGAGCAGCTGAGACAGCCCCAGCACCCACCCCTCACTCTGACCCACAGGAGCAGCACGGACACGCTGCCAGTGCTTGTTCCCACCACATTCCTGCCTTTGCCATGCACAAGTCCCCTCCAGAAGAAGCAGCTGGGATGCTCTAGGAGATGCCCACGGACACAGGAGGTTCTCCAGGTCCCGCCCCTTCCCATGCTGGGGGAGCCTCTCCCAGAGGGGCTGCCTCGAGCACACAAAGCAAAGAGGCTGCACCAGGCTGGAGTCACACAGGAATGGTCCTGGATTGGTGGAACCCCCATGAGACCATCTTACACATTAACTCTCTTTTCAGATGTAAATAAATATTTATTTTTCAGCAAGCAGAGCTGCTTCCGTCTGCTCCAGGGGAGGGAAAGGGCTGGTGGGCACAGAGCTGAATCCCAGAATGGACTGGGGTGGAAAGAACTTTAAAGATCATCCCATCCCACTCCCTGCCATGGGCAGGGACACCTTCCACTATCCCAGGTTGCTCCAAGCCCTGTCCAGCCTGGCCTTGGACACTTCCAAGGATCCAGGGGCAGCCACAGCTTCTCTGGGCACCTGCCCAGGGAACAATTCCTTCCCACTATCCCTGCCCTGTGGCGGTGAGAAGCCATTCCCTGTGTCCTGTCCTTCCGTCCCTTGTCCCAAGTCCCCCGCCCCTTTGGGTACTGGAAGGGGCTCTGAGGTCTCCCCTGAGCAGCTCCATGGCTTCCTCTGAACTCAGTGCAGCAGCTCCACAGGTGCTGATTTGCTGCTCCTTCTGAGCTCCCACAGGATTCCCACATCACCCATCCAGGCAGTACTGGGATGCCAGGGATGGGGCAGTCCCAAGGCCCTGAGCCTGCAACCTCCTGGCAGAGTAGGCTGGAAAGCACTTTGTGCATTACTGATTGTCCTACAGTAAATCAGGGAACTTATTCATGATGCCCCAGCTCCCTCCAGAGAAACCCACACACCACACCCAGGCTGCTCAGGTTTTATTCACATATCCAAGTCAGCAAATGCTACTCTTCCTCGGACAGCTCACCTTAGGGTAGCACCAGACTCCTGCTTCACATCCTGCAGTCAAGGAATTGCCTCCTCAGGGGTTCTCTGTTGTAGAAGATCCCCACCCTGCTGTGCCCTTGTTTGCTCTCACACCCCTTGAAGCCTTGACACCTGGGCTCCTGCAGCACCTGGCTGGGCCTTTGTCCTTCACACACACACTACCCCATCTCCCCCCTTTTCCCAAGCATTCTAATCTATTGGACATATCACGTTAATGACCCAGACCCCCTTTATTCCAGCCTCAAACTTAACAAAGCCAGCCCCAAACCCCTGCAAAGTTGCCTTCCAGCCCCAGTTCTGAAGGCACGGCTGAGTCAGGGCTTCCTTGGCCCTCCAGGCCCTTTCCCTTAGGATATTTTTGGGGGCATAGCCTTCAGTTCGAGGGAAGAGCAGCACTAACAACCCTGTACCAGTGCAGTCAGAGGCAGCACCAAGGCCAGGGAGAGATCTTGGCACTGTCCACCCTTCCTCCAGTGACAGGGAATGAGGGACAAAGCCCTGAACACTTCCCAGCACAGCCTCAGCCCTCTGAGGAGTTTCCAGGGAGGCTGCATGAGGAGAATTCCCTCCACCTCATCCAGACTCTTTGGGGTGAAGCTCCTGCAGCCTCATCCTGCAGCTGGCTCTGGGTGGCCATGTGCTCCATGGATTTGCTCAAGATGAAAAAAGAGTGTCTTGTGGTGAGGGTGGGAGGGAACCATGGACAGGAAGCAGCACCCCAGAGGGGGGACACTGCCAGGCGCACAGCGTCACAGCTGAGAGGGCCATACCTGCCTGCTTTGGGAGAGGGGCTGGCCCCAGGAAGCACAGACACAGCAGGCAGACCAGTTGTCACCCCTGCCTAAATGAACTCAGGCAGCTCATCAGAAGGGGTGACCAGCTGAAAAGATGGAGCTGGATGGGTTTTTATATTTGGGATCTGTGCCCAAGGTCCAAAAATCAGAAGGAACACACAATTCCCTCCTCTTCCTAAAGGGACTTTTCCTGATGCATTAAGGCCATCACTCAGAGTTCAGATTTTGATTGTTGTGTTTTTCCCCTACAGGACTCAGGAATAAATGGGAACACAGAGTCACTGGAAATCACTTTACACCAAGGTCCTTGTCACCAGACCCCTCAGCCACCCCAGGCACAGGGCAGCCTCTTCCTGCACTGCCTATCCTTGGCAATGCCCACCCAAGAATGCCCTGGCAGAACTATTTCCCAGCACTAAAGCCTGCAAACCAAAGGCAGGCAGTGGTGAGGAGCAAAGCTTGGCACCACAGCTCCATCTGGGCTGTGGTTCCTCTGCCCACCTCCCATGGGGCACAGAGCTACCCCTGTTCCTGCTCTGCTGCACTGGCATTCCCCTGCTTGCCAGGAGCATGGGAGCTCAGCAGTCCCAGCTCTTCCTTCTCTCTCATGTCTTTCCAGGGGAACATCTGCCTTGCTGTGATCTTGGCCCTGGCAAACCAGACCAACAACCTCTGCTATAAAACACTGACCACAAAGCCAAGTTTTTGGGGATGGAATAACTGTGACATCCTGGTTCTGGCCAGGACAGGGCTCATTTTTGCAGGACCAGGACCTGTCTTATACACTTTTGTTATTACTGTTGTTACTATTCCTTATCTCGTTCTTTCCAGTAAAATGCTTTTATTTCAACCAGTGATCTTCACCTTTTGTGCCTCCAGGTCTCTCCATCCCACCCCAGGTGAGAGGAGGGGAGGAGGGGGAGTGGGTGAGTTGGGAGTGTTTCAGTGAATGCCATTTCTAAACCACCACATGTGATTACACTCAGCCCCTGAGGACAGCAAGAACCCAAAGTGAGCCAGAGTGGGCTGGTTGGAGGAACAGGCTTTAAAGCCCAGATCTGGGGTGGCAGTAGAGCAGACATTCCAACTAGGAACAGGGCTGCACTTTGAGCTCCACTGCAGCTCAAGGAGCCAAACATCATAAACTCCATCCCCTTCACCCCTCCACAACAAACTGCCTTTTTTATGGCCTCAGATTCATTCTCTGGGCCAATCCCCATGGCACAGGAGGAGCCACGGACACATTTCAGAGGCCCTGGGGAGCTTGGGATGCAGAAAAGGATAATGAATTGATTGCTGTATGCAACTGTCAGCTTTCTACCACCACCCAGACCTGAACAAGGGCTGCAGGAAGCTTAAGGCAAATAAAACTTCCAGGCTTGGAGCTTCTCCTCCAAACCCAAACCTTTCAAACAAAGATCCTGGGAGCCTTGAGTCAGGCCCCAAGAGCTGCTGGATGATGTCCACTGCTGTCCCTTGTCCTCCCAGCTGTGTTCTCTGGTGGCCACGGCCTCCTCCGTGCCCCACCAGCTGCGGTGGCCCTCGGCGGAGCCGCGGTGCTGCCGGCACGGCCCCTGTGCTCCCTCTCCCAGGCACACTCAGCTTCCGGGTGGAACAGTCACCCGACGTCAGTATTCCTGCAGCCACCAGGAGAAAGGGGACAGTCACCCTCTGAGGGCACACAGAGACACAGGGGCTATGGATTTTCCAAAGGGAGAACCAAGCAGAGGGCACACAAGGACAAGTCAGAGCCCAGCCCTCGTGCGTGGGCTACAAGCGAGATCTGGGCACGTGGCAGTGAGGGCAGGTGTGCCCTCAGTGCCACAGCCTGGGACTGGCAGTGAGGGAAGGTGTCCCCTCGGTGCCACAGCCTCTCCCTGGGCAGGGCAGTTGTTCCCACTCACCCTACTGGCTCGGTTATGGCTTTGGCAAGCCCTGCCCGCTCTGCCCCAGGGCTTGGAGCCTTTGGAGGTTTTGAGTCACAGTCTGCAGAGCTTTTCCTGAGGACAAACCAAAGGGAAAAAGCAGCATTAGGAAGGTGTCAGGAAGCAGGAAAGAACAGGCTGCACTCAGCCACTGCTGTGCTGCCTTCCTGCTCTGAAAACAGGGGTGTCTCTACTGTCTGAAAGTTGCTGGGACAAGTTCCTGTCACCAGGAGAACAGGACACAGGATTAGGGAACCACTTCCCCAGTAGCTCTCACCACTGAGCAGGAGATACAGGGATCACCCCCACCCTGGATCTGTCACCAGGGGATGATGCAGAGCCCAAGATCTGCAGCAAGAATAAGTTGCCAGCACCAACTCCAGAGCCTGGAGAGTTCCCTGAATGAGCAGGGATTGTGGGGTCTCTCCCAATAACTGCTCCAAACCACCAAACTTCCACCCAGCCATGCCCTCCCCAGCACAACAGTCCCTCCACATGCCCAGAGTCCTTCCCACCTTACCCATCTCTCCCACACACTCCTCCAGCACAGCTGACAGCTCAGGCAAGCTCAGGGACTTCAGGGAAGGTGGCCACCCTTCCAGCACTGCAAGGACAGGGACACAGTTAATCCATCTGCAGCTCTCTGGGACTGAGCACACGAGGGGCTGGTGTTGCTGGGAAGCATCCCCAGCCACAGGGGTTCCTTTTAGGGGTTCTGAATCACACAGGAAAAGAGCTGGAGCTGCCTGTGCCAAACCGAGGAGTTTTCTGGCAATTCCACCACTTAAAAATTTATGGTTTTAGACTGGCTGGGTTGTTTATTAAGAGAATCTCAATGGGATTAAGTGTAGTAGACAGAAATCAACAGGACCTCTACTTGTCTCACTTCTAATACACAGGCAGCAAGAAACAGGGCACCAGGAACATGTCACAGGCAGCAAGATCAGAGAATCTCAGAATCATGGAATGGTTTGGGTTGGAAGGGACCTTAAAGCCTAACCCATTCCACCCCCTACCATGGATAGGGACACCTTTCACTTTTCACTACCACAGGTTGCTCCAAGCCCCCTCCAACCTGGCCTTGAGCACTTCCAGGGATCATTTACCAGCTCCTAGGGATAAGGAGCTGCTGGGTCAGGCATGCCCAGCCACAGAGGTTTGTCCCATGGATCCAATAGCAAAATCCCCCAAACTGGGTTAGGGAACCAACCACATCTGGTTCAGACCCTGCTCCAGTGCACAGGGTGGTAACAAACCCAAGGTGCAGCCACAGGCCCGTGAAGCAGGGCTGTCACTGGAGCCTGTGCTGCAGCTCTCCATTTCTAGCCATAAACACCTGCCAGACCCAAAAACTTGCTGAGAAACTATGCAAGTTCAACTCCAAATGCCCTGAGAGCTTTAAATGCATCTCCTGAGCAAGAATTAAACTCACTCTAAGAATCTGGCTGCTCATCCATTCCCAACTGTCTGACTTTCAGCAAGGAAAGATAAGCAGGATCTTTGCCCTGGGCTCCCCCACGGTGCTCATTCCCCCCTGCAGCTCCTCACCTGGGCGCTCCCCGGGCCGCTGGCTCTCCCCAGTGCCGGTGCCGCGCTGCTCCCATGTGTCCGGCACTGCAGCGCCCGCCTGCTCCGGGGCCAGCCGGGAGGACAGCTCTGCCTGGCAGCTCCTGCAAACCACACCAAAGCCATCAGCAGGGCACAGGGACACGCTGGGAGTGACACTGCACACTCCTACAGCCTGCAGTACCTGCGTGGGGTGCCCGGACAGTGCCTCCTAGGCCCTGGGTACAACCTGCTCCTTGCTGCTTCCTGTAAAGAGGAAGTGGTGCCCCAGCGCAAGCTCGGGGTGCTGGCACTGCTCAGCTCCCAGCCACTGCTCCCCCTCTGCAGCCACAGCCAGCTCTGCCCCATTCACTGCAGGGGGATGAGACAAGCAGGGGCCGGGGTGAGCAGCAGGAAGCCCAAGCCAGGGGCTGTGCCTGGTCTGTGTGAAAATCAAGCCCGATCCAAGGTTTCCAATGGGCAAAGGAAAGGACCTCAGGACAGGCATGAGGGGCACTCAGGTTCTCAGGCTGTCATCACTATCCATCAATTCAAGCAATGTATGTTCAGAGCATGGCAGGGCCCTTCTACAGCAGCCTCAGCTCCTCAGTCAGGGGGAAAAGCCAGGCTCTGCCCCTTGCAGTGGGAATACTGCTCTGCTGAGCTTCTGGATCCAACTTCAGCTCATCCTGGCTTGGCAGCAAGCAGACCCCAACTCCCTCTGGGCTAGGATCCATAAGCAACAGGATTTATACCACTTTCAGGGATGTCCCTGTTCTATCACTGGACAGAACAAGGCCCATGACAGGAATCCAACTGGGGTAGAGAGAAAAGCACCACAAAGGCAGTAAAAGGAGTGTTAGGAGGTGGGACAGGGCAGATTTTTCTGCCAGCTGTCACAGAGTTGCAAGAGAAGTATTCTTCACTTGCAAGTCACAGCACATCCTTTGATAGGGTATGGGTTAAAAACTCCTTTTTGTATTCACCTGATCACCAAGTTTTACCCTGGGCACTGGGTAAGCACTAAGCCTCAGCCTTTTGGTTCCTTCTAGTTGAAACAGGAGCACCCAGCACCCCCAAAGAAGCCACTTACAGCTCAGGCATCTGACCAAAGTTTCACGTGTGCTCCCATGGCTGTAGCTTTCCACTAGGGAAAGTCAGGCAGGATCCAACTTACGTTCAGGTGCCAGGTGAGCTCTCCTGCCTTACCCTGAGCATCACCTGTAAGGCTGCCAATATGACCCCAAATCTCATTTCCCAGCAGTCTCAGTGTCACTTCGTGGGAATGACTTACTTGATCTGATTCAGTAGGGCTCCAGCATCCTTGGTGATGGCCTGAGCCTCTCTGAGCTGGCACTGGATGGCATTCCAGGTCTCATCCCGCTCCATCAAACAGCTCTCAGCCACTGCACGCAGCTTCTGCTCCTGGCACACCTGGCCCTTCATCACCTGCACCTCTTCACACCTCTGCAGCAGAGCACACTGGGATCAGGCTGGGAGTACTGAACATTTCCTACCTGCTGCTCTCACATGTTCCTGGAATCTCTGCTATTTTAATGCTGTAGGTAGCCAGAACGTTCCTTTCCAGTGGGAAAGGAAGCTGGATGAAGCTTGTACACAGAGTACAGGTTCTCTCCACAACAGGCCCAGCCCCACAGTTACAATTCCCCCTTCCTCTCTGTTTACAAAGTTACCCATGAATCCAAATTTCCCAAACCAACAAAAGTCTGTTCACTGATGGCCACACAACTTCACTATAAAAATGACACTGCTGGGAAAGAGCAGGGATTTAATTCCTGCCCCTGGGTCCTATAGTTCTCAGCTGGATGGGAAACAGACACAAGGGAGCACAAAGAACGAGGAGTGGATAAGCTGTACTTGGGGTGTACTTGACACCAAGCGTCACAGCTTGGGGTGAAGGAAAAACATCAGAGGCACAACAAAACCACAGCACTGATCCCTTCCTGCAGGGTGTAAGGCCCTGAGGAACTCCCAGCAGCCTCACCTTGTGCAGCTGGATGGCCAATTCCTGCATCTCTGCCTCCAGCCGATCGGCGTAGGCCAACTCCAGCGCATCGCTGGGCAGGCGGGCGCCACTGTGCCAGCGCGCGATAGCCGAGGTCATCTTCCTCTTGGGGCCAAAGAGCCTGGGGGGGATGAAACCAACAGGGGTCAAGCCCTGCACCATCTGTCCCTAAGCCCAACGGGATGCCTTGAGGACTCTGCTGTGTCCTGGTCTCTCCAAGGTACCTCCAGGAGCGTGTTACAACTGAGGACACGGGGGAGTCAGGTTGTGTGGGAAGCAGCCAGAAGAGAGCAGCACTCTCTGCTGTTCCTGGCCAGGTTGGACATGGTTTGCAGGGGAAAGCTGGGAAGGACAGGGCAGACACTCACGTGATGCCTATTTCCTTCAGGTCACTCTCTGTGAGGGTCAGGAAGATCCGGAGGTCCACGTCTTGCTCCTCAAACACCTGCAGATACTTCAGGCACCCAATCTGCTCAAGGAATGTTGCCAGGTCCTGCAGCCCAGACAAAACAAACTTATTTATACCTTCACAACAAAAGCATCACCATTCCTCTTAATCATAAACATCTGCTTCCTCGTGCTGTTGTAACACCTTTCTGGGTTCTAGCAGCAACCACAATTTCCCATGGTTCCACGCCCTTCTCCACAGTCACACACCGGGATTGGCCTCTGCTGCAGCCATGGCCTCTTCTAACAAGTGCACAGCAGAATAACACAGCACCAGCTACCCCAGCCCACCCACAGGCCTGAAGGGCCTAGTAAAACCCTCCAAGCAACAGCAACATCACAGCAAAGAGCTCCTGTACATGAAATTGCTGTTCCACAAGCGTTTAAGTTTGGGCTGAGGTCTAGAATCCCAGCTGCTTTGGTGACCTTGGAAAAGCCTCCCACGCCTGGTACAGCGACAAGTCTGTGTGGTTACCTGGGGCCCTGTGTAGGCTGGGGGCTCAGGAAGGACCGGGTGCTGGCTGCAGCCCCCAGCCTTCCCCAGGCAGTGGTTCCACTGGCTGTCACTGTTGCCGTAGCGGGCCTTGCCCTTGAAGCTCTTGGCTTGTTTCCGACTCGGGGGGCTGTTGGCGTGGTCAGAGTCCTGGAAAAGAAAAAAGCACCCACTGAATGGAAAGGACAATTGTGCAGAGATGTCAGCATCACTGGGGCCAACAAGTGCAGACTCCTCCAAGACCTAAAGGCCCTTCTGTACTTCGGCTCCAGAGCTGCCTTGACCCACATGAGCTGTAACCTCCAACCTCTACCCCTTCCTTGGTTTTCCTGTCCCTGGAACAGCCTTTCCCATCCAGCCTGGTCCTACAGGCTCCCATGGGAGTATAGTCACCCAAGGGTGACAGCACTGCCCAAGCTGAAGGCAGACAAAGGAAAATCCACCTCATTGCTTTCCAAGGAGCCTTCACTGCTGACTCCCGGGATTCTGATCAGGCATTCACTGCTGCTGCTGCTGCTCCTGATGGTTCCCAAGCTGTTGCTGGACAAAGCACTATCCTCTGGAAAGGAACAGGAAAAAAATGTTTAGGTACAACTTCCTTACATTCTGGTTTTGTTACACAATTACCAGCAAAACCTCCTGGAGGTGTAAAGGAAGGGGAGACGCAGAGCAAGGCTTCATGTGCAGCACTCAGGATACAAGACAACCTGACATCTGATCCCCAGCACTCATCTTTCCCCAGGTCTGTTTGCCACCAGAGACACTTCTGGAAACAGCCATGCTCAGTCTTCTTCCCACCCTCCTTCAGATTATTTGTACAAATTGATGAAATTACCACGCTAAGCTTTATCTTCTGTAGCTAAACTACTCCCTGCCTTCCCTCAGGAGAGACATTCCAATCTCAGCATCTTAGTGGGAAAGGAAGCCAAGGCCTGGACTCACCCCCAGGTGTGTACTGCAAGCTGGACCATTTCTGAGACAGTGACTTACCCCTGCTGCTGCTGCTCTCCACGTCCAGCTCATTGATCGGGGAGGTGACGTCCCTGTTCCTGATGACACCTGACACACAGCCACCATCGTTGCTGAAGGTGACATAGCCCTGAAGGGGAACCTGCTCTGTGTGCAACAGGAAGGGAGAACAGAGATTAGGATGCAAGTTATCAGGGAGGCTCCTGCAGAAAATGTAACCACTTCTGGATCTGAAAATAACCAAAATGAGAAACTGTCCTCTCAACTGGCAGGTTTCATTCTAAAAAGCACAGACAGCACCTGAGAAATGCAGCTTCCTGCAGCTCCCTCACATGACCCCACAGCAAATGTACTTTACATTGAAAGGAAGTCAGAGAAAAGACCTCATACCAGAGATGTACCTTAAACAGCAGCTTCCAGCATTCCCTCTCCTCTTTATACTCAAATTATCAAAGGTTAGAAACAGCTGCTGAAGAGAGCAAGGTGCCAGCTGTGTCCCACCCCCAGTCACACTCTGCAGAACCAACCGCTCTGCAGAGGTGCTAAAATACCAGGAGCATCCCACTGGCATTTAAGAAGCTGACACCATAATTCCCATACGGCCTGTGAGATAGCACAGACTTGTGTTTAAGAGAATGAGCTTTGAGCAGCCTTTCAAGTCCCTAATCTTGATTATTCCAGGCAACCAGTCTGAGAAATACCTATAGCAGACAGTAAAACAAACTGCCCAGCACTGCATCCAGGATGTCTGAACTGGGATCATCTTTCTCTTGGTCTATTGCAAAGGTTTTGCAATCTCATTTTTAGCAGCATTTCAAGCATCAGGAAAGGCAAAACTCACAAGTTCACTCTCATGATCAATGATTCCTTGGCCACTGTGACCACCTCCCTGTCATCAGCTGGAGAAGGGCTCTCAAACTTTTGAATCTGCCTCAAAAAGGGAAACTGAACTGTTTCCAAGAGTCAGGAGAACAGTAATTGAGGTGAGAGCAGAAAAGCACCCCACTCATCAATATCAAGCCTTGATGGAAGAGTTCAGGGGGTTTTCTTTCTAACCCAGATACTGGATAATGAACACCATCATATAAAGCTATCTTTGTTCTGTACAAAGCACACATGAATCCCAAACAAATTAAAAATGGATAGCAGGAACAGCTGCAGTGCATCTGAGGCCTCAGGGGACTGTCCCTTAGGCTCCCAACTCTCCTCACCATAGCAAGACTGCTTCTTTCCTCCAATTCCAACTGCAGTGATCTTGGCCAAGGCCTGGGGCCCCTCGTGGATGCTGGGACCCTTGGTCCTACGAGCAGGTCTCTGTCTCTGGGGAGCAGAACATGATTCATCTGAGGAACTCAGCTCTTCATAGTTGCCTGTAGTTCAAACACAAGTTGTTAGCAGCACACAAAGTCATTTGCCTGCTTTACTTGCTATCGGTCCTATAAATGCAGAAGAAAGAAAAAGGGAAATGTTAAAGAGTAAGGGTGAAATAGATATACTAGGCCAGAAAGGGGCCAGAAGACAAGAGTTGTTGGATTCACGCCTCTTCCATCCTCAGAAATGCTGGAATTTCCAGGATAGACCAGCTAGCACTACCCCATATACACAGTATAACATACTTTCAAACTATCAAACACTTCACTTTGGGTTCCATCTTAAAATGAAGAAGATCAAACATCTTACCTGGACCTCTGCAGAAGACCTTGGGCACTGGGGCTGCATGCAAATCTATCAGCCCCACAATCTTGGTGTGGCCATACTTCATGGCCAGGGTCCGTGCTGTGGCTCCAGTGTTATCTCTGACATCTGCCTTCACTCCCTGCAGAAAAAATACCTGTTTAAGTGCACATGGCAGAGGGCAGTATAAAAAATCCACAAGTGTATTAAAAAAAACCAACAAAATTGTCTTAGCTCCTCCATCAGCAATACAGGCTCACCTTTGACAGACAGTTCAAGCTGCAGTAATACCCTGAATGCCCTTCTAGTTATCTCCAGTCTCTCCAATCTCTGAATGCCAAATAGCCCAGGGCTCTTGTGCATTGCCACTGGGAATTGGTTTGTTTGATCTGAAGTGTTTTGTATTGCTGCCTCCTTCTGGCAGGAAGCTGGACCAGTTAAATGAAATTACACTAAATTGTGTAAGAGCCCTGCATGCTTATAAGCTTTTGGATGCAGATGTCCACTAGCCTAAGCATGCAAGCCTGTAAACACAACAGAAAAATTACAGCTTCAGTTGTTTTCTAATTCAGTCATTATTCAGTTAAATTTGGACAGTCAGACCTCACTCCTATTCCTGCAAGGGCAGTGTAAAATCATGGTACCACCTGCAGAAAGCAGATACTTTCAAAACAGTCCTTAAAGTCTGTGACTTCAGATGGGACTGTCATCAAGGAGCAAACATAACTGTCAACAAAAGCCTGGTGTCAAACTTGTGGTAGTTCCTCTGAGGGCTGGAACCAGAGACTTGCAGCTACACAGAGAACTGTCAGGACACTTACATGACTGAGAAGGTACTGAACAATTATCTCATGGCCAGAAGCAGCTGCTTCCATCAGAGGTGTGTATCCATACACTGGCTCCCTGGGGAGAGAACACACACATGGATTGGTATAAGCACAGCTGAACTCTGCTGCAGTTTTGCCATTCCCTGACAGAGCATTTCCATCCCTCAGCCTTTACCGATCACAGACTGATGTACTGGCTGTCCTGCTGTAAAATTCCCTGTGGAGATTCAGTGTTCCTAAACTGGCTGCACAGCAACAGATTATTCTTCCAGCTGCAGATGTCCCTTTAAGAGCCCATATCAGTTTTGCAGGAGCTAATAAAGCAGGAACCTCTTGTTGCCCTCAGGCAATTCCATGTTCGTAAATGTGCGGCAGCCCCCAAGGTATGGGAATGCAGGGCGCACTTCAAAAACCAAGCTGAACTCTGAGTATATAAAATAATCAATAAAAAGACTTGTGAAGTGCACTTCAGTTCAGAAGGTGTCAGTGTTTAGCTGATAATTAAACAAGCAGTAAATCTAATTTCCCTTGATCTTAGTTTAATAAACAGTGACAGCATGGGCAGACTTCAATTCAGTTTGCAGGTCACCTGCCCCTGTATTAGCTGTGCCACACATCCTAAGGTACAGGGGGAAGACAAAAGCAGGTGTCTGGTGGAGTGTGTTCATCTGCCACCTGTTGCTTTCATACAACATGACATGATGTCATGACACATGACAATAAAAGGACAATTAAATGACAGATTCCTCCTTACTTGCAGTTGGCATTTGCCCCGTTCTCCAGTAAGAACTTGACCATCTGCTGGTGCCCAGCGCTGGTGCAGTGGAACAAGGCAGTCCAGCCATGGATATCCTTCATCTCCAGCTCTGCCCCTTGCTGCAAGAGAACAGACAATGTTCCTTACTGGACCTGCTCTGCACAGGCTTTCAGCCACTGCCCCTCTGTGCTGGGACACCAGGGGTTCAAATTAAATCCCACCACCAAGCTGAACTCACAACAGAACACAAAGTGGCAACTTGTGGATAACCCCATCCTGAGCATTTAAACCATGTGCTGTGGCTTTACCTGTTTTTTATGAGGCACACACCTGTAGAAGGAAGTAAGCAACACTCTCATTGCCACAGCTGGAGGCCAGCATGAGGGGAGTCTGGCCTTCGGGGGTGGGGATGTTCACATTCACTCCCGCCTCTAGCAGCAGGTGCACGATGTTGTCGTGGCCGATGTACGAAGCATACATGAGCGGGGTCCAGCCCCCACAGTTCCTCTGGTTCAAATCCAGGTCTCCACTAAGGAACAGAGGAAAGAAGTCACATGAACTACTGTGCTGGAGCTGTGGACCACAGCTGGCTTCTGCAGACTCTTGTTATCATCTAGCACTGAAGACTGCATGGGAATTTCTACCAGCCCCAGCACAACCTCCCCCAAATCGCAGAATCACTGAATGGGGTAGAAGAGACCTTAAATACCACCTCATTTCACACCTCTGCCATGAGGGGGACAAATCTCCCACTAAAACACTAAGGAGGTAATTTTTATCAGCAGATTTGCCCCTGGAATCTTAGTGCCAAGAGCCCTTTGGGAGTCCTAGTGACGTGTCCCTGTTGCCCTGAGCAGTGCACCACTGGTGACAAGCACATCTGCAGCAGGTGGCACCCAGCTGTGCCCTCCCCAGCCCCTCTCACCGCTGGATGCACTCCTGCACCACTTCATACTGCCCGACGGAGGAGGCCGTGTGCAGGTCCAGAGGCACATCCAGCTCCTCCCGGCAGAGCACATGCCCGACCCCATGCCACATGGAGAGGCTGCGGCTCAGCAGCTCCGACTCACTGGCCTCGTCGCTCAGCTCCGACATCCTGCCCTGAGGAGCCAAACCAGAGCACAGCATTCAGCTGCTGATCCCTGTTTTTCATGGAATTACAGCTCCAAGGTGCCACAGGATTGGAAGGTGAGGCCAGCTCGGATGTCTGGGGTTTTGAATTCTTACCTCAGCTTTGATCGACTCCTCAGCCCGAGGCAATAATAGTTGTTGAGAAGATTTTGCTGGAAGTTCTCTCTTGCTGCAGGGAACTCTGGGATTCCAATACACTGGGAAAATAAAAGGCAATAATGCTAAACCCCACATCTTTCAAATCTCATTTTAAGATTCCAGAAGCAGTGGCTTTATTTCCTCCCTGCCTAATCCAAACATGCCTAAGGCAGCTTTGAATAACCTCAGGAAGAGAAGACTAAGCATCTATTTAAGAGTTGAAGGTAGGCTTAGTGTTATACAAAAGGATGTAATTCTTGCTCTGCATGTTTTATAACGCAGGGAGAGAATTAAGAATTAATGTGTCAGACATTCCTGGTCTTCTCCATCTGTCTTGCATTACAGGATGACCCTGATTAAATTAAGACAGTCATTAATAATGACAACTGCCCATTGCTCCCAGAAGCAGTCAGTGTCACCTGAAGAGGGTGCATATTCCACTGTCATCAGGCTGTAAGCAGATTGTTATTGTTTGTTTACTTACATTTAACATTTATTGTTTCAGCCCTTCAGAGGCAGCCCAGCCCCACCTCAGTGAATCCTGGAAAATGCTGAAACACTGGGAGCAGCAGCACACCTGCCCATTCATTATCCCAGCACACCCCCCATCCTGCAGACAAATTACACAGCTCCTCCAGCTCCAGGACTGCCTGAAAGGTTTATTCAGCCCCAGCCTTAGGGAGCAGTTGCAGACTAATAATTTGAACCTCTCACAGGAGAGTGTTCTTGTTTGGCACTCCATGAAGAGCTGCTCAGCACAGCTGCACCCAGCAGCTGAGGGCTTCAGCTGTAGCTCCAGGACACAGAATCCCAGAGTGGTTCGGGTTGGAAGGGACCACTGGGTGTCATCTCACCCAACCTCCCTCCTCAAGCAGGGTCCTCTGAGCACATTACACAGGGCTGTGTCCAGGTGGGCTTGGAATATCTCTAGGGAAGGAGATCCACACCCTCTCTGAGCTGCTCATTCCAGGCAATCCCATGGGAATGGCTTTCCCCTCCCTGTAGTGTCACTGCCCACCGTGCAGCACTCCTGGGTTTGCCTGGTCCCTCTACATAAGTAAGCCAACAGAAAGTCTTTCTTCTTCCTGGTAACTTCTTGCCAGTTTAATTCCTTTGATTCATTCTGGGGTCAGGCAAATGCCAAATGTGGCATTGGTGAGGAATAAAGGAGAGCAGAAACAGGCTTTTCAGCAGCAGCTGCTCTTCAGATTCCTTCAGCTGTAACATTTCATAACCACACTCCTTTTTTCTGAACAACTGGGAGTCTTTGCCTTGCAAGCACCAGCTCCTTTTCTTATAAGAAAACACCTTTAATTCCTACCTCTTCATTCCCCACCTGGATCCTTTCTCTCCTACCTTCCTTTTCTTCCCCTTCTTCATCCTCAGCTTGTTAAGAGTACCATTTATTCTACTTCATCACCTGGTAATAAATTATTTCCCTTTAAAAATATCTGTAAAAGCACCTACTTTTCCTGACAGCAGCAATTTGTACTGCACTGGGCAACCCAGAGGCCCCAGACAACAATATGCAGAGCACAAGGGAAAGGCCTGAACAACTCACAATCAAAACACAAGGAGAGCTAAGGGGATTGAAGTGGACCCTAAGGGGGAAAGCAGGAGTTTCTCACTAAAACAGATTAAAGCTGACCCAGGAAGGCCAAAGAGCAGTGAAAGGAGGTAAAATCCGGAGCAGTTTGGAAAAGCATATATAGACGCAAGTGAATCTCATTGTTCTCCGCCCTCTTTGTTAATTGGGTACATTAATTATGAACCACTCAGGTGTTTGGTCTTGTCAGAATCAGCCACTCTCAGGTACAAGTTACCAACACAGCCTTGGTGAGGTGACCCACAGTCAACAGGGCAATAACGACAGGACAGAACATCCAGGACACTCAGCCTCAGTCATCCACATCCCCTCTGCTCTGCCTACATATTTGCTTTTTATTTTTTTAAAGCTGAGATTTCCCCTCAGACTGAACTTTAGCAGGATGTCAGCTCTGCAAGCACCTGAGGACAGCTGCTCACAACCTCCAGGACAACAAGAGTGATCAGAGGCCTCAGGACTGAAATGAAAAGACCTGAGTGAAACAAAATTGGGGTTGTCTGGTACAAAGAGGAGGACCCTGGAGGGGACATCTGACACAAGCATCCAATTCATAATAATCCATCATATCATAGAATACCAGGATAGTTTGGGTTGGAAGGGACATCAAAGCCCATCCTGTCCCACCCCCTACCATAGGCAGGGACACTTTCCACTGTCCCAGGTTGCTCCAAGCCCCAGCCAACCTGGCCTTGGACACTTCCAGGGATGGGACAGCCACAACAGAACCACAGAACCTTAAGTCATAGCATGGAACATTTTAGAGAAAGCCCACAAAAATCCCTGTAAAAGTAAACACAAGAGTATTGAGGGACATTGGGTTACTAAGACTAAGTTTGACAAAAACCTCCTGAACATTCACAGGCTGTGCCCCTGCTTCAGGGCAGAGTGACCAAGTTCACATTTGTGAGAGACCTCCCTCAGCTCTGCTGTGCTGCTTTCAGCTGGAATAGAGTTCATTGTCTCCCCAGCAGCCGGCACAGGCTGTTTTGCATTTAGGATGGGAAGAATGCTAACTCACTGATGTTTTGCTTGCTGCTATCCAGTGCTTACCCTATACCAAGGACTTTGCAGTTTCCCATGCTCTGCTAGCAAGGAGGTGCCCAAGAAGCTGAGGGAGAGCTGACCCAAACTGGCCAGAGGGATATTCCATTCCACAGAACATCACTCCCAGTATATGAGCTGGGGAGCTTGGCTGGGAGGGGCCAATCATAGCTTGGATATGGGATGGGAATCAGCAGGTGCTGAGCAACCATGTTGCTTTTGAATTTCTTTTGGGTTTATCTTCTCATTATAATTATTATTGTCATTATGTTTTACTTTGCTTCAGTAATTAAATGGTTCTTGCCCCAAGCCATGAGGTTTTTTACTTCCCTTTCTGATTCACCTCCCTGTCCCACTGGGATGGAGCAGGGAAAAGCAGCAGCCTGATATTTGGTAACCAGCTGGGGTCAAGCCATGATACCTCTGAGACTGCTGTTATTATTATTAAATTTAATCCATCAGCACTCAGCTATTTATCAGGATCAGAGATGTAAAGTGCTGGGGCACAGAGCAGACAGCAAACCCCACACTGCCCTGGATTCAGAATTTGCTGTTTAAGCAAACCAGAAGGTAGAGAAAAAAAAAAACTTAGTATGAAAACTGCAGCAAAAAGCACCTTAGAGCCATACTACAATAAATAGGAGGTGATTTGAGAAGCAACCAGTCCCAAATACAAAACAAATCCAACACTGCCCATGAATCACCCTCACCAGGCACTGTTCAACTCCAGGCTCTGCTCAATTCACTCTCACATCTCCTCCCACAATCACAGGTGACATCCACACGTGTCCTTCTGTCCCAAAATAGGGACACCCAAGGCAGAACAAGTGTGGAGGTTGTTGGAGGTTCCAAATAAGCCATCAAACTGACAAAAAGAGTTATGGAATATTCTGAGTGGGAAGGGACCCACAGGGATCACCCAGTCCAACCCCTGGCCCTGCACAGACACTCCAATAATCCCACCCTGTGCAAACACCCCTGGAGCTCTGGCAGCCTTGGGGCTGTGCCTATTCCCCGGGGAGCCTGGGCAGTGCCCAGCACCCTCTGGGGGAGGAACCTTTTCCTGATCTTCAGCCTGAGCCTGCCCTGACACAGCTCCAGCCGTTCCCTGGTCCTGTCCGTCACAGAGAGCAGAGATTGGAGCTGCCCCTCGGGAGGAGCTGCAGCCCCCACTGAGCTCTGCCCTCAGTGTCCTTCTCCAGCTGAACAATCCAAGCACCCTCAGCTGCTCCTCAGACCCTTCCCTATCCTTATGTTCCTCCTTTGGACACTCTGCAATAGCTTTAGATCCTTCTGATATCGTGGTTGTCCCCAGAACCCGAGATGAGGCCCCGTCAGTGCAGAGCAGAGCAGGAACACCCTCCCCTTCTGCTCCTGACTTAGCTCTGTTTCCACTAAATGCAGCAACAACTTATTGGAGGGACTACAAAGCCTTGTTACATCCCTCTTTGGGTGCAATTGTTACCAGCTCAGCCACAACAACAAGAACCAGAACATCTGATTTTTGCACGCCATCACCTGCTGACTGACTCAGCTGGCACAATTCACAGCTGCAGGAATCACATCAGGTTCCAGAGGTGGGTGAGAGAAAACATTCCGGGACCCGCAACACTCGAGTTCAATCCTGCCCACGTCTGTTGAAAATAAATAAAATACACCAGGCTCTTCATCTTTTAATGCTTGGACTCAATGATCCTAAAGGTCCTTTCCAACCTAAGTGATTGTACCACGAGCCCGTCACTCTCAGGCACGTTAAAGCACACCAAACAACCTCAGAAAAACGAGGCACAAAAGCACCTGAGCAGCCACATTATGGAGCAGATTTCCCGTGGCAGGGGCTGTGCCCGCCAAGGCAGCCGCACACGGCACCCGCAGGGCTCGGCCCGGGCACACAACAACGCACCTGAGGCGGACCCAGCGGTTGGAGCCGCCAAAGCGGCCGCCACACGGCTGTTACCGAGCATCTCACAGCGAAACGGCTCCGGGGACGTTATCCTCGCACCTGCCTCCCTCGCGGCCCTGCTGGCAACGCGGCCTCAGCATCACAGACTTCAGCGAGCGCGTAGGAGCCGCTGCGGCCACGGGCCCAACGAGGACGGGGAGTGCCCGGGGCCGGCCCCAGAGGTGAGTGCGACCGCTACTGCTTCTCCCCACTATCCCAGTGCCACTGATCCCGCCCGAGCCCCGTCCCCTCACCTGCGTCCCGGTGAGTGCCGCCGCCGGAACTAGTCCCGCCCGCGTAGAGCATGCCGGGAGCGCTCCGCCCTCACGAGTGACGAACTACAACACCCAAGAGCACCCGCGGCGCTGGGCCAATGGGAGGAGCCCGTGTGAGGGGCGGGGCGAAGGGCAGCCAATGGGGCTAGGGCTGGCGGCGGGCGGTTGTGGCGAGTGGCCCCTGAGGACGCGGCCTCGCAGCGCTGTCCCCGGCCCTGCTCTCGTCCCGGTGCCGCCGGTTCGCTGTGTCCGCGACCCAGTCCGGCCCGGCGCTGAGCGGGGCGGTGGGCGCCGTGAGTGAAGGGAGGGGAGCGGGGCGGGGCCGGGGGCGCGGGAGCCGCGTTGCCATGGGGACGGTGCGCGTGCGCCGCGCGGCCGCCATGGCGGGGCTGTGAGCGGGGTCCCTCAGGCGAGCCCCGTCCCTGTCCCGGTGCTGTCACCGGGGCTGCGGGGGCTCAGCCCCGAAGCCAGGCTCTATCTCCCGCCATTGCCGGTATCTTCTCCGCTTCTCCTTCCCAGCGAGGGGGATGTGACAGGAAACGTCAGTTCTGGTGACACGGAGAAGCTCAGGGTTTCAAGCCTTAATTAGAGTCATGGAGTCATTAAGGCTGGAAAAGACCTCCAAGATCATCAAGTCCAACCTTCGTCCTACCACCTTCATGCCCAAGCTCTCCAGAAAGCGCCTGTTGTGTTACTGCTGACAAGTGTTTGTTTTGAACACAGAGCACTGCTTGCTCCCACAGAGGATGCTGTATTAGCTGACTGACATGTCAGATCCAGTGTCCATCCATAACTTTGGGATATTTATCTTTGAATTTGGCACAGGGAGCCAAACTAGGTAGCCCATGGGGCTCCTCTTGGCGAGCTCTGCTCAGTGTCAGAGCACAGTCCTCCAGCCATGAGGATTTCCCTCTTTATCCAAGTGATATTCAGGGGTTGTCTCACACCAACAAAACCCCCATAGATGTGGCCTATAAAGTTATCTACAGAGGCAATTTGCAAGTTACAAACTTCCCATTGAGTAAGTTGAGTTTAACTTCATGTTTTGAGAAGTGGGCAATGCAAGTAACAGTGACAGTATGATCTCTTGAAGAGTTATTTCAGTCCTGAACAACACACAGCCACCAACCTCCAATGCTCCTTGTGGGTGTCTTCCAGCTCTGGGTATTCTGTGAAACCTCTGAACCAGAACTCATTTACTGTCATATTTGACTGCCCAGAAAACCATGTGATTACATGTGAAGGTTTTCTGCCAGGGTGAATTTTCTGACCTCTTAGTTCAGCTGCAGTTCCTATTGTCTCAAATCCTCATGGACATCAAGGAAGAGGAGGAAAGAATCCACTTTAGGAGCACTTTGAAAGGTCAAAATCCATGAGTGTGCCTATTCTTAGCTATTTTTTGTATAAAAATCCAGTGAAAACAAAAGTAAACATGAATTACAGGGAAGGTTCCCTGCCCATGGCAGGTGGGTAGAATGAGATCGTCTTTAGGCTGCATTCCAGCCCAAACCACTATGAGATTCTATGACTTTGTGATTATTTTATCTATCCTTTGAGCAGTGAAGAGGGGAATGTGAGGGAAATTGGGAAGAGGAGTCAATCCAGCTGAGAGCAGAGGTGTCAACCTGTCTTTGCTGTGTTCCTGCCCCATCCCTGCAGGCAGAACATGTAATCATGCTTGGAGAGGACACAGTTACAGCATTCTGCCTAAGAATCCCAAAATATGCTTTATAAAAGAGGGGTTAAACTGCCCCAGGGGTGTGTGTGGTGAGCAGGGCAGAAAGCTCTCAGCCCTTTCTGAACTCAGGTGGGAAGGAATAGCTCCAAAAATGCAGATTTTAACACTTCCTGCTGGGAGTGCTGGGAATTCCACTGCCCTGACTGCAAACACTTTGTTCTTGTTTTGGGCTGATGTTATCTCATGTTTGGAGAGGTGTCCTTAAGCTCATCTTTCCTTTGCTTGAAGGGAAGCTGTTCCAATGGCCTCAGAAGGGCAAAGTGAGGATGCAGAACATGCAGCTGAGCCTCTTGCAGCTCCTGTGCAGAGGGACAGGACATTCCAGTGGGGAGCCATCCTTGCTGCAGTGAAAGACCAGCTCCCATCCCTGGACTCTGACTCCTCCACAGTAAGCACTGAAAATCTGCCTTTCTTCCCTCTGCATCATGGAAAAAAACTCTCAAAAGCAAGAGCAGGTGACCTTACCAGGCATTTTGGGGTGGCTGGTGTGGTATCCTGGGTGGGCTGCCTCTCCTGACTATGGAACACTGTGTGTTAATCCACAGCCTTCTGGATTATCCTTAATTATCAGAGTGTATTTGTCACCTCCTCTTCCTGTGTTCTTTGGATTCTGTCCCTCTGCTCAGCTCAGGTGAGAGCCCACCTGCAGAGCTGCCTCCAGCCCTGCAGCCCAGCATAGATTTGGAGTTGCTGGAGAGAGTCCAGGGGAGGCACCAGGATGATCAGAGGGATGGAGCAGCTCTGCTGGGAGCCAGGCTGAGAGAATTGGGGTTGTTCAGCCTGGAAAAGAGAAGCTTCAGGGTGACCTCATTGTGGCCTTCCAGTGCCTGAAGGGGCTCCAGAAGAGCTGGAGAGGGACTTGGGATAAGGGATGGAGGGACAGGACAAGGTGGAATGGCTTCCAACTGGCAGAGCAAAAGATTAGATGGGATATTGGGAAGGAATTGTTCCCTGGGAGGGTGGGGAGGCCCTGGCACAGGGTGCCCAGTGAAGCTGTGGCTGCCCCTGGATCCCTGGAAATGTCCCAGGCCAGGTTGGACACTGGGGCTTGGAGCAGCCTGGGACAGTGGAAGGGGTCCCTGCCCATGGCAGGGGATTGGGATGGGGTGGGCTTTGAGGTCCCTTCCAACCCAAACCATCCTGGTGTTCTATGATATGATGGATTATTATGTATTTGAGGCTGGTGTCACATGTTCTCACCACAAGCCCTGTTGCTTTTTCATGCTTTTTACCTGCCAGAGAAGCATAATTGCAGAAACCTTTTCATATGAAGAATCTGTGAGACTGAGAGGTGTTGTGCAGCACTCTTGACTGGTACAGGTTTTTCACTTGCTGGGCCTGGGCCAGGCTGTTCTTGGCTGCTGAACATCTCTGTTCACAGGGCAGCACTGATCTGGTGCTCCTCACTAGTCCAAGATGCTCTGGCATTGACTTCTCTGAGGGGATAATATCTCTCACGGTTTGATTATTAGTGACCTTTTTTTCCAAATCAGAACATTATGTTAATTTTCAATCATTTATAATCTTGAAGAACATTTTGAACACACAAAGGATATATTTTATTCCAACTTAGTGTAGCCATTAATGGTACTGGGGGAGTCTTGTGAGATGTGAAAGAGCCAGAAATGCCTCCAGTGGCCATTTATTATTTGTTATTTAATTTTCAATATTTAATATTAATCAATGATCCAAAGCAGTGTGATCTGGTGGATAAAGTGTTGATGGGGATTCCATGACTTGGGTTCTGCACCTGTATCTCTCACTGTCATGCTGGCGAAACCACATTCCCTCACTGTTCTCAGTTTTCTCTACCTACACTGTTTTAATTATTTAGAACAACCCTTGCGTGGTAACATGTGTCTCTATAGCACAGATGAAGGCCCAACACTGAATTATTTCGAGGTTTTCTTGTTAAGTTACAATCAGGTTAAGACAGAGGAGCAGCTGCATATTTTGGTGCCAAACACCACTAAATATATGTATAACCCTAAATCATGCTGAACGTTTTTTTCACTCTTTACAATCTCCAAATTCTCTGTTTCTACCCCACGTGGAAAAGCTTTCCTGCAGAAGGAACTGAGGCAATCAAACGAAGTCTGGCACTTCATTTGCATTCAAAAGATGTGGTTGTGTATTCCCTGTCCTGCTGAGGCTGCAGTTCCAGGGCCGCACCTTTGTCCAAGGAGTTTCCACGTGCAGAAAGATCCATTTGTGCATCCCAGAGCTGTCACCTGAATGTGCTCTGCTCCCACCTCCAAAAATGGCACTCATGAATGTGCTTTATGCCCTGAAGCCCTTCCATTACCCTGATATGCCATTTATTAAGAGGAAAGATGTTCTGTTGCAGTTGGCTTCGTGGTAAGTTACTGACAGCAGAGAGGATTCTTTGCAGTGTGAATTCCCAAAAATGAAGACTTGCAAAGAAAGGGACAAAGCAGGAAAGCTGTGTCCTGACTGCTGAGGAGGTACTTCATCTCCCTTTGGTTTCCATGCATAAGGATTCATCTCCAATGGATATCTGATGTTTAAAAAAGGGATTTTCAGAGCCACCTAAATGCTGCCAATCAAACACAGATGCTGTTTGCATTCTGGACAGGGTCCTGAGGGCAGTGAAAAGCCTTCATGGCTCTGCCTGGCCTCACCTGGGGCTCCCAGCAGCTCTATTTAAGCTCAGCTCTGGCCCTTTACTCCCTCTCTGAGCTGTGTTAGGGGAGTTTTGATTTCTAGTTGTGGTCCTGCCTGAGCCAGACTTTCACCTGTGAATTGACTTTCAGTCTTGATCTCTGACCTGCCTCATCACTCCAGTATTGCCCAAGGATCTGGAGTTTTGCCTCAGCCTGGTTGCTCCCCCTGGTTTGTCCTGCTTGTTCCTCTTGGCTGCCATGGGACAGGGCTTTGCCTGGTGCAGCCTTGCCTTTCCAGTCCCTTAGAATCCCAGAATCTCAGAATGATTTGGGTTGGAGGGATCTTAAAACCCATCCAGTCCCACCCCTGCCACGGGCAGGGACACCTTTCACTACCCCAGGTTGCTCCAAGCCCCAGTGTCCAACCTGGCCTTGGACCCTTCCAGGGATCCAGGGGCAGCCACCGCTTCTCTGGGCACCTGTGCCAGGGCCTCCCCACCCTCACAGGGAAGAATTTCTTCCCAATATCCCATCTAACCCTGCCCTCTGGCAGTGGGAAGCTATTCCCCTTTGTCCTGGCACTCCAGGCCCTTGTAAATATTGAGCAGCTCTGCTCTTGCCTCTCTGATGGTGAATGAGGTGCAGAGAATCATATGGGAGTTACAGAAGTTCCCACACTTTCCATTGCTTTTCTCAGCAGGATGTTTGTCATCAGCCTCCATGGGAACTTGATGTTTTACATGTTTTTTACATTTGTAGTTTGCTGAAATGTTGGGTTGGTGACTCTTGGGCTACCAGACTGTCTGGTAAAGGTGTGACTGCAAGCAAACTCCTTGTCTCTGCACTTCAAGAGGTGCCAACATGAGAGCTGTCACTGCAAACCAGATATTCCAATATCAGTGAGTATTGCAGTCTCCTGTTTAATTTATCTTTTTTTTTTTTTTTTCTGTTTGCAGTCTGATTGTGAGAGTGATGAGGAGCTTTTCATCTTCCAGCGGGACCTGCCAAACTTAATTCCGGATCTATCGGAAGAACTGATGATGTTTTCCCTGGAAGACTCCCAGGAGCAGGTTGGGACTGTCACCCCTCTCTTCTGGCTGTCCCCAGTGTGGGCAGCTGCTGATGTCTCGCCTGTTTGTCTGAACTGGAAAAGCTTAGTCCTCAATATTTTCTCCCACTAGAAAATAGAATTTTTTTCTCTTTTTGCAGTGTCCCTTTAAAGTTTTCTCTGTTCTTGAGATTTTAGACCTTTTTTGTCCCATCTCCTGGCAGATTTTATTGCCCCTTTCCTGTTTTTCTTTCCTGTGCACTAACACTGTGCAATCATTTTATGTCTAGAAAATGAATTAGGACAGTGCAGGAAGGAGGAAAAGTATGAAGTTTACTCTTTGAACAGCTTTTCTGGGATAAAATAATCACATTGTTCCTTCAGTGATGAAGATAAATTCATAGAATCATAGAATGGTTTGGGCTGGAATAATGAGCACATGTAAGAAACTGTAATTTAAAGGATGTTCAGCAGTTCCTGAAATTAAAGTTTCTGGAAAGTAAACAGCCTCACTGTTTTCCATGAGGGATATGGTGTGGGTTGTTTCCATATGGTGTCTGAGTTGGAGCTGTTGCCTTCCAATCACTCTGTTTTGGTTTATTACCCACTTCCAAAGCTCAGGGAGATTGACGTTTTGCATGTTTATGCTTTCTCTACCTGTAGCAAATCCAGGAGACAGAAAGACTTTCATGGGAGATCTGGAACGGAGACCTGGAAAGTTGTGACTTTCAGGAAAAAGCAGATGGTGCCCAAATCATTGCAAAAGAAGATGTACAAATGATTAAAGATGAGGCTCCTGAACCTGCCAGCCAGACTGAAGAAATGCCAAGCCAAAAGGGAGCTGTTCTTGAAGAGTTTTCTGCAGATTCCACAGATCACCTTGAGGAGAAAGAACTGGGCAGGGCACAGGAGAAGGAAAGAGGGAACTCCTGGCTGAATCCAGCAGTGTCTGTGGAAGAGCTGTACAGTAAAAAGGAGAGAAAAAAGCTGATAGAGACAAAGATACTCTCCAAAATCATTCTGGAGCCATCCCCAAAGCAGGATGTCAAGCCTCCCTCCCATGGCATCAACAATGCTCTAGGAAGACTTGCAAAGGAAGAAACCTCCTCAGCTGAGCACCTTGGAGAAGTGACCCCTTTGTCACTGCAGGCAAGTGGCCCTAAAATAAAGCTTTGGGGGTTGCTGCTGGTGGGGTGGGGCACAGTGCAGTGCCTGCACACTCCCACTGCAGCAAGGAACTGAAGTGCCCAATTCTGACACATCACTGGGTGGTACACAAGCACCAAAAGCTGTCCCAGAGCTGCCAGTGCAAGTCCAAACCATGGCAAAAGCCATGGATCAGCAGCAAGGTCCATGGAACTGTTCAGGGAAGCCAAGCACAGCATCTGTCCCTGCAAAGGCAAGGACTTTTTCGGGTCCCAGGCAGACTTTGAATTAAAACAAGGAGCTTTCTGCCCTTCCAGTGTAGTGCTGGGTGTGAGGAGGTGTTTAGGGTTGTTCCTGAAATCCTAAATCTCACTCACCTAAGGCAGGTGGGATGAGCAGCTCAGTGTTAACTGGAATGTGGCCCAGAGTGGGGAGGTGGTTCTCTTCAGCACTAAGTTACAGACCTGCCTGTATTGATTTTTGAGTTCATTAGGATTTAATCAGCACAGATCAGGTCCTGATCTTTCTGTTCAAAGTCTTCCACAGGTCAGAGTACAGATGTTTCCCTTCCTCTTTCATGTATTCACAGAAATGAACTTTTTGATGTTAGAGCTGTTTCAGTCCAGGCAAATCATGCAGCTGCTGGCCTGTGAGTTAAATTGTGCTGCATCATTGAAGGGCATTTTTTTTCAAGTGGGTCTGGATTTAATTCCCAGCTCACCTCATAGAATTCAGTGTCTCTGTTAATTCAAGAGGCACTATTTGCCTTTCAGAACCTGTTTGGTATCAGTGACTTCAATGAGCTGAAGTCTGGTGCTTCTGGGTGAGTTCTGAGACAGGCTCAGTGTGTTCTCACTTTCATTTGGATGGGGGTTGGTGCTCCCCAGCTCAGCCAGGCACCTCACTTTGTGTCAAGTAGCTAAACTTAATATACAGTTTCTTCTTGATTCCTATCAGTTCATTTGAATTTTTTTCCCTTAAGTTCCTTTCTGTATTAGAAATTGAATTGCGCAAACCTTCACTTCTTTTTCTTCTGGACCTGCTGCAACTTAACCCAGTGCTGCAGTGTTAGAACAGAGCTAATCAAGGTTCAGATATGTATGAAGATTTATAGCTCAGGAAAGAGGGAGAACCTTCTCTTCAGCAAGAGGGGCAGATACTGGAGGTTTTATAAGGTGAAACTGCTGGGTTTGGAGGCTGCTTCTGCTTTTTTAAAACCCATGAGTTGTTGTGTGAAATGCATGTTTGTGGCAGTGGTGTCATTGTCACAACTCACAGCCCCCTTCCTTTCAGTAAAACTTGTAAACACTTGTAATTTCTGGTGATAATATTTCACATGGGTGTGGATTCTTTTCATTAAAACTTCAATTTCAAGTAATGTTCAGAGGGGAAAGCAATGAGTGGTTTAAATGCACGTGGACTTTCGTGGCAGCCTCTTGTACCTGAGTTAGGTGAGTGTGCTCTCAGCCAGGGATTCAGAGCAGGGAAATGGGTGATCCTCTCTTCAGGGTGGGGTGAGCAGCTGTGAGCTATCATCTGATACTGACTGTACCCAGAGCAATGGGAATTTACCCTGCTCAGAAGGTGGAGGGGGAGGAAGGGGCTCATCTCAAAGAACTGAAGAGCCCAAAGTCCTTCTCCTGTGAGTGGCAGAGAGAAGTTCTCACATTATTCCGGATCAGAATGCACATGCTTGGCCTTGTATCAGGCCACTTTTTAATCTGTTCCACAGTCTCCAGTGATTTTTTGGAATCTTATCAAAAGGGTTCATGATTCTCGGAGAAAAAGCCTCAGCAGAAGCAGCTGGAGGAATGCAGTGTCTGAAGGGATGTAATAAATGCATTCCTTTCCTTACAGCACTGCCTCTGGAATTGCTGAAAGCAAGCTGGCACTGAAATTGGGGGTGGTCTTTTGGGAGTAAACTTTCCATCACTTTTCTCTTGTCTTCTTTCAGAATATTGAGAAATGGGATCTAGACAAGAATCTTGAGGAGCTGGAACAGGAGGGGGAGAAAACTCATGCAGAAGTTGCTTTCTTCCCAGCAGATTATGGTAATGTCACTAGTTGAAAGTGCATAAAAATAAATAAAACTCAGGTTCCTGTATTTAAGTCATTCCCTGCAGCATAATTTTGAATGCTGAAATCATAGTGGTTTTTTTAAATGCTTCTAAAACATGTTTAATTAGCTTCCCTCAAGATTTCATCTAGGTTTCTTAGCCTGAAGCCAGTGCTTCACAGCCTGCCATGGGCCAGACAAGCCAGATGACAAAATTATCTTTATCCTTCCCCTGCTGCCAGGCTGTGGGAGAAGGGACAATGTGAACATGGGGAATACTGGGTGATTCCATGGCAGAAGACCACAACTGATGATTATTTCCACAGAGACCTTCAGGAGGAAGTCCGAAGATGAGCTCATGAAGAGGCTGGGAGAGCTGTGTGCCAGGCAGTCCAGGGCAGTGTCCCCTCCCTGTGGGTGGTCATCAGCCAAGCTCTGCTCCTTCCGGGGACAGCAGGACAATAAGTGAGTCCTTTCTGTCACATATCCCAGCTAATCCTGGCTGCCTGAATGGATGCCTGGGAACTCCTGCTCTTCCATAGGGGTTTTTCTCTGTAACCTTGCAGAAAGCTGATACTGGAGTTGGAATACTCAGTCATTCAGATCCATTTGATGATGAGCACCTTGGCATTCTCCATCAACCTTTGTCTAGACCTTACCAGACATTTGGGGTAAATGGGAAAGGCAGGAAAATGAGGCTGAGCCAATTATCCTGCTCACCTTTTTTGTCATCAAGGGTACCAGTTTCTCTTACTGGTACCTCAACTGAACAAAAATACACAGGATGATTTCATGTGGGTATCAGTGGAGATGTCAGTGCTTCTTGGAGATTTCTGTGTGAAGGAAGAGCATTTTCAGGCTCTTCAGAGGGAACAACATCAATGGTGGTAGCACAGAGTAAATAATGAGTGAAAAAGTGGAGGGGAAAGTGGGAAATACCCTCATTGTAGGAGCAGGGAGAGCCACTAGGATGGTTTGCACTTTGTATGCCTGGGAGGATAAAATGGAATTGCCAGAAGAGGAAGAGAGGAAAGGGGGACTTTTTCTTACACTGAGATGTTAAAAGTTGTGATCTCTCTGCTGTCTGCCTTTGTTCTCCAGACCAATTTGGTGGTGTCACATTTTGAGAACTAAATATCCCTCTTCATCCTTCCTGTGATCTGTGTTCCTGGAGGAAGCTGAATCCTTGAATTTTGATAGCAGGCAGGAGCAGAGTTGGAATCTGCATGGTAGCCAAGCACAAAGCTCGTTTCTCAGTCCAGTTTCGATCCCAATCCACTCCCTGCAGGATTCCTTGGGTGGATAAGGCAGAGGATATGCTGAGATGGTGTTTTCTATGTGTAGGGATGGTGCCTTGCTGTCATCCCCACCAAGTTCTCTGAGGACGGGCAGGATGAGATCCCAGGGCCTGCCAAAACCTGCAACTGTGTTCATAGATTTGAGAGATGCTGAGCCACCAAAGTCAGTGACAGTCCCTGAAGAGGAACAAAGGTAAATCCTGGCTTTATTGGGAGTGAAAAATAGGTAATAAAAAGTGAGAAACTTAAACCTTTCTGAATGTCATACTTGTGAAAGGTAACTTTAAAAATGTTCTTTCACACCTCTGTCATAAGAAGAAACCTTGTAGCTAATAAACAGCTAATAGATAATAAACAGGTAAACAGTTTGGTCTAGTTGCTTGAATATTTGAATTTTCTTTTTGCTAGAGTAATAGTGTGAAGGACTCTCCATAACACCTGGAGATCTTCCCTGGAAGTCTCTCTCCTTTTTCCTCATTTTCTAAATTTGCATCCTAGAAATGACTAACACTCAGTTGGAACAGGGTTAATTAATATGGTCTGATTGTTTCACAGTGCAAGTGACAGCTCCTCCTCTGAAGAAGAAGAAGAGACTGTGATGGTTAAGGATGAAGCAGAAAGGAGAATGTAAGATTCCTTACCAGGACCCTGGTTCAAGTGATATGATGTTCATTTTTTCTGAAACTAAAATAATTACCCTAACAGTGATCAGAGTGAAAGTTTGTGTAACTTAAATATCTCCATTCCTGGTCTTCATAGCAAAAAAAAAAAAGTAAAAGCCCAGTAGTGAAAGTGCTCCAGAGCTGCCCCAGGAGGTCACTCTTTCCCTGTTGCATGGTAAAGCTGCCAAAGCTGGAGAGTTGTTGATCCTTGAGGCAATACTTGCGCCTGTCCAGCTGCTTGGGACAGCTCAGAACACAGCCAGAGGTGCCCTGGGGGCTGGAAAATGTGACTCTTTCTCCAGCCCTTTGTGAGTGACACCAGAACTGTGTTTGACATGAACCAAATTCTGGAAATGTTGTAGGGAGTTGACTCAGACAAACCTTTATTTTTAGAAATAATAAAATAGGCTAGAATAGATAGAGATTTAAAGAGAATATTGTCTACATTGTATGGGCAGGGAGACTCCCAAATCTCCTTAACTGGAGGGGAAGAGGGAGGGGGTGTGATGGGTGGAATCATAAAGTGTAAATTCCTCAACAGGCACAGATGTCAGCCTTTTGTTGCTAAACTCCTGGATTCATATCCATAGCTTTTTAGACATTTGTTTACTGTGAAGCAGAGGTGTCATATTTAAACATTATCCTGCATTCGTGCTCTGGATTCCATTTGGAATTCTGCAGCCTGGAAGTTCAAACCACAGCAGGGTAGGGGACAAACAGAACATGTGACTTGTTGTGCCAGCCACTTACACTTCTTTTAATGGTTTGGAAGAAGGGATGATTTGACAAGGAACAGAGCCCAAACAGTGTGATTTAGAACATCTAGTCCAAAACCAGCAAACAGCAGGGACAAGGTGATGCTTGGGGAACTCTCTCTGGCACTGACACAAATTCAGCAATTCCTTTAGTGCAGTGATGGAGAGCAGAGCTTGGATTTTGATTCACCTTAATGTTGCTAAAGAACATGCACAAATATAATGCCTGGCAAATGCTGCTCAGTTCTGGTTGTAAGTAAGAAATCCTCTTGGTGTCAGCAGGGCAGGATTCTGATCCCATTCACAAGGGGTCAATCCAGTTTCACTTCTACCTGAAACAAATTATTAAACAGGAATTATTATTCTGTGCATGTAGATTATGTCAGGACAGGACATTCCACTATCACAATAATGTGCTTACTGACAGTTTAGCAGTCTCATTGAGGAAATTAGGCCAAGCACTCAAAAATTCTAATAATTATTAGAAAAAACTTGTCATCTGCATGTATTTGAACCCCACCCCCTGTATCCAAAGGGGACAAAAATCTATAGGCTCTGATTTCCATGCCAACCACACATTTCTTCAGGGCTCTTCTGGTAGGTTTTGTGTTGTGCCTGAATGCAGAAGAGGTAAATAAATTGCCAGGAAGATCAATTTTGTGCTCTGGCTCTGCTTGTGTCACCTGAGTGGTGGTGCTGTTGTTACCCACAGTTATTATTCCTGTAGATGCCCAGTCCTTGTTTTGAGTTCTCACTCATATGAGAAGTTCCTCAGAGATTGTGTTTATTCCTATAATGCTTTATCTTGATGAAATCAGGTTTTTATTTCCTTTGCAGGAGGAATTGCTCAGGGAAGAGCCTGTTACTGCAACAACTCCGAGCAGCCCAGAAGGAGGCCTTGGAGCTTCTTCATAAAGTGTCTGTTCCAGCTGAGGAACTGCACCCAGAAAGGCTGGAAGACAGAGGTTCCTCTAATAAAAGTCGAACCCAATCTCATGAAGTGAGGCAAGAGACAAATGAGGTGGTTCCTAGGAAAATTATAAGATTGGAACCAGGCAAAGAGAGTCCCCCCTTTTCAAGCTGTGGGGGCAACGGAGCTGATACAGAGAAAGAGAACAAAATGGAAGCTGAGAAGATTCAAAATGCAGGAAATGCTCCAGAGTGTCCTCGGATTGCAGCAGAATTGCCAAGGTATCCCACAAGAAAAGTGATCAGTGGGTTTGGATGTGGCTTCTCTAATGGCCCAGGATTAAAGAATATTGCTTATCTGGGCTGTGAGCTGGAGCAAGAGGGTGTCTGGTTTTGTTAACTGGGAAGAACAACAGCCCTGGCAGCTCCTGCTGGAAGGTTTAGAGGCAGCCTCAGTGGGGCCTGGCATTAGATGAGCTATGGCACTTCTGACATTGGAAATTGAGCCTTTTTCTTTAGCTTTTATTCTACAGGAGAGGAGGAAAACACAGTATTGATCTCCTTTAGGAACAACAGCACTGAGATTTCCTAAGCACAGCTTCCTAGAGAATAGGTCTGGAAGGGTCAGTCTCCCTGTGCCAATAAAGAGTGAGGTAAAATCTAATATCTCCTGGCAGATCTTTACACAACTTGGTCTTGAAATCCTCAGTGGTGAGGATTCCTTGACTCCCAGGTAGTACATTTTGCTGTTTAATTATCCTTAGAGTTGTAAAGCTTTTCATTAAGTCTAATTTAAATTATCCCCTCTCCAATTTAAGCTTATTTTTGTTGTGTTCCCAGAAGGAATGGAAAATGGTTTATTCTATTTCTCAGTATAAAACACCTTTTACAAACTGGAAGATGTATCAGTCTCCCCTTGTAATTTTTTTCTTCCAAACAAAGGAATTCTGACTCTTTGCCACCAAGAAAAGTGCAAGATCTTGGAGTTACAAAGTACATCTGTGAGGAATGCCATGGAATATCTTGGAAAGCTTTAAAAAATAGAAATAAGAGTGATATCAATTGAGGAAATTGCAGAGTTATTTGGGCCTCTGCCTCCCTGGGCTTAGTTTAATATAGTGTGTTCTGCAGAAGGTCTAATTTCAAAGTGAAATCAGGTGGTTGCCTTGTGCACCTGCCCAGCTGTTTGGGAGAGCTCCATTATGCTGCCTTTTCAAAGGTTATATCCTGCTATTTTCAGAGTGAAATTTAACATTCTGACTTTGACATATGAGCCCTGGAAAGAATTAGGATCTGCCTGCTCTGGAGACTATTACTGTGTCAGAGTTGAACACTTGCCTGCCCTGCCACTTAGACACCTCAGCTCCTGTGTACTTGCCTTAAACGGCAGCTGGTTGGTTGCAGGGGTTTTTCCCTCTGGAATTCCTGACATTAAGCTCATTGCTCCCATCAGGAATACTAAACTCCATTTTGATTACCTGGTAGTCTGAGATGGCAGCCCATGGCCAGGCAAGAATGTGGGTTATTTATTGTCTCTGAATGATAATTCAATGGTTTCAACTGATTTCAGTTTTCTCTCTTGCTATTCTAGTTATTGCTGGGGCTGGAAGAATTCAGAAGAAATGGAACTTTGTGTTTGCCATGGAAATGGCAGATGAAATCTTTCTGCAGGCATCCAGATGTAGAAAGATGGGAGGTCTTGGGGTCAGGGGAACTTTATCTCTCTGCTATCCTATAGCAGATAGGAAAGCAAATGGGGTTAGACTGGGAATCTTGGTGTGGAGATGGGGAGTGACACATCACAAACACATCTCTGCTTAAAGGAGTTTTGATCTCCACATAGATCATCACCACTCATCAGAAGTTTGATCTCTGCTCCTTTTTTTTTGAGTTTTTTCTTCCTAGAGAGATGATTTCATCCACTGACAAGCTCTTGTGTCCCCCCACAAGCACCAGAATTGCTTTCTAAATCTGTTTTAGCCTTTCATGTCATGATTCCCCCTCAAGCGTGCAGTGTAAATATGAGAAAAAAAGAAGTGCAACCACAAGTGGCTTTTTTTCCCAAGTGAAAAGCTTTATGTGTGTATTTTTCAGGAGAGAAGCAAGTGAAAGAGAGCTATCCCAAAAGGAGGAGGAGATGAAGGAGAGGCAGAGGAGATTGCAGGAGCAGCTGGAGCAGTGGCAGCCTCAGCGCTCGGTGTGTGGGAAGCAGCCCATGGCAGAGAACACCCCGCTCCTGTTCCACATGGTCAGTGCCTCAGGGGAGGCTGGGCCTGCCAGGGGCAACTGGGAGCAAAATGGCATTTTTATTGCATTATTTCAAATCTCTTTGTTATGGAGCACCATTAGCTGAGGAGAGGAGCAGCCCTACAGCTCTTCTCTCACACTAAGGGAGAAGAATTCCCCCCTTTCCTGTGCAGGGAGAGCTCTCCAGGCAGCTGCTCGCAGGTTCTGACCTGTCAGGGCTTGCTGGAATCAGTGGCCTCAGTGTCATCTACTTCACAGCAGCCAGAGTCTCCCACATGATTTTTCATAACTTTTCCTAAAAAAGTGAAATGTTTTTACTGTCTCTGCTGAGTCCTGTCTTGTTGTCTGCCCCCAGCAGCTTTATAGTTCACTTTTGTGGGTAGGTTTTGAGGATTGTGTGTTTAATAATAGGGTTTTACTCCTGATTAAGGGGGTATGAAATGATCCAGATTTTTCCCAAAGCCTAAAATGGCTTGGAGGACAGGGTTGTTGTTACTCCTCAAAAGATTTATCTCTGTCCCTGCTTTTAGCAGAGGGGTTGGGATGAGGTGAGCTTTAAGATCACTCCCAACCCATTCCATGATTCTATGATAAGAAGTTCTGCTTCATCCATGCACTGATTTTGCTGAACACGAGGCCAGGTGAGAAGGTCAGAGGAGGTGAGAAACTGCAGAACCACCATGAATCCACCATAATGATTTATTTGGGCTTATGCCAATAACAAAGCTCTTTTGTCAGTACAAAATTTGAAAGATTTCATGGCCCTAAATTTGGGGCTGTACCATTCAGGTTTGTTTTGTAAATTGATTACTGTGGTTGTGGAGATTTGAAAGCTCATTTTATTTAGCACTGGATTAGTCAGTGAGGAGGAGTAAAAGATTAAAAAGCTCCCAGCTGAGTTTCTCTCTGCCAGCCTGCTTTGACAAGGACAGCAGAGTGCCCAGAGCTCTGCTTTGGAGTGTAAAGGTGGTGGATCCTTGGATTTGCTCCTCCCTGGCTGCTGGCAGGTACCACCCACTTCCAGTTAGCCCTTCCTGAGATGCAGACACTCACTTGCTCCTCAGAAATCCACGTGGGCCTTGCTCTCTCCTTCCTACCAATGCACCAGGCAGTGCAGAATTGCTCTGTGTTTGGTCATTTCCTGTATTTGCTGTGCTGATGCCAATAAAATGAGGATGGGCTTGGTGATGTGCACTGTCTCTAGCAGAGCTCAGGGTGCATCTGTGCAGGATCTGGAACTGTAAATATTCCCCTAAGGGATGGGATGATGTTCCAGGTGTGGCTGCAGGGACTTGGGCATTTCTCCTGTGCCTGTGCAAACTGTTACCAGTGCCCAGAGAGAGGGAGAGGGACTTGTTGTACAGGGAAAGGACAAGGGACAGGGGGTTTAACCTGTCAGGGGGCAGGGTTAGGTGGGATATTGGGGACAAATTCATCCCTGTGAGGGTGGTGAGGCCCTGGCACAGGGTGCCCAGAGAAGCTGTGGCTGCCCCTGGATCCCTGGAAGTGCCCAAGGCCAGGTTGGAGCAGCCTGGGATAGTGGAAGGTGTCCCTGTCCATGGCAGGGGGTGGGATGAGATCTTTATGGTCCTTCCCACCCAAACCATTCCATGATCCCAAAACAAGTGCCAGCCTGCTCCAGGGGAACCTGCCTGACCTCCCAAGGCACCAACTGTAAAAGCAAATCAGCACAACCCATAATAACCCTATTGTCTGTGCAGCTCTGCTCTTAGTTCTTATTCAGAAATATTCATTATTAAAATTAAGAATAAAAAATGTATCAACATCATCTATCAAACACAACAGTCCTTTATAAAATTACTTGAAATCTGCCTTGATAGCAGCATTTTTTTTCTTTGAATTTGAACAGGGTTTTCTTTTCTTTCTTTTTTTATGAATACAGACAGAGAAACTTGACTGTTTTGACATTTGAAACTAAAACTCCCTGTAATTTGGCAGCTATGTCTCAGTGAAAATATCTAATATCTATATATAAACACATATATTCAAAGAACAAGCCCCAGTGTTTGACAGAGTAGCACACTTGCAGATTTGTTGTGTAAGTCCTTTGTTTTGGCAGTGATAGATGTTCAGATCTGGAACACTTGTCACAGTTTCCAGAATTTCTCTGACCATTTATAATGTACATAAATAATTGAATTGAATAATAATCAGAGGGAAAGTTTAGAAACTCTGCAATTACTGTAGCTGAGGTGCTGGGAAAGACTGGCAAAGAAAATTTAAAAAGCTGCATTAGGGTTACATTAGAGTTCTTGTCTAAAACGTAAAAGCAGATTTAATGTGCTGTCTCCTTTTTCTTAACCCAGTTCAGTCAAACTCTGTCTTCAGCTTCACTCTGAGAGTCAGGGTTGGGGAGAGGTAACTTGGGAGACTGAGAATTCACTTTCAGGGGCACTTCAGCTGCTAAAGAAGGGGCTGAGATCCAGTGGATTTTCAAGACATGCAGGTGCCCATTTCCTGGGAAATCAGTGGGTTCTTTCTAAGAATTTTGCCTTTCAAGTCCATGTCTTTAGGTGTCTGAATACTTGGGCAATCTGGCCCAACTCTCAGTTTTAAAAATAATGCAGGGAAGAACCTGATTTATTGATGCTATGTTTTAGTTTTGGTGTGGTTTTGGTTTTTTGGTGTTTTTTTTTCCTTCTCTGCATCACCCAAACCTTCAATGAAATTTAAGACTGGAATGAGTTGATCTCTTCTGAAATTGGGCCCCCTAACCACATTTTAACCTCTGGATCTGGCTCAGAACTATGTAAGCACCTAGAGTTCTGTGAAAGCCAGCAGAGCGGTGGTGTGAGCCTTGCTGTAGGGTCAGGATGAATTAATAGTTTAGAGGAACAACACAGGGTTTGTTTCAGTATTTGAGCAGTGTTATTGATCAGGGAGACAGAAGGAATGCTCACAGTATGTAAAGCAGTTGAATGGAGGATGTAAAATGAAATGGGTTTGATCTGTCACTTCATCCATCTCGCTTATTGTGATAAGTAACACAGTGCTGATGTTTTCCTGTCACATTCCCATTAGGTGGGATCCAGGTAATGGTGGTAACTTTTGCCAGACTCAGAACTGAGTTTTGTGTCAGGAGCAGCACAAGCAGTTTATTCTAAGGATATCACAGGTTCCCAGACTGGTTTGGGTGGGAAGGGACCTCAAAGCCACTGCCATTCCTCCCACTATCCCAGGCTGCTGCCAGCCCCGTCCAACCTGGCCTTGGGCACTGCCAGGGCTCCAGGGGCAGCCACAGCTTCTCTGGGCACCCTGTGCCAGGGCCTCCCCACCCTCACAGGGAACAATTCCTTCCCAATATCCCATCCATCCCTGCCCTCTGGCAGTGGGAAGCCTTTGGGGAAGACAAAGCAGGATGTGGAGGTGAGAGCAAGGCAGGCAGGGCACTCCTCACCAGCAGGGAGGGCAGTCCCACAGTCCCCAAAGAGCAGCAGAGCAGCTCCAGTGAGGGTGGCCAGTTGGAAAATGTGTGGGAATGAGGAAGGTCCGAGATGAAGGGCAGAAAGCCAAGGCAGGGACAGGACCCAGGGTCAGCCCAGTGATCACGCAGGGGCTCTGGAGTGATGGACCAGGGCTGAGCTGGAGCCACAAAGTCAGAGCAGTCAATGCAGGGTCAGTGCAGGTGAGGGAGGGGAGGCCAGGCAGAGGTAGAGCTGTTCTGCAGCTTGTCCAGGACCAAGGGAAATGTCTCTGCTGAGAAAGCAGCTCCACAGAGCTCCTTTCCCAGCAGCCCCATGTGAAGTGAAACACCTGAGCTTGTGTCAGACCTGGCCTAGAACACTGCAGCCAAACCCCTGCATGGCCCTGCCACTTCCCATCCTGCCCAGGAATTCATTTAACACAGAACAACTAGAATGCAGCTTGTATTCATCTCTTTTATTATTAGGACAAAGTAAGAGTTTTCAGCAGGGCTTCAGCTTGATTCTCCATTTATTGCTTTATCATGATATGGCAGAACAAGATAATGTTGTTGGAGAGCTATTAGGAGCCACCTTGTAACCAGCCCCTTATAAACACAGTTTTATCTCCCTTACACAGCCAGAGTGGTTGGGAAATGAATGTGTTGACTCATACTGAGGCATCTCATTTTTCTTGGCATTCACAATCACTGTGGCTAACCTTGTATTAGTAATTATATTACCACAATCCTCATCTCATTGCAGCTTAGCCTTACAGCTGCCTTACAAAACAGAAACATCCAGGCACAACAGAGTCATTCTACTTTAACAAATAGATGATGTGGGTACTTTCCTTTCCATCTTGTAAACACAGGCTCCATCACCTTTTTGTCAAAATCAGCAGGTTCTTTATGTTAACACACCATTGACTCAGCTCGCTGGTGTCAGGGAGAATTCTCAACCACACAATCTTCGACTTGCATTGCCACAAAATTACCAATATATTATGGTCAAATCCTTCCTCGCTCTTTGATGACCTTGTTCTCTCTTTGATCTGATATTTCTTCAGGGAAAATCCCTGACCAAATCCATATTTACCAGACAGAGTGGTGCTGAAGTGCTGTACATTCTGCTGCTGGGACAGGTACCCTGCATCAGCACGGTCTGCCTGAAAGTAGGGATTGATTTCCAAAACTTGTACAAGTATTTTTAGTTCAGTTACTGGCCCCAGAAGTTATTTTTAAGTAGGAGGTGCCTTGATCTGCAAATTGTCAGTGAAATGCTTTTGATTCTTTACCTGTCTTCCTTAAATAGGTGCCTGTGATTGCCATTGCCATTCCATGGGTGTTTTGATCTTTTTAAGGCAAGAGTGCTGACATCAACATTGGAAATTGCCCTTTCCTTCCATCTTTGGGTTGTTCAAGGACATTGTGGATCCTGGGATCCCAACCCAGCACCTCACCAGCTGGACCAGGGCACTTGGGCACCTCCCCAGCTCCACTGGAGCTGCTCACATGACTGCACTGAGGTGACAGCCTCAGCACTATTTAAAAATACACCACTTTTATTGCTGGGTGGAAAATGCATAAAGGAAAAGGACTCTAAGGAAGTCAAATTCATGTCTCTGCTTAAGAATGGATAAAGGCCTGATCAACCACGCATGAAACAATAGGTTTTGTGCCACTTCCTTACAGAAATACCAATTTATCCCCCAAAATGTGATGCAGTACATCTCTTTGGAGAAGCTGAGGAAACCTACAAAGTCTTTTTATTATTATAACGATTTTGTGACACAGTAGTTGAATTTTTCCATATCTATATTACTCCAAAGGTGATCCTGGTAGTTCAAATCACCTGTGACCAAATGTTTTCATTGACACTGGACCAAAGCAACTGCATCTGTGCAAATGTAATGATAACAGCATTTTGCCCTTACTATTATTTTAATATAGCTTAAAAAAAAACCCCCAGTAATTGTAAAAATCACTGAATATTTCCTACAGTAATTTTTTTTTTGGGCACCAGAGCCGAGTTTGGGTTGTGCTTGGCTCCAGGTGCTGTCCCTGTTGGGCTGATGCCACGGTTGTGGCCAGCAGTGCTGTGTCCAACAGCCACCAGATGGCCCCTGAATTCCTCCGGTTTTTTTTTCCTGCCAGGCATTTAATGAGTTCCTGAAACAAGATTAAAATCTGTTGTACTTAATGAACCCGCTGCCTCGACTCAAGAAAGGCTTAAAAATAAACTAAGGCAATTAGAGATGGAGTTAAACTTAGCACACAGAGACAGAAGGCCAAGATTCCTATTTGTGCCACCAGTCCAGCACACAGCATTTGGAATAGATGGAAGATCCCAAGGAAATGTTTTTCTAGCATGGGTGGCTGGCAGCTGGCACAGAGCCTGTGTTTCTGGCCTCCTCTTCATCTTCCCACATGGTGCCAGGGAAAGCAAATGGGAGGGGATTTGCTGGCACAGCACTTTGGTGGAGTAGCTGCTTCCTGCTGTCCTTGGCTGTGGGCACAAATCCCAGGAGCTGAGGCTCAGGATGGCACAGATCTGACCGAAGGATTTGCCTTAAAAGGCAAGCAGAGGGTCTAGGTCTTACATGTGTGTGTTAGAAACACCTCCCTCCAGACAGCAAGAGTTTGCTCTCCGTGTTCCCGGAGCCAGGAATGTTACAGAAGTGCCCAGGCACTCTTGGGGCAGGTTGTACTTCCCATACTGATGGCTCCTCTCCCCACTTCTGCTCACACCACCACAGCAGCTCCAAGAGCCACACAGTAAAGCTGCTTTCATAACCTTTGGCTGCTTTAAAAGGTTTTCCAGCCAAATTGCTGTAGAAATGCTCAGAACCAGGAAATTCACCTGTGCTGAATACAACAGGGTCACCAAAAAGCCACGGAGAACCTTCCATGGAAACCTGGAGAGCCACTCTGATGGTTCCCAGGGGCTCCCACTTCCGTGCTTTTTCCAGCTGTGGAAGGAATTGAAGAACCAGAATGAGTTCTTGCAGTGCTGTTTCTCTGACTGCAGTTTGAAAGAGCCCCAGGATAATGTGAGATATTTAATCCTTTCTATTCCTTGGCATATCTTGGAAGTGATTAAAATGAGTTTAGGCTTATTCGTCAATACCCTCCTGCCTGAGTCTGACAGATGGGAACATTCGTTGCTGTTGCTTAAGGGAAAGGTTAATACAAGGAAAAGGAGCAGAGTTTCCAGGATTCCATGCATGAACTTGCTGCCAGTAGAGGTCCTGAATACTCCTCCATTCACATTAGCAGGATGTTCACATTAAACTTGAAGACAATAATGTAAAATGTCCATGAGCCAAATTCTGTTTCTCATCTCGGAGAGGGCAGGAGGACACAAAACCCTCTCTGGGCTTTTTGTCTCCTCAGGTCCTGCTCTGTGCCAAGCCCTGTGCTGGCAGCAGGAAGAGCTGCCCTGGGTTTGCAGTGGCCATGAACAAGTGCCAGTCACGTTTAATTACACAGAGAAACAAACACTTTCTGCCGTGATTCTCTCTTGGAATCTAAATAGAATTCCCAACTCCAGGCTTCACCTCAGGGCTGTGATCACAGATGCTATTTAGAGATGAAAGGAGGCTGAACCTGCCCCTCTGTTTTTCCAAGGGGATGTACAGGCTTGTCTGTTAAAGGAACTGTAGGATTTAAGCTGCACTCCTGGTTTTCCTCATGCCTTGACTTAGGCTGGGCTCGTGTTCCAAATCTCAGCACACAGAGGGATAAACTTGGTCACAACTTGTAAACACATTATTCCACAAATACTCATTATGGGGCATTATTCTCAGTGGCAGGGAATGGAATTCAGGGCTTTATCTGAGATTATGGAGTGGAAGAATCGTGCAGTTATTTTTATTTTGCAAACACAGAGCTCTGCTCAGCTCTGTGCCAAGCACCTGGAGTTCCCACCAGCTTCAGGGAACACTGTGAGCACTTAGAAGTTCTCAGGATCACAAAGCCCCAAATTCACAGGTCTGAAGGGTTGTCTGGAGGGTGTTTTATAGCTGGAGGGAAGAGCACAGAGCCGGTGACAAACTGGATAAAATCCATTTTAACTGGAAGCTGACAGTCTGTAAAACAAGCCTCTTCAGCTCTGCTAAAACCTCCTGATAAAGCAGCTGAGCAGTATTTTCCTCCCCCAGACCCTTTATTTTCCTTTATTTCTTTGGGGATTTCCATAGAGTATCAGGGGAAATACATGAAAAAGATAAATAGATGGGAAGAAAAAACAAGGCTTTCCCCAAGTTGATACATGTATGGTGAGTCATAGAACCAATCCCAAATGGTTTGGGTTGGAAGGGACCTTTAAAGATCATCTCATTCCAACCCTCTGCCATGGGCAGGAAACAGGGAATCTTCTGGAGTATCCAAGTAGAGCCATTTCCATAGGATTTAAACCCAGCTTGGAGCATGTGCCAAACACCAGCCTGGATTTCAGATGGCTCAGGACCAATTCCAGGCTCTGTCCCAGCATTTCCCAGTGACCACGTGCAATTCCCTTCCCCTCGGAGAGTCTGGAAGTCCTGACCCCTTTTATTTGTGAGGCAGGTTGGAATCCTTTGGAGAACAAGTTGTGGAAGATGCAGATAAGATCAGGCTGAGGGGACTGAGAGACCACAACACTTTCAGGAGCAGGAAAGGGAACAGAGGTTAATTTGGAAAGTTTGTTGATAATCTTATACTCTTCCTCTTCAGAGCACTTTACAGACTTTTGATAATTAATCCAGCTAGACAGGGAGCAGGATAAGGAAATATTATCCTCCCTTTACAGTTCCACAGAGAAATACTTCATTCCAGAGCCAGGACTGAGGCACAAGTTCCCGATTACCCAGTCTTGTGCTCACATGAAATGTGTAAGTAATTAAACTTCCTTTACTCATTTCAGCTGCTTCTCATTAACCAGGAGTATAAACTCATTAGAGGAGGAACTTTTTGTTACATGTGCTCCAAACAACCAGCACAATGAGGCTGGGAATCCTTTTGAGCCTCTCCAAGTGTTACTGGAGTGTAAACACCAATCATGAAAAAGGCACTTCTCATTTTTAATGATTATGCCTCGGAAAGCAAACAAACTCAAATAAGACTCAGTGCTACTTTGGTTTAAATTTTAATGCACTGCTCAGGTCAATGTTTACCTGAGCTGAGCCTTTGTCAGAAAATTTTCCCACTTCTAAAAAGAAGAAGAAATTATATGGAAAAAAAAAAAAAAAAAGCTGTTTGTTACCAGTTATTTGAATGGATTTTTAAACTTGTTGAATTTGGACCAAAAAAATTTTGATCCTGTGTGATCCACAGCATCTCTCTGCTAACAAATCCTATGGATCAGATCCTTGCCTCCCATGGAAAAGGGTTTATCCACATCTTTGACAGATGAGCTATTAAAGCCAGTGAAACAGCTAAGAATTCCCTTAGTGCAATTAAGAGGTTTTATTCTTCATACCCAAGACTAAGAATAATTGTCCAGAGCAAAAGAACTTTCAGCAAAGACATTTTCTTTATTATCATATTTTTAACTTAAACTCCCATGATCTGGAGTGCCCTAAGTGAAGTGAAAGCTATGGAGATCAGAGCAAATAATGCTCCATTACACAGCTCCCTGAATCCCTGCAATCTCCCTTGGCAGAGTTATCTGCATCATAATTCCTCCATCTGAGCAATCTGAGGCTCAGTCCACAGCAGAAATTTCAACACCATCTTGCCCCCATCATGATTTTCAGATCCATAAGCTCAGCATGATACTCAGACAGGCAGTGGTGCCACAGAGTGACTCTGGTACAGAAATCTATTTACAGAAAGACCATTCAGACCATTAAACATCAATTGCACTCTCCTTTCTGTCAGGAAAAGTCAACTTCCTAATTCCGGAGTGTTCTGCCAGTTGCATGCAGGAACTGCAGATCCTCTCCTCATTCTCTCCCATTGCTCCCACTTTGCAGTGATAAAGCAGATCTTTGAATGGTTTCAGGGTTTATTCCACACTTTAATGTGGAGTTTCAAATCATCTAACAGATGGCATTGTCATCATTTTTTCTTCCCCACAGAATGAAAATGAACAAACACTTGACATTTCCAATATGTCTTCATCTAATGCAAGAATTTTTAGAAGCCATGGAATAGTGATAATCTGCTTTGCCTTAGATGGCCAGAATTGTTAAATGTGTCCTAAAAACCCTACATTTCCCATGTGACCATATGGAAAATAGGGATATAACCACACAATCGTCGTGGTTATGTCTTGTACCTCGAGCTCTGTTCACGGCAGAGTGGGAACATGGAATACCAGAGCAGCTGTGGAACAAGAGGGGAAGGTTCATTAGAGAAATTAGCTTGAGCTGCTCCAGCACTTAGAAATCAGCTCACATTTACAAACCCACAGCAGATGCATCGTTTGGCAAAAGAGTTCTGCAGTCAGTAATTTGCCATTCATCAGGGATTGCCTCTTAAATCTGGGATCCAAGCTAGGGTGCAGATGACATAGAAGGATAAATTTAGACAGGGCTGAAAACAATTATTTTGATTAAACCTCCAGCCAATGAGAGTGAGAGTCTTCCTATTCCTCCCCTTTCCCCTCCTGACCCCTCTGTGGTACAGGAGGAGATTGTGTGAGTTTGGATTTTCATTTTTTTTTCTATGCAGTGGATGTTTGGATGGAGCTTTTCCTGCTGCAGAGTCTGTTCAGTGGAGCAGGGAGGGTGTTCAGATGGAACATGCTGCCTTGCTTCCATGTTAGTGTTGGAAAAGTTGCTGGGAGGGAAATATAGAAGTTTTATTTACCTGAAAAGGAGAGATTGTGTCTATTAAAGTAAAAAAATGTTTTTTCCTTGGCCTATCCTGCCCCTTGTGCAACTCCTCAGACTGGATGAGCTGATTCTGCTGGGAAATCTTTGTGAAGATGTTGCCTGGCTCCTAAACTCCTTGGTCATTCCAGCCTCTCACAGCTTTGACATTAATGTTTGCCAGTCTTTGAAACTCTTTATCCAATCTAACGTGGATGTGTAGGAAGAGCAATGCCAACTACTCTTTCAAAAAAACATTAACAAAAGCATCATTTAACCACTTTGAGCTATTTTATTAGAAATGAAATTATGTTAATCTTGGCTGACAAACTTGTGCCCACCAAGCTTTGGCTTGCTGTCATCATAAGCAGCTCTGGTTTAAATTAATAATGATATGGAGGTAAATTGCCACTTTTTAAAATGAGTTTTTAATGAATAGTAGTTTCCTTTGGGATTATCATGGAATCACAGAATGGTTTGGATTGGAAGGGACTTCAAACCCCATCCTGTTCCACCTTCCACTGTCCCAGGTTGCTCCAAGCCCCGTCCAGCCTGCTCTTGGACACTGCCAGGGCTCCAGGGGCAGCCACAGCTTCTCTGGGCACCCTGTGCCAGGGCCTCACCTCCCTCCCAGGGAACAACTCCTTCCCAATATCCCATCCAAAGCTGCCCTCCCTCAGCCTGAGGCCACTGTGCCTCTGTGGAAGTGCAGCACCACAGTCACTGAAGGCTGGGTTTTGTGGCTGTACTGAAGTTGTCTTGCAATTCCTTTTCCCTCGTTTCCCTGTGGTGTGGATTTGGGCAGAGGTCACTCCTTGGCTGCTCACTGTGGTTCTGCTCCTCCTTGTAGTGTTGTTATGTGAGAGTGGAGAAAAAAGGCCAGAGCTGGGGATGAAGGGTGGTTGGAAAACTGAGCTGAAGGGCTGGAACTTAAAATGACATAAACTATAATTGCAAAAGAAAATAGCAAGAATTTGGGAAGAGGAAATTTTATCTTATTTACTCTTTGGTAATTGTTGGCACTTGACTGCAATCAGCTGCAAGCCTGTCTCTGAGTGACAGCACAATTCAAGCCAGAGCAACCAAAAATAGCCCAGCATTTGAGTAATTTTAGGCTTTTTATAACCTAAACTTGTCACAAATAAAAGGCAGCGTAGCGTGGACGAATTGAACTCTCCTCATCTGCAGGCTGGGGTAAAATGGGCAGTGCTGTGGGAAGCCATACCCAGAAAGCACCAGTTGTATCTTCCTTCAGCCATTCTTGCCCAGAATTAAACTGGATTAGCTCCTTTTTTGTCCATCAGCCTTAATATTTCAGAAGTTATTCAAGTTCTACACTTAGATTCTTGTTGGGGTGAGGAGGCTGGCAGAGGGAGGAGGGGAAGGTCCAACCTTCATCAGAACTTCACTCAGAAAGAACCTTGATAAATAAACTTCTTACTTGATTTTGGTCAGAAAACCCACCGAGTCCTCCCCTGCTGCTGGGCCCAGGGAGTTTGGAATAGTTGGAGATTTCCTGCTGAAACTTTAGTTATACATACTGTTGGTATCATTAGCTCTTAAATTACCTCCTCTCATTGATCCCCACACCCTTGTTGAGGGAGGAAGAAGGAATCCTTTCTCCAACACAACATAGAGGAGAAAGTCACTTTTTCCTCATGGTCCCAGAGTTTCTCCTAAGGCCTCTTCCTCAGGGGATTTCAGTGGTAGGGTCAAAGCCCTGAGGAATTTTCTTGGCACCCCAGGGCTGCAGTAGCATTAATTAATACAAATCTGCAGCATCACACATGTTTGCATGGCTGTTTCGCCTTTATTACTAATTGCAGGTTTATTTGGTACCAAAACATGGGGTGACACAGTAGAGCTCCTTGTTGGATTTTATTCATTTTATGCCTTATTAAACCATTTTAAGAAGTTGTCTGTTTTGAGGACCAGCACAAAAGTCAAGCTACATTCACTTGTCAAGTGGATTAGTCATGAAACACCTTTGTGGACATTTTAATTCAGAATTAGAGTGGCTGTAATTGGATTTGGCTTACTTTGCTTTCAGAGTAAATTCAGGTAAATCAAATTAAGGTTCATTCAATGTAGAGGTGAGGGCAGAAATCCTCATTATGGGCTGCATGGAGCAACTGAAAACGTGAGGCCAGGTTGGATGGGGCTTGGAGCAGCCTGGGCCAGTGGAAGTTGTCCCTGCCTGTGGGAGGGGCTGGAAGAAGATGAGTTTTAAGGTCCCTTCCAACCCAAACCCTTCCATGATTCTGTGATCAGCTGTTGAGGAGCACTGCTGAGGAATCTTTGGGATTTTAGGGACTTGCTTGTTAATTTACCACAGAAATGTCAGGGGCAGCAAATGGAATATAGATAGGAAGAACAAGCCAGGCAATAATTAGAGCTGCAGCTGCTGCATCTGTGGAAGGACAAAAAGCTGTAAGTCCATAGTTCAAGCTTGAAGTTGTGTCTTGAACAGTTCTCTTAAAGGAGAGGGAATTTGCATTCTAAATAACCAACTATCAATGCTGATGTAAAGAAAGGAGATGAGTTCCCTTAACTGTGACATCATCTCTGAAATGAGGGATGTTAGGTGAAGCAGAAAATAATGAGTTTTCACACTATCAGGCTTGTTTGAGGGCTTTTCAGTGATTAAAAAAACCCCCAAACACTGAGTCTTGAATACAGAATAAATTCAATCACACTTTTCCAGCTGTGACTGTGTAACCTCCCATTCAGCAGGCAGTGTGTGACTAAATGAGGACCCAGGTGACAGCTGTCCAAGAAAACCTGCAGTGCTCAGGCAGGTGTCACTGATGGAACAACCTGGCTTTTATGGCTCATTCTCCCTCTTTGATAAATGCTCTCTGGGTGTTAAATGCCCCTCCTGTGATGGCAACGAATGCAATTAATTCCTGATGATGAATATACTTCCAGTAACCCAAGTGACTTTCATTTTCATACTATCTTTTTTGACAGGAAGCCTCTTTTTTGCCAGCTATTGACACCTTGCCTGGATCCCACAGAGTGAAAAAGGAGATGCTGCTGATGACCATTTGGCTGGCAGGTTGTGGCCAAGTGGCCACGGATCAGTGTGAGGGGCAGGTGCCTGACAAGGTGCTGGGAGCAGCCAACATCTACCTGGCCCTCGTGACGTGGCTGCTGTCCCTGGTGAGTGCAGGGAGCTGCCACAAAAGGCTCTGCGTGATGGGGGCTGTGTTTGGACCTCCAGTGAATACATAATCACTCTTGAAATCTCCTTTTTCACCCCCCCCAACAGCTACAAAACAGTGGATGAACAAAGTGGAAATTATGTTCTAATTCACCTCAGAGTCAGGAAATAGAAGTCTTGCCAGAGTCAGTGGAGCTGGGTTGGGCCTGTAGTTTATGAAGAAGTGAAAAATTGTTGAGCCAGATTTTCAGTTGTTGACTTTTCAGTTGTTGCTGGGTGTTAGGCTTCGTCCTTTGCAATGGCCACAGGTTCCTGGTTTTTACCACTTTTTCTAGATAAGAATAGACTCTTTCTGATACTCAAGAGTGGTGTGAACAAGTGAGGGGCTGCCTTATCTTAATTGTCCTTTGATTCACATGTTTTTCTCCTCTAAAGAAACCATCCCATCCTCTCTCCTTCCCATCCATATTACCCTTTATTCCCTAGGGAAAGCAGTGTATTTTCCCTCCCCAATGGATATTTTTCCTTCCCACCCTGTTCGTTGGCCTTATTCTTTTCCCTGGGAAAGACTCTGCAATACCAATACTGATCCACAAAGTCAAGGTAGATTTCACTCTGAGCAGCCAGGCTTTTAAATCACTTAAACTCCACTTAAACACAATTAATTGTTAATGATCTTCATGCTTCCATTAAAACACTGCTAACATTCTTTAGTGTTAGTTCAGTGCTAATGAAAATTGCCACTGGAACAGCCCTGGATCTTGAATTTTCTATCCAGACTCGTTAGTTTGTGACCAGCTGCAGTGTGAGCTCTCTTCCCTTGTGTTATTCCCATTAAAAAAACCCCTGTGCTCTGACTTGTAGCAGTTCTCTCTGAGCCTGAAAGGGTATCTCAGCTTCCAGGACTGTGTGATTCTGCTGGGTGCAGGGTCAGATGTTCAGATGGACTTTGTGTTCAAGAAAAACTGGGGTAAAATCCACCAATTTATTCTGCACAGCCTCTGAAATGGCTGTTGGATAGCAATGAAGAAGTTTGCATTTTGTTCACTGAAAGAATTGGAAATGTTGAGGCATTTTTATACCAAATTCTCATCTGGTAATCCATGCAATTCCATTGACTGGCATGTGTAAATCAGCCTGTCCTTACTGATTTCACTGGAGATGTGCTGGATGTTTCCAGTTGGGAGCAGTGATCCTCTGGATTCTGCAGAATTCCCAATGGGAATCCAGCATTCAAAGCAGTGGAGGACTTGGTGCTGGTGTTTTGAGTGATCCAGTGCAACAGTTTCAAAATCCAGCCTGGCTCTGTGTTAAAAACATGTTTATAAAGTTCTTTATCTCCCTGTGAATGGTTTAGAGCTATAATAAGTGCAGTAAATAGAGCTGATAATGTATCTAGAGACTGTGATGGTATAAACCAGGAGAACAAGACTTGGAGTTTCTGTACCCACCAGAACCCTGAGAGGGAACTGCAGTCCTGTAACTCAGACCTGTGTCTCTCTCTCCATCCAGAGCATATTCTGGGTCAGGTATCTCAGCTGTTCCTTTCTCCTCACTTTGCTGATTCCCTGTCTGGCTTTCCCAGAGTTTTCTGCCCCTTTTCACCAGCTGCCCTGGACATTTTGCAGCACCCCAGTGCCTTCCCAGGCTGTTCCAAGTGTCTCTTCTCTCTCTTTTCTAAATTATAATCAAGTTTTTCATGTATTCTGCATGTTAAAGTGCATTATGTTTCATCTGACTCTGAGCAACCTAAAGAGCCAAGGTGTGGTCTGTCTTACTGGAACCTTCTCCCTGGATCTAAACTGATATTCACAAGAATAATTTATGTCTTGGATTTGGCAGAAGTAATTTTTTACCCTTTTTGGTTTAAATCAGATCTATATGCTGAAAAATAGAATGTTTGTCTCCCACACACATGTGCACAAAAAAAATCCATGAAAGAGAAATCACCTCAGCCCAACTAAAAGGGAATTCACAGGATGGGGATTGATGAGGTTTGGGCTATTAGTGAAGGGCTTCTTAGGGAAGTCTACAGCAGCCCCTTGGAATGGCACCATCCCTTTGCATTGATGTGTGAGCTGAGGCTGGATTGATCTCACTGTCACTGATAAAGGTGCTGCTGTGACAGGAACATTCAGGACAACCTTGACAGGGCCTCTGTGCTCACCCCTTGCTGGACCAGGGAAATAATGTGAGTTCCTGCTTCCACATAGTGAAACTGGTGGAAGTCAGAGCTTGCAAGTCCTCATCGAGAAAATAAATCCTATGACTTACCAAAAGCAATGTCTTATTCCTATTTAATTCGGTCTTTATTGATTTTTCTACTGGCTAAACCACAGCTAATCTACTAATCAAAGCAGAGTGCTCCCTGGATTGTTGTGGGGCTCTACTCAAAAGCAACAGAGCAAGATAAAGGGGTTTTTCTCAGTCCCTCTAAAAATGGAATTGTGTTCCAATGGATTTCCAGGTGCCTCCTGTGAAGAGGAAGGATGGCCCCAAAGCTCCGTTCGAGGTGGTGGGGCTGCAGCAGGCCTGGAGAGAGGAAGGCTTGGCCCTCTATGCCTGCCTGGTGGCACCAGAGGAACCTTCAGCCCAGAGCTGCCCCGAGAGCCACGAGCCAGGAGTGAGTAGCAGCATTTACACCTGGTAGTTGTGCAAACAGGGCAGGCACCACTGCTCTGCACTGAGCACCAGGCCTGGATGTGCCAATTCGAGCTCAAATTCCAGCCAGGCAGGATAGAGCAGCAGAGGAGCTGCCCAAATTGGGATGGGGGGGCAGCTGTACTGTGGGACTGAAGGATTGCTTACAGCTGATTGCCAAGCCAAGCTGTCCTCAGTTCTGCTGCATTTAGATCATGTGCAGGCCAGAGACCAGCTCTCTGTGGCATCATTTTTTCTCTATTGATCATTAGCTGTAACCTCATACTGCAGAAATTTAGCTGAATTTGGAGGAGACACATCTTTTGGCACCTATTATGGTTTTTCCTCCTTTATTTTAACCATGTGAAGAGTGTGGCCCAGGAGGAGGGGTTATTTTTATTTGACTCCCAGGACCTGAGCCTGTTCCCTCAATTTTGGTGGGCCCTAGAGCCTGAGCTGTGCAATAACACTGGGAGGTCTTGCACACAGGCTGGAAATTTAGCACATGCAGGTGGCACGTGTGGTGTAGGACACGATATGAACTCATGTCCTGAACACAGCAGAGCTGTGAAATTGCAGCTCTGAGCTCTGCTCTGTTGGTTCTGTCTTTCACAGAGCTTATTTAATACAGGTTGGAGCATTTTGTACCTATTTCTTTTTTGGAGACAGCTTTTTAGGTATGATTGCCACTCTTGTCTGGTGTAAATACCCATTTTACCTGAGCAGTGTGGGTGACTCTTGCTGGGAAGTGTAGCCAGGTGGATGTGGGGAGCAGCAATCCCTGTGTCCCCCACATCTTCTGAGAGCCACTTGCTTCAATAACTGTCCTGTGGCTGAGGAACCTTTGAGGTGCTGCCCTGTGCTCTGCTGGGGCTGCTGAGTTCCTCTCAGGTGGCTCAAAGCAACTTTTGTGGCTTCAATCAGCTGGTAGTGGATTTCCTACTCCATTTTTGCCTGCTTCACCCCCAGGTGTCTGTATTATACTGATGCCTTAGGATTTTAGCTTTTATATTTTCATATATTTGTAATCCTGCAGTTCTTTAGTGTATAACTCTGAACTCCATATACAGTGTTAGCTGCTGCTTTCCCATTTTGGTCAGACAAAACAATTCCTCTCCAAGCCTGGGAATCAAGGACACCTCACTGTCCCAGGCCCCAAGAAATGTAAACAAAAGTGAGTTGGGGGGGAGCAAACTTGGGGTAAATGACTTCGTTACCTAAAGCTGTAATTGGAAGATCAACCCCCAGTATGCAAATGGACCAAACTTATAAAAGTGTGAAAACCCATGACCCCGTGGCCCATTTTGGGTGTAGGCCCTAGGGGGCTTCATCTGCCCAAAACGTACCTGAAGGCCCTTCAATAAATATAACCACTTTTTATTCCCTTTATTTTGTCTGTCCTCTGTTTTTAAGTAGTCCCAAAAAGGCATCAGTACCTGCTGGACACGCCATGGGGAGCCTAAATGGAATAGGATGTGTAAACTTGTTTTTAAAACACACTTCAGCATCTTCTCCTCAGTTGCAGCAAGTGTTCTTCACTTGCAGCTGCTGCCTGGGAACAGCAAAGGTTGAATTTCCCCTGATATATCACAAAACCTGGAGTTTGACAGCTGTGGCTCCAGTGCTCCTGAAAATAAATGATTGGTGCTGGCACCAAATGTCATGATTAAAACACTACCAAAAAAACCCAGCCCAAAACAATAAGCAGCTTTTCCATTAGTGATTGAGCAGCCCTGGGCAGAGGCTGATGAGACTGGGCTCTGCTGGACTGGACAAGGACTTGGTGCTGGTTTCTGCCCAAGGCAACTGAATTCAAGGTGTTTCCTCTATGGAGCAAAGCAAATGGAGGGGCAGAGCCTGACCTGCTCTCTGCTGATTCCAGCTGAGGGCTTGGCCAAAGCACCACAATTATTGAGCACTGATTATGCTCAAAATATGTACCCAGTGTTACAGAACTGAGTGAACCTTTGGGGCTGTGGGCTCAGGCTGCCCTGAGTGTTTGGCTGGAGCTGGGAAGGGTTAAATCACAACCTGGTGGAACAAACTGTGCAGTTTTCCCAGTCCTTATCATGGAATCATGGCATGGTTTGG